>CM076990.1:161663231-162253231 GCA_039090855.1 Macrothele yani
CCAGAAACCAATTCAAAACTTCAAATAATCAACTGTCACCACGGCGCCAACAACTGCAAAAGCAAATTCCTCCAATAGTGAGGGAGATTACCAGCTTGTGCAGCATGAGGTTTTGTATTCTGCCGCCAACCAATATGAAGTGTTGGAATTTCTTGGCAGGGGTACCTTTGGTCAGGTAAGAAAACATTTCTAATGTCAATGAAATTTTGGGCAAATATGTATGAAGATCATGGATAGTTTGTTAGGATTGTTATATCAGTTATAAAATCCTAACAAATTATGTAAGATGTATAAAATTCTAGTATAATAACTCTGATAGTATTTAATGAAAGTTGTTTTTAGGTGTTTGAAAGATGTGTTGAGTTTTTTAAGTTTTTGAGGCAGTGTGTAAATCATTGAATATATACGTACATGCACACTCACACACTAAAGTAAAGCATAGTTTTTCCTCTCTTATTTTAATGATATGAAGAAGACAATTGGAGTAATGAGTAACCTTCAGATATCTACGAATTCAGCTTTGTGTGTTCTTGTGATTTGGAAGTTTTTCTTGAGATTTACATCTAAATACAGAGGGTGAGTTGAAAGTTTTGCCATATTTGGATCACTTGATGTCTTCATACGTACCGTTATGACAACAGCTGACTAGCATTCGAAGTGTAGGCCATCATATTGTACCCTCACAAAATGCTCATATGCTGTCTGCGTGCGGTGAATTTAAAACCATGTCCTCCAAAATTGCAAAATAAAAACTATATTTACAACCTAAAAGCATAGTAATATGCAAGAACTTTTGAGACATCTATGTCTCATCATCAGGCATTATGTGCAAACTGAAACATGGGGTACATGAATCTTTATACTAGACACAAAGTGATCAGATTACCCTAGTGGTGGCCAAAAGTTTATACAGGTGATGCCATTTCACAAACCAAAGTTTACATATAATAACAGAGATTATAATTAAAGTAATCTGAAATTGGAAGTGAAAGAAACTTGCAAGGGTTCCTCATCATCATTATTTGTCCCGGATATGGATTTGAGTAACTTTCTCCATTGAGATGGTACAAATGTAGGAAGTTCTTGGTTGCAGCATGAGTTCCCATACTTCAAAATGAACAGGCTTTCAGCAAGGAAAACTGTCTGTTTGTTGACTCTGGAGTTCAGCACCTGCACACCCTCCCAGTCCGGAACATATCCTTCAAAACTCAACAAATTATCATTCTTGACAGGAACGATTACATCTCAAGAATACAGCAGGCACTCGAATTGATACCACATCGCCCAGTCAAGTCAGACCCGACCTCGGCAACGATTAAGGACTTGAGCAAGTTGAGAAATGAGGGAACTCTACCCAGTGTGATTTCTGCAAAGATGAAGCCGCCGGTTGGCCCTAGAGTCCCTCAACTCTTTGGTAAAATGAAAACCCATAAACCGGAAAAACCCCTCAGATTGTTGGTATCGAGTTATGCGAGTCCCACCTGTCCACTCGAGAAGCTTCTGGCCGCCTATCTGAAACCATATACTCTTAACTCACTGGTCTCAATAAATAGTTCAACTCAAGCCTTAAACCACATCAAAACCTTTGATTCGGCGGGAACTGGTTTTTTCATGGCTTCACTCGATGTAGTGTCGCTATTCCCAAACATTCCATTGGAAACTGTGCATTCTATCATAGCAGAGAAATTACAGAGTGACAGTTCTCTTTCCCATATAGAGGTTGAGGCCATAATGTCCGCATTAAAACTTGTGGCCAGGAGGTCTTACTTTACGTTTAATGGCCAATGTTTCCAACAACTAGAGGGAGCACCAATGGGGTCCCCCTCTCCCCCATTTTGACTGAGATACTTTTACAGAATCTCAAGAATAAAGTCTTAGCTGAATTTCCACATCAACCTCTCCTATTACTTAGATATGTTGACGACATGCTGGTTTTCTGGCCTCGTGATCAACGAGTTTTGAATGAATTTACTGAACTACTCTCTTCCCAGTTTCCTACCATCAAATTTACTCAAGAAATTGAAGAACATGGACGTCTACCTTTTTTAGAGTTTCTATTGGTTCGGGACCAGACCTCTAATCAACTAAGTTTTTCGGTTTATAGAAAACCAACCTTCACCCCTTGTATTATTCCGGTATCCTCAACCCACCCCCCAGATCACAAATCTGCAGCATTTCGTTTTTTGATAAAACAAGCCTATTCACATTCTTCTTCTAGCTCACTTAGGAAAGAAGAGTTATCTAAAATCCTAACTTTAGCTCACCTGTCGGGTTATTCTACCAACTACTTTCGGAGATTGTTGCTTGACTATCAGAGGTTGAAATTTACTACATTGTGCACCGAACCAAACTCAACTAAATATGTGGGTAAAGTTGACTATTATCCTCCTGTTATCTCTATCCTTAAAAAAGCTTGTCATTCATAGACACAACCTGAATTTTGGTGTGACCACAAGAAGTGTCTTTTCTATGGTCTGGAATGACAGAGATGGGATTTCGAACCTACAGAGACTGGGGGTCTACCGAATACCTTTAAATAATCAAGACCCAGATGGCCCCCCTAGCTCCTACATAGGTTCCACCTTAAGGACGATTAATATCCGCATTTCTGAACATAAGTATGTTCTTCGTACAGGCCGTGTAAATACGGCGCGTACTACACACCATTTACCGAGAACGATATGTTCTGGACTGGGAGGGTGTGCAGATGCTGAACTCCAGAGTCAACAAACAGACAGTTTTCCTTGCTGAAAGCCTGTTCATTTTAAAGTATGGGAACTCGTGCTGCAACCAAGAACTTCCTACGTTTGTACCATCTCAATGGAGAAAGTTACTCAAATCCATATCCGGGACAAATAATGATGATGAGGAACCCTTGTAAGTTTCTTTCACTTCCAATTTCAGATTACTTTAATTATAATCTCTGTTATTATATGTAAACTTTGGTTTGTGAAATGGCATCACCTGTATAGACTTTTGGCCACCATTAGGGTAATCTGATCACTTTGTGTCTAGTATAAAGATTTGTGTACCCCATGTTTCAGTTTGCACATAATGCCTGATGATGAGACATTAGATGTCTTGAAAGTTCTTGCATATTACTATGCTTTTAGGTTGTAAATAAAGTTTTTATTTTGCAATTTTGGAGGACATGGTTTTAAATTCACCGCACACAGACAGCATATGAGCATTTTGTGAACGTAAGATGCAAATGTTTCCTTCATTTTAATATTGTACCGTCTTTAGCCATCTGGCTGCCGTCCTTCGAGGTGAAGAACTCTTTCACCCCAGCTGCCACCTCCTCTTGGTTGTTGAAGTGCCGCCCGTGAAGGAAGTGGGCCATGTAATGGAACAAGTAATAATCCGACGGGGCAAGGTCCAGACTATATGCTGGGTGTGGCATCAGTTCGATGCCATCAAGTTCCTGGAGTTTTGCCCAGGTCGTTTCCTGCTGTGTAGGAGAGCTCGATTTCTGTTCACCAGTGCCAGTTACTTCTCCTCCAAAACGGCATTCATCTGCTCCAGCTGTTCAGAGTAGAGGTTGGTGTCGATAACCTGACCATCTGGAACAAATTCGTAATGGATTATCCCCTTGTAATTCCACCAGAAGCAGAGCATCACCTTGTGTTGAAGTGGCCATGTTTTGGCAACAGGTTCTTGAAGCTGGCCTGGGCTCAACCACTGTCGTTGTGTGTTAGGATTATGGAAAGACCCACTTTTCACAGCGCGTAACAGTTCTCCTGATCAAACATACGTCGTGTGGGTTTTCTAGGAGATTTATGCGCACTTCCTCTTAACGGTTTGCTTCAGCTGGCACCAGTTTGTCAGAGACAATGCAGCAGCTCCTGTAGACTTTGCCGTGGTTCTGAAGGGGATGAGCCACTGTGGTCTGTGATATGCCCAGCTCGCCTGATAATCTCCAAGTGCTGGTTGTTGGATTTGCCTCTATGGCCCGCCGCAGCCTCCAAATCCATGGTTCGCGGCCTACCTGACCTTGGCTGATCGTTGAGGTTTCTGTCACCTGAGTAGAATTTCTTGAACCATCTGGTTGTAGTGCAGTGGTCCACAGAACCTTCCCCTTTCGCATGACAAATGTTTCGTGTTGCTTGAGCAGCAATATGGCCGAGTTCAAACTGGTAAAGCAAAAGTTCCCTAATTAGCCGGTTGTGGCTGTTCATGTTTTAGGCGTTCCAACTACTGACAGAACGATGACATGCAATGCTGTTCACAACAACAACAACTACCACTTTATATCCCCTTCGACTGACTACAGTGCGCGACTTGAACTAGTTTAAACACGTGACAACCAGCGCAGCATATGCGTTTATGCAAATATTGCAAAACTTTCGACTCACTCTATAAATAAATTAGGGATCTGGTGAGCTCCTAACATCAGTTTTAGTTAGAAAAGGCTGAAGATGTGACCAAAGACTTCTGCGCTGCCACCCCAACTTTGTTATTTTTTTGTGCTTTTTCTTACCTTTATTACCGCACTTTAGAGACTACAATATGAATGTGTGTTTTTTTAAACGTAAAATGTGCTAAATATGTAAGTATATACTGCTATATGAATGTTTTTTATGATATGTAAGTAAAATTTACTGCTCAGTCATAGAAAAGATGGGATCAGTTCATTGCAAATACATGAAAGGCATATACAGTGTAACTCGTTTAATTTTATCACTCCTGCAGTGCACATTTTTATCGCTCTGTATCGTAATTCTTTTTATTTATTAGTATTTATTAATTTGAACTTGGTTTAATCAAATTCATCAATAATAACAATAGCATAATTATTATTATTGATGAATTTGATTAAACCAAGTTCAAATTAATAAATAATAGCAATACTTTGCAATTAAAATCAGGGAAAATTTCCCTGATTTTAATTGTAAAGTATTGCTATTATTTTTGGTATATTCTAATTTCAAAATTTTATTAGTTTGTTTAATTTGAATTCTGTAACTTGCTGATGTGAGTTTTGGATGCCTGTGATTTAATGTGCCGATTTGAACTTGTAATTCAGTATTGCTTTCATGTTACAGCACAGCTGAGAGGTGTGTTGGGAGAAAAGCCCTTTAGTAGTAATTGGAGGTGTCAGTTTTAAAACATTTTTATTGCTCTGCAGTTGTTTTCAAAATTTTAAATGAAATAGATGACTATGGGAAAAGCTCTGTTGCTCTTTTGAGTGCAACACACATGATAAATAAAGCCTACAAACACACTCCTAGCAGATTCTGATGGTACATCCTGCAGAAGAATAGAATATACTTGCTCAAAGAACACAGTAATTTAATTTGAGGCTTTTGTTGCAGTGGATGATAATGTAGCTCCTTGTGGAAATATTACAGTTGTAGACATTGTTGCAGAAGCAAGGAAATAGTGACTCTTCTATGATGATGAACTCGCACAGAAACAAAAAGATGTCGCTCCTTCATTTTAAAAATCATGGGAAGCTATGCCACTACTTTGAAGATTTGTTGGAAAGACCAAGAAAATAAAATATTTTTATAGTTTAGACAATTTAGTATCTAAAAGAGAATAGTGACGTTGCAACAGTCCCAAAATAACCAACTTTCTCAGCTGAACATGCAAGGATGCTGAATATCGTTTGTTGGAGTTAGTTGTCGAAGCACGATACTATTAGATACACATGCCTTAGTTGAAATACTTTAAAATTTAATGATTAAAATATATACAAGGCTAAAGACACACAAGATCTTTCACACGAGCACCCCGTGCATCATCAGTTGAAGAAAACTGGCAGAACAAAGAGTCTACTTGCTTTATATATATATAGGATGAATTCATGATGTGCATTTCGAATGCAGCGATCCTGGTGGACAGGGTAACAGTCGGTATAGCTCAAGATAAGATGTAATACCTATATAACTATACGACATGGCATAAGGTTGTTGAGAAACTCATAATGCAAAATATAAAATGGGACTCTGGAAGGGTTTAATGTGAAAAATGACGGATTATTTACCATAGTGAAACGTGGGAGGCGGGAGGGTTACGTGAAGTGGAAGAGGGATTGTTTATATACGATAAATAATTCAATAATTGTTTCCAAGGGTTGGGATCTTCTAGCATGACAGTGCAATGTGTCACACAGCTAGAAATGTCCAAGAGTGGTTGGAAGAGTACGCTAAAGACTTCAAAGTACTTCCCAGGCACCCTAATTCCCCAGACTTAAACCCAACTGAGCATCTGTGGACCACCTCGATCGTGTTGTTTGCTCTATGGATCCTCCACCACGCACCCTCCAGCAGCTGTCAGATGCACTGCAGTCAGCATGGCTCCACATACCTGTGAACACCTTCCAGCACCTTATTGAGTAACTCCCAGCACGTCTAGCTGCTGTCCACGCTGCACACTGCAGTTACTCTGGATATTAGCTGGTGGTCACAATAATGTGACTCACATAGCAACATCACCTATGCATGTACTCGGTTGCATCCGCCAGTGCGTGTATAAAGTGACAGACATCCTTGCCAGCTGTCACAGTTGTTTTCAGCATGAGAATGACAAGTAATAATGATTTAAGCAATTTTCAACGTGGTGTCGTAGTCGGCGCTCGTGAGATAGGCCATAGTATTTCGGAGGTAGAAACGAAGTTCGGATTTTCACGGACGACCTATGCAAGGGTGTACCATGACTACAAGAATTCCGACAAAACCTCCAACCTGCGATACCAGTGTGGCTGTAAAAAGACATTGGGTGAACGTGACCATTGTCGGCTGTGAAGAATTGTTTCACGCGACAGGCGTGCAACACTCTCGCAGGTATCATCGGAATTCAATGCTGGAGCCACAACAAGCATTAGCGTCCGGACTGTGCAATGTACCCTGCACGATATGGGCTTTGGGAGCGGATGCCCAACTCGAGTCCCCTTGATGGGTGCACGACACAGAGCTATGCGCCTTGTTTGGGCACAGCAACACCGCCACTAGACACTTGATGACTGGAAACAAGTAGCCTGGTCTGACGAGTCGCGTTTCCAACTGTATTGGACAGATGGAAGGATTGGTGTGTGGTGCAAACCCCATGAAACCATGGATCCCGCCTGTCAACAGGAAACTGTTCTAGCTGGTGGGCGGTCCGTAATGGTATGGGGTGTGCTTAGCTGGACTTCACTGGGACCCCTGGTATGTCTACAAACGTCTGTGACCGGCCAATGCTATGTGCGCATCCTTTCTGACGAGGTACACCTGTTCATGTCCTGCATTCATACTGATGGGTTGGGCCTGTTCCAACAGGACAATGCACCTCCACACAAGTGTCGGGATGCCACATTATGGTTAGAGGAACATTCATCTGAGTTTGGGGTGTTGCCATTCCCACCCAAGTCCCCAGATCCGAACGTGATAAAACACATTGGGATGCCATGCAACGCGCTATCGAATACAGGAATCCGAGACTTCGGAATACACCCGAATTGTGGAACGCTCTGCAGGAAGAATGGTGTGCATTGCCTTCAGCATATTTCCAGAAGCTAGTAGAGTCCATGCCCCGTCATATTTCTGCAGTCCTGCGCTCCCGTGGGGGACCACACTGAGTGGCCACTTTATTATGACCACCCCCTCAGTACTTCGTTGGGCCACCTTTTGCCTTTAATACTGCATCAATTCTTGGTGGCGTGGACTCCACGAGATGTTGATAGGTGGTTTGTGGAATCTGAGACTGTGCTTGATGAATGGCACTTTCCAGGAGTGTGTGATTGCAGCGTTGTGGATCCAGCTGTCTGATGGCTCGTTCAACTTCATTTCACAAATTCCCAATGGGGTTGAGATCTGGAGATTGTGGGGGCCACCTGAGCAAAGTAAAGTCACCGGCATGTTCCTGAAACCAATACTGTACAATACGAGCACTATAGCAGGACGCATTATTTTGTTGAAAGTAGCCATCGCCATTGGGATAAACCATCCACATGACAGGATGCACTTGGTCCGCAATGATGTTTAGATATGATGTGCCAGTCAGACGTTGATCAACATGAATTAAAGGGCTCAAAACATGCCAGGAAATCATTCCCCAAACCATAACGTTGCCTCCACCAGCTCGAAGGGTTGTAGCAATGCATTTAGGGTCCATGCTTTCGTGCTGTTTCTGCCAAATTCTCACTCGGCCATCGGCATGGTGCAACTGAAAGTGTGATTCATCGGACCACATAATTTGTTTCCAATTATCAACTGTCCAATCCTTGAGCGAACTGGAGACGTTTTCTCTTGTTAACTGCAGACAGCAAAAGTGTTTGAACAGGACTTCGACTGCCGTATCCCATCCAATGCAGTGAACAGTGCGTGCAGAGATCATTTGAGGGGATCCTTGATTAAGATGGTCTGTAATTTGTTGCACTGTTGCCCTTCTGTTGTCTGTTACCAGTCTGGACACTCTCCGTTCCGCCTGAGCAGTCAATAGTCGATTACGACCGCACGTTGCACGTAGAGACCCAGTTTTTCAGCTGACAGTCCAGTCTTTAAACACTTTAACAACAGCTGCTCTGGAACATTTCACGAATGTGGCGGTTTCAGTGATACTCGCTCCATGGCTCTGAGCTCCTACAATCATCCCACGTTGAAAGTCCGTCAAATCACATTTTTTACCCATCTCATCACCCAAAAATCACTTTTACTACTGTCGCAAGCATTAAGCTTTCCCTTTTTACGCTTTCCAACCGTAGGTTGAAGAAGCGTATATGCTCCAGCTTTGTCCGTCCGTCTGCACGATAACTGGCGTAAAAATGGTTCGATTTTGATGAAATTTTAGTATGTGGTAGGGGACCACCTGGGGACGAACCCTATTGAAAATGGGACAAATGGGGTCAAAGGTCACGACGTAGGAGTGGAATCATTCCATTGCCCTTATGCGCCATAACTTGCGTAAACTATGGTTAGATTTCAATGAATCTTTACTATGTGGTAGGGGACCACCTAGGGACGAACTCTATTGAAAATGGGACAAATGGGGTCAAAGGACACGACGTAGGAGCGGAATCATTCCATTGCCTTTATGCGCCATAACTTGCGTAAATATGTTTCGATTTCAATGAAACATTACTATGTGGTAGGAGACCGCCTGGGGACGAACCCTATTCAAAATGGGTGAAGTGGGGTCAAAGGTCAGGACATAAGATCGGGATGAATTCCGTTGCCCTTATGCGTCATAACTTGCGTAAAAATGGTTCGATTTCGATGAAATTTCAGTAAGTAGTAGGGGACCACCTGGGGACGAACCCTATTGAAAATGGACGAAATGTGGTCAAAGGTCAGGACATAGGATTGCGATCCTTTCCATTGCCCTTATCAAAATCCTTTATTCAAAATTCATAGGATTGCGATCCTTTCCATTGCCCTTATCGATCCTTTCCATTGCCCTTATTAATGGTTCGATTTCGATGAAATTTCAGTAAGTAGTAGACCACCTGGGGACGAACCCTATTGAAAATGGACGAAATGTGGTCAAAGGTCAGGACATAGGATTGCGATCCTTTCCATTGCCCTTATCCCATATTATTAAGGTGGACGTCAAGTGATTTTGCTTCCTATACTTCCAATGGAAAAAGTTTTGTACACATTTCCTTCACAATTAATGTGTTCCCAAGGATGAAAATTTGAACATCGATTAAAATAACTTCATATTATAACTTGGAAAACTTAATATGTTCTAAAACATAACCATAATCATATTAAAAATCAATAACTTTTCCTTTGGTGGTGTTGAAACCAGAGAAAAGATGGCGCGACCTGTACTTTGATGACGTCAGTGGACAAAAAAATGTTGGATTGCATAATTACGGTTATGGTTTAGAAAATATTAAGTATTCCAAGTTATGAAATGAAGCTATTTTAATCAATGTTCAAATTTTCATCCTTGTGAATGCATTAATTGTCCAGAAAAAATATGGCGCGACCTGTGTTTTCATGACGTCAGTAGACAAACAAATGTTGAATTGCATAATTATGGTTATGTTTTAGAAAATATTAAATATTGCAAGTTATAAAATGAAGATATTTTAATCGATGTTCAAATTTTGATCCTTGGGAACGCATTAATTGGGAAGAAAATGTGTACAGAAATTTTTCCATTCGAAGTAGAGGAAGCAAAATTACTTGACGTTCACCTTAAAGGAGCAATTATGGTATGTATGTAAATTTATTTTAAAAACTGCTGTAAGGATTTTGATGAAAGTCGTTACCCTACCGTTTTCTGGTACTAGAAATCGGTTTAGTTTGATCTCGACTTTATTTAGGAGAATTCGTTCAGTGGGTTAAATAACCACTCCGAATTATAACGTTTTTAGTGATGGCGTTGTTCCATAATTCCATTAATGTTACCAATGCTGAGAAATCTTATGACGTCACAATTTCGCGCTTGAGAATGTTGGCGCACGGTCACGCCATCTGTCTCATTACGTCATGCGTTGTGTATGGATCCTATTAAAGTTTTATGACGTCACATTTTTGCGAGCAGATGGTCCCGATTCCCATCTGCCTCATTACGTCACGCGTTGTGTGCGTATGTCCGTCCGCACGATAACTCGCGTAACAATCTTTCGATTTCGATGGAATTTTAGTATCTGGTAGGGGATCACCTGGGAAGGTACCCTATTTAAAGTGAACGAAATGGGGTCAAAGGTCAGTACATAGGAGCGGGATCCATTCCACTGCTGTTATGCGTCATGACTAACGTAAAAAGGTTCGATTTCGATGAAATTTTAGCATGTGGTAGAAGACCACCTGGCAACAAACCTTATTGAAAATAGGCGAAATGGGGTCAAAGGTCAGGACATAAAAGCGGAATCACTTCCATCGCCATTATGCGTCATAACTTACGTAAGAATGCTTCGATTTGGATGAAATGTTAGTATGTTGTAGGGTCTTGCCTAGGGACGAATTCTATTGAAAATGGGCGAAATGGGGTCAAAGGTTAGGACACAGGAGCGGGATCTATTCCATAGCCCTTATGCATCATAACTTACGTAAAAATGCTTCGATTGCGACAAAACTTTATCATGTTATTTCGGAGGTATACCAAACCGGTTCTGTTGAATATCATCGAAATGGAATCAAAGGTCAGGGCACAGGACCGAGATTTATTTCACAGCCATTATTCTCATAACTTGAGTGATAACTTGAGTAATGATTTCTGGTATGTTGGAAAGTGTATTATAATCAATGCATTGCATGATTTTACTAACTTGTTATACTAGCCTCGCCCTCTGGCGACAACAGTGTGCAGCCATAGCTCATTTTGCTTAAAACTGTCTGGTGGTCATAATAAAGTGGCCACTCAGTGTATATATAAATTTCCGACCATTATTGAACCCAATAGAAGACGTTTGATGGGAGAATCTCTCTTTTAGACGAACTAATAACAGCTCCCATGCGTCAATAATGCTGCTAAAAATTGAGATCGGGATAAATACTCTCCATTTGGAATTCCTCCATGTGTGTGTGAGCACATAAGAACAACACTGACGATGGTGCCATGAGATGCACCGAAAACCTAGGTTGCGAGTTATTAAAACATATTTGCGATTGAACTTACTGTGTACCTCATATACCCGTATTTTTAGTTAAAATTTAACAAAAGCTACGTAAAAAGTATGTATGTGTAAAAAACATCTTTAAGCATCAATAATACAACTAACCACGTAAGTATTGTCAAACCATGTGGTTTTAAGGTAAGTTAAATTTAAATTTATCAATAGTAACAATATTTTTTTAAAAACAAATATCATTTCAATTACATTATAATACATTTTTAATATTCTATCTCTCTAAATATGCATTTTTTAATATCAAACAAAGGCGTGGTAGACGTGGTTCATATTGGGAATGTGGAAAAAAAAAAAAAAACTTTCCATAAAAATAGTTTTAGTCAAACAATGAATGTAGGGTGAGTACATACATAAATTTACTTGCAAAGTTAAACGTCCAACATGAAGGAATGCATGTTGTCAGCGAGAATGGACAGGTAGCTTTGGTGTTCGGGTACCCATCCAGTGGTACCAGGTCATACCAGGAAAACATTCCCTAGACTTGCACACAGTCACTGCTACCGTTAGCCTGTATTTGACCAACAAGCGTATCCAGGTGTTGGTTCTTGTGTGTCTGACACTGTATCCGCCAGCACCCATCACTTCTGTAGGGTAGAAACCTCGATTAGTTGGAGAAGGCAACGTTTTCCCAATCTTCCACTGTCCGATGACAGTAGTCCCATGCGAACTGCAGGTGGTGTTCCTGATGGACCTGGGTTAACACGGGCGCCTTGATGCAGCATCGACACCAGAGACCCATGCGTAACAGGATTCGCTCTACTGTTATTGGAAGCAAGTAGCTGGGTACCCCAGCGTTCATTTGCGTGGTCCATTGCTGTATTGTTGCATGTTGATTGCCCTTTACCAGTCGGCGGAGGCAACATTCTCCTCTGGGGTCAATGGCCTTTGGGGCTCCACAGTTATGACGTCGGAAAGTATTCAGTGTGCCTGCGGTTCATTCTTGGTGCACCCTTACTACAACACCTCGTGAACAGTCTAGGAAGTCTGCTGTTTCCGAGATGCTTCCACACTTGGCACGGTAGCCAATGATCATTGCTTTTTGAACATCCGTCAAATCACTAGCTCTGCCCATTGTGCTCATGTTACGCAATATGACTCATATGTCCTGGCCGGCTGCTTATATCTCTTTCTGGTTGACCTTGTGACATGCCTGGGCGAGTACACTGTGATTCCGGGGGTGGTCATATTTTGTTACAACCTTGTATTCTGACTGTGCTTGCTGATCTCTGTTTTGTGAGTATTAGTTCTTTGCCTTATTATACAGATATGCTCTATGATTTGATGCTTGTTCATTTTTGATAGAGCAAGCTTGTCTAAAAATTGCTCATACTAATGATTTAAATGTCTTTCGTTATACATGGTGCTTAAAAAGTTCACTGATTGAAAGGATAAACTTGTCTAAGAACAATTTAAATTAGTGTGGATTGCTTTTAAAGGGTTTTCTATTGTTTATTTTATTTTATTTTTTTCTAGATATTTGTTAATGTATCTTGTTAAAGAAAAATGAGAAATTTGGCTATAGAAAATTTGAAATGTCTGCTGTTTCATAGGTGTCTTATCTCTTGAAATCTTGTCTTCTACATGTATATGCTGGATGCTTATTGTTATGCATTCCATATTTAAAAAAACCATGATTTTTCAGGTGGTTAAGTGCTGGAAGAAAGGAACCAATGAGATCGTTGCTATCAAAATCTTAAAAAATCACCCCTCATATGCACGGCAAGGTCAAATTGAAGTCAGCATTCTTCACAGATTAAGTCAAGAAAATGCTGACGAGGTAGGTTGCCCACTCATATATGTTCTGTAGTGTATTTTTGAATTTAAAAATTAATAAAAAATGCACTTTATTACATTGTGAAAGCATTAGATAATATCTGTAATATTTTGTGGTTTGCCATTCAAATAAATTTCTTCATCTCATGACTGAATGTTTTTACCTTATTCAATTAGACATGCCATTAGAACATATTACTTACTATAATTTTATTAGTTTTAATTCATGTTTTAACTGCTTCACAGTTTTCAAGTGGACACTAATTGTAGAAATGAAAAATTATATGTTTACTTTAGGAGATTCACTGTATTCTTCATTATAGTAGTAGATTGTGGTTTGCTTTCCTCCCAGCTATTTTTTTTTATATGAAATAAGCAGAGTAACAGAATGTAGACGTACGCTGTATGCGAATAGTTTCCAAATTATTAGCGGATTTTGCAGATAGTTTTTGCTTACAGATTGAATTTTTTTTTTTACTTGAATTTACAGCATTCAATTAGACACTTAAGGCTTTACTGAGATTAATGTACTTAATTCTATTTTAACTTGAAGAACTTTCAATTACTTTTCACATCTTCTGAGTTCTGAGAGTAATAAGTACTTATTTTACTCTCATTGGAATCTGTAATGCTCTAATAATAATTTATTGTTTTATTAATTTTTTTAAATTTTTCTGTTGTTACCGTAGTTTGCACTTTACGGATTTGCAGCAAGTTTTCTGTTTCAATGGTTGTGTATGCAGATACATTTTAATACATTTTATTTTTATAAAACTTTGGAAATAAGGTAAGATTTGCACATTTCCCCAGGTTAATGACAAGGAAAGGTAGAAATCAGTGTAACAAGATGATGACACTAAGTAATTCACACAGAAATAATATTACCGTAATTATTCCTTATCTCTAGTTTTTTTCTACCTATCTGCAGATGTTTCATGTTTTTGGATTTTCATCATGTCACATTATCAATCATCAAAGATTGATAATGTGGCATGATGAACATTCATTGACACAAAATGCTGTAGATAGTTAGAAACAGCCCAGAGATAAATAATAATTATGGTAGTTTTATTGCTGTATGAATTACTTATTATCTACTCTGGGTAAGCCAACCTTTTCGTTTCAATTATTGTAAACTTATAAAATGACAACACTAAAGAGATTCATGGTGAAATATTTCTAATGTGACACTGAAATTGAACTCTGCTTTAAGTTATGGAAATAAAATTGTTATTTGTGACATTTTGGTAGTGACTGCTACCTTCTTCAGCCATTGAATATTTGAAAAAATGTGAAGTAGTAACGCTTGTTGATTCAAACGTTGCCAGATTTGAGAATGGATTTCCAAATGGTAGTATTATGATGTAGTTAGTCTGTGTTACAACTGTTATGGGAAAAGAAAGTTTCGATACCTTAACAATCCCTAAGAAATTTCCAATTGATGAAAGATACAAGATGTTTCGTGTCTTCCCAAACAAGTATGGCAGACATGTAACTGATAGTTAATATTGATAATACAGTACATGGACTACCATTCAGTTCTTTACAACCGAAATATGTTCAGCTGTACGTTGATTAATGCTGTGATAATTTCTTTCAGTGTAAAAGGTTACATTCAAGGAGGTGTTGACTTGGAATAGCATAAACACTAGGTGAATCAAGAGCTTTAATTGAAACTCTGTCCTTTATAAAGAAAATTTAACTGCCAACTTATAACTCAAGGTCTTTGGATATTTCCAGAGTTATATTAGGAATACTTCTCCATTCATCTCTTTTGTGCCCAAATGGTAAGAAAAATATTGTAAAATGTGAGGAACTTAGCTCTCTAAAAATGTGGTAGTGGCTGGTGTGAAAGCATCCTATCTGTATGTTCTTATGTGTACTAAAACGCTGCTACTTTTTGAAATATTGTCTCCTGTTTTATGGTGCATCTCTGTATTTAGGAAACATGAATATATTCTGTACCCACAAAATGTGTTGCTTAAATGAAGTGAGACCATAAGTGTGGTATGGGTTAGTTACAGAAAAGAAATGTTATTCACATAGCTCAATACAGTATTGTGCAGCATCACTGAAAATTGTACTGTTGTTCATTAATGTGCTTATGTCAGCGTGAACTAGTTGCTAGCACTTCACATGGTATTATTGCCAGTAGCTAGGGAAACTGTGTGATAGCATTTTCTCAAGGTACACATCTGTGACAGATTGCCACCAAGTGTTATATCGACATTAATTATGAAGCCTCTAAAAAACACAGAAGTGCCTTAAAACAATTCCTTGTGCAGTGATTGACCAGCCAGTGCTGTAAGTTCTGTTAACAAAACTGATATAAAAATTGGTAAGGAATGATTGTTGATATTGATTGGAGATCTAGTGTTAGTAATGATTTTTGTTATTTACCTTCAAAAACTCTCCTGTGCTAAGTTGCAGGCTATCTATCAATAGGAAAGTGTTACAGTTGGTAAAAGTCACACTACCTTTTCAAAAGTGACCCCCACGGGTTTTGACTTCATGAAATACTGGGTCAGATTTCAGATCCCAGAACAAGACATGGATATTGTTTACACTTCCAGTGCCCCCCCCCCTCTTCTGTGGTGTTAGTGACTCTTGAGTTAGGGATGGGTGACTCCTTATAGCATTAGATGCTCATGGAGAGAGGGATGTGAAACATGTAGAGGGGAAATTTTAAAATATTGTGTCTGGGCTGAAAATAACTTGAAAGTATTGATTAGCAAATTGTTCATGTGGTTAACACATGTGGGGTGGGGTTGTTAAGAGCCTGTATGTAGACTGATCCTTTAAGATTTAAGATGCCACAAATTGTGTAAATTTGTAAAATGTTTGTAGAAATCATTTAAATTATTAATTTCAACTTCACAGAAGTTGAAATTTTCTATTGTGAACATTACTTCATTATGCAGAACATATGAAGAAAGACTAGTGCTGATAGTTAAAAGAAAAATGTTTTCAGTGAAAAGCATGTACTGAATTCATCTCTCTTAAATTTTTGTTGATTTGTGTTTCATAGAACAAGTTCCTTTTTTTTATGAGGAGGTGGTAGCAGGTTTCTTTTCATATTTGTTATTATTCAGGTAACATGAGTTTCCAATCCAACTGCATTTCTTCTTTCCTGGTCACATCAGCTGCACTAACATTGTCACCACTGAAAAACTCTTTTCTTACAAAGATAATATGTAATAAATTATGGTTGGCACTGCATTCTCAGAAGTAAATGGTGGCCACTGCTCAGTAACCATGGTAACTATAAGCTGATATAATACATTTATGGCATGAAAGGTGCTTAGCTTTGTATACTTATAACATGAAATTTTACTGTGCATGAAGTTATCAATAGCCAAAATCTCTATTAAAAAAAAAAAAAGTAACTGCCGCCTTTTTTTAGAAATTTCGCGACACTCTTGCTTTCCTAGATCGTAGCACAAAACGTATTGAAGACAAAAATATGAAATTTACATTGTTTGTAGAGAATTGTTTGGAGAACACGCTGAAATAAACCGTTTCTCGATTGTAGCGATACTTCAACAGCTATTTTATTTCAAAGTTAAGGTAAGCAAAAAAGTGCTATCAGGTCGCGTTCTGGACATACTAACAGCAACAGAACCACGAAACTTTGTAGTCATGTAGTGCCGTGACCGAATTTTTGCATCTTGTCGCCCTTTTTCTGAATTTCAATTTAGTTTAGGAGAAATTAAATTTCTAAATTTCACAAAATTCTCTATTTCGCGATGGGATCCATTTAAAAAAACAGGTATATGGCAAACTATAAATCATAACGTATTGCAATTTTTACAGCATAAACTCACAACTATCATCCCTTTATTACAAAAAAAAAAAACAATTAAGAAAAAGTCATTTTCTGATTTTTAAGCATTTTTTAAAGACGCAGAGGAAAGAAACGAACAGTTTGTCTGTCTCCACGATAACCACAGAGGAACGTTCTGGTCCCATGACCTGTTGCCATGGTGACGCAGAGAATTTGTTATGCATATGTTTTGTTGGTAAAGCTATCTCAATTGTTTAAGGTGGACGTCAAGTAATTTTGCTTCCTATACTTCCAATGGAAAAACTTCTGTACACATTTTCTTCACAATTAATGCGTTCCCAAGGATGAAAATTTGAACATCGATTACAATAGCTTCATTTTATAACTTGGAATACTTAATATTTTCTAAAACATAACCATAATTATGCAATCCAACATTTGTTTGTCTACTGACATCATCAAAGAACAGGTCGCACCATCTTTTTTCTGGACAATTAATGCATTCCCAAGGATGAAAATTTGAACATTGATTAAAATAGCTTCATTTTATAACTTGGAATACTTAATATCTTCTAAAACATAACCATAATTATGTAATCCAACATTTGTTTGTCTACTGACGTCATCAACGTACAGGTCGCACCATTTTTTTCTGGTTCCAACACCATCAAAGGAAAAGTTATTGATTTTTTTATATAATTATGGTTATGTTTTAGAAAATATTAAGTATTCCAAGTTATAATATGAAGTTATTTTAATCAATGTTCAAATTTTCATCCTTGGGGACACAATAATTGTGAAGGAAATGTGTACAACCAACATGTTCTAGTTTTTCCATTGGAAGTATAGGAAGCAAAATTACTTGATGTCCACCTTAACGATTTAGCATAACGGTTTACGGAAATGGTTTTTGGACCACTTTTGTTTTCCTTAGTGGTAAATTTAGTAAGTACTATAAGTTCAAATGACAAAAGTCTGAATTTCCAAAAATTAACGACAGTTAAAAAAAACTCTGAAATTTCGGAATAACAAGCCTTATTTCATATTATATTAATTCAACATTTGTCGAAAACATTACGTGGTTTCAGAAATTATTAACTATATGTCAGCAAAATAGTTTCCATATCATCTACTGTTTCGCACGTTACTAGAAATTCGAGCACGGGGAAAAAAAAAAAAAAAATTGAGATTAACTGGATAAAAAGAACTGCTATGAAATTTGGATACAAGAAAAAGATCATAGATGATATACTTGAAAATATAAAGAAATCTTTAAATGAAAGTAAAAATAAACAAAAAAATGAAATAAAATCTGCTGGTAAAATTCCCTACATTCCTCCAATAACAGATATCCTAAAGAAGGAATGCGTTAAAGAAAAAATGATATTAGCAGAAACCGTCATAGATAACGAAACTATATTAACTACTGGAAATGAAAGAAGATCGATGCTTGATAAAGCCGGAGTATATTCTATACCAACAAAATATTATACAGAAATAGAAAGAAATGAAAGAAATAAAGTATACATAGGAAGTACAAAAAGAAGATTTAAGACCAGATTAAAATAACATATATCGAACTGGAATAAAAAAGAAAACAAAACATCATTAATAAATCATTGTATTGAAAATGAAGCTTATCCTGATTGGTATGATGCAAAATTAATAACCTCACATAAAACTAAAAATCAAATATTAACCTCAGAAGCAGTAATGATTGAAAAAACTAAAGAAATAAATTGTAATAATAATGATCCAATGAGTCTACCGTACGCTTGGAAATATTTTATTGAAAAAGAAATTAACAATAAAAAATATAATAAAAGACCTTATTAATTATTTTCAACAAACGAATGGCAACACCAATTAATTTAGAATCGGAATTCATATCATCCAATTATATCAAAACACGATTTAGAATGTGCATTAATACCAAAAATAGCATGCGCAAGAGTACAACTGCCGTGAAATGTCGGACGCTGCCAGTAAAATCGATGTAAGTGGCCAAAACACAACGTGTATGAGAAGTAGATCATAATACCCACTGAAGATGATTCCAAAAAGAAGGAATTGAAACTAGTTTGGGATACCGAGCCACGGAAAATGAAACATGCAACCATCATCTATAATAAGAAAGTATAAGATCGAAATTCAACTTGGAAGCTGATACCACAGGAAAGAAAAATCGTGCCTTCTTCGATAACAAGATGGCTTATTACTGATTCAACGCATCATAATCAAAAGGTTCGAAAGTTCTTTTCTATTGTATTAATTTCGTGAATCATGAGTTAAAAAACTGGAATAACATTTATCATGTAATACATATTGTCTCTACGTATTGGAGGACTTTGACAACTTATGATGCATATGACTGCACGTATAAAAACATTTTTTCATATAAATTTGTAATCTTCATAATAAAATTCTAAACTATTATAAGGAACATCAAAAAGAGAAAAAGGAATATTAGTGACAAGTTGAAATAAAAATTTTTTATTATATGGACGTTTTTTTTTTTTCCCCGTGCTCGAATTTCTAGTAACGTGCGAAACAATAGATGATATGGAAACTATTTTGTTGACATATAGTTAATAAGCCTTATTTCCTTAGACATGCAATAAAAATTGAAATTTATATGAATTTTCCATTTTTTATTTCATGTGATATACTCAGAGATCTGACTGCAGGGCCCGAGCGCTACTCAGGAAACGAGCGTAGCGAGCCTAGAGGTGCAGCTCCTAGTGATATAAATTTTACCTAAGTACAATTACTTGGTTGCACTCCATCATATCTCAAATTCTTCAAACATTTCATTACGCACGTGTTGTACAATGATTGCTCCTACTGGACGTAATCCAAATGTTTTACCTGTTAACAACTAACCTTATTTCAATTCTAAAACTTTGCAATTGAAATAAGGTTAGTTAATAACAGTAAAAGTATTTGGGTTATATCTGGTAGCAGCAGTCATTTCTGCAACACATGTGTAATGAAATGTTTACAGAAGTTGAGATATGACTGAGTACACCCAAGTAAGTATACTAAGGTAAAATTTATCCCAATTTGGTTATCAGAAATACAGGGTAATTCAAAATGATTGCCCTGATCACAAATGACAATAACATGTTTATGAAGATAAATAGACAGCTGATATCCCTACACAAAAAAGAAGGAAGTTTAGAATTTTATTGGAACATACTGCTGTGTTGCTGTGGTCTTCCAAAAATTCTTCTGAAATGGTATGGTCTCGCTAATTCTTCCAAATCGTTGGATTGGTCATCGTGGACAGGACGACAGGGTTTTCAGCAAGTGGGCCCCCCAGGTCTCCGGACCTTATTCCTTGTGACTTCTTTTTGTCTGGGTATGTCAAAGACCATGTGCCACTTTTGCCAAGAACATTGCAAGAACTAAAGATCTCATTCAGCTTGCACTGGCATCAGTTATTGCAGACCTGCTTCATAATGTTTGGCGTGAAATAGATTACCATTTAGATGTTTTCTGCGTGACCCAGGGGAGTCACATAGAAATTGTGAGGTATGGAAACAAAATTCTAAACTTCCTTCTTTATTGTGCAACAATGTGATCTCTGTATCTATATGTTCATAAACCAGGTATCATTTGTAACCAGGGCAGTCATTTTTAATTACCCTGTACCATGCACATCTTAAATTTTACCAATCTTTGGGAGGTTCATGTCTGCGGTTTTGTTTTTAAGTATAAAATTTTCAGTAACTGCAAAGAACTGGAGAAACAGTTTTATTGAAATTTAAATAATAAAATGCAAACTTTTTATTTTAAAAGCCTTTTTTACATAAAATGGAAATTGTTTTAAGGTGGTTTCCAGATTTGTTCTGTCATATTCAAATACCAAGTTTATGTTTTGGAACCCACTAGTGGTTTTATAAATGATAATAATTCATAATTATTATGTTTATAATTAGGTCTGGTAGCCATACTTTTAAAGAGTGTTTATAACTGTAAATCATTTTTTTTGAATGAGGTTGTGAAAATTTGGTAAATAAATATATGTACATTTTTTTTACAGTTCAACTTTGTACGTGTGTATGAATGCTTTAATCACAAGAACCACACTTGCCTTGTCTTTGAAATGCTGGAGCAAAATTTATATGACTTCTTAAAACAAAACAAATTCAGCCCTCTTCTGCTGAAGTATATCCGTCCCATTTTACAACAGGTTCTGACTGCTCTTTTGAAACTTAAGGTAAGCTGAGAAAGAAATTTTAATTTTTGTGTGTTTGTATGTCAAATAGTTAATCAGATCAGCCTTAAAATAAATAAGGGTGCATCCCCACCCCGAAAATTTAAAGGCAATTGCCTAAAAGTATATTGATGGTCAGTGTCTTTGTGATACTAATTAAGTCAGATGTGTGAAACTTCTTAATAATATAAACTTGTTGAAATTTTCTGGTTGAATTTAATTTTGAAAATGTGTATTATTGAAAATTCACTGGTTTGTCCTTTTTCTCTGATTTTTCATAAAACTTTGTACAGGAATTTGATAACACCAGGGATGCACAACAACCTCCGGTCTGCGGTCGTCGCGTATCTGGCCTTGTTTTTCGAAATGGTGTCATGATATCCAAAACAACAACAACAACAACAACAACAAAAAACGGCGCCTGTTTTTCAAAATAGCGTCATGATCTAAAAAAAAAAAAAAAAAAAAAGAACAGCGCCTGTTTTTCGAATCGCATCATGTGATCTGCGCCGAAGCAAAAATAAACGGCGATCGCGTGTCAGCAAGATTTTGTCGCCGGCGCTGGCGGTTTGCCGCGGCTCAACCTTGACTGACGATGATCGAGCGTTCGTATAACCGGCGATCGCGTGTCAGCAAGATTTTGTCGCCGGCGCTGGCGGTTTGCCGCGGCTCAACCTTGACTGACGATGATCGAGCGTTCGTATAAAAATCTATTAATCAATGTAAAATTTTTGATTAGCTATTATTTGAAAAATCAATGTTGGATTTTAACAATTTCCCAGTACTTAATTGGGATAATCAGCACACCGATCAGATAGCCGGCGGCGGTGCAGTGAATAAGATTGGCGGCTGGCGCAGATGTCTTTATCCAACGCGGCATAGGATATTTCCTTGTAAAAAATCTTCGATAACAATACCAATGTCGTTATTTGCATAGCGAAAAAAAAAATAAATAAGATTTAAAACATTTCTTGAACCTTTTTTTCGCTGCACAAATAACGATATCGTTATCGTGTTTGCACATCATTGGCAATGAGTGATGGAATACGTAGTGGTTTGGAAACAACAGTCATGGCGCCTGGTAAAAAATGCAAGGTGGATTCCAAAAATTATCAGTTTCAAGAGGCTTGGACATATAAATATTGTTTTGTACAACAAAACAATTCACTTATTTGTCTCTTGTGCAATGCTTCAGTAGCAGTGCCAAAAAAATTCAATGTGAAGAGGCATGAAACACAGCATAAGGACTTCGTCATGCAAGGTCAGGAACGCAAGCAGAAAATTGAATCTCTGAAGCGGTCTCTAACCAGCCAGCAAAATATCTCTAAAAATTAATCTGCAGAACTGGATGCAGCTGTTGAAGGTAGCCTAGAAATTTCTGCTTTAATAGCAAAGAGTGGGAAACTGTTCAGTGATGGAGTTCTAATAAAATATTGTCTCATCATTGCCAGTGATAGGATGTATCCTGAAAAGACAAAAGGGTTTCAAAACACCAGTCTTAACCGTATGACAATACAACGAAGGATTTCACAACTTGCATCAGATATTACTGGTCAGCTTCATAATTTAGCCACATGATTTACTTACTTCTCATTGGCCGTAGATGAGTCGACTGGCATATCATCAACAGTGCAGATGATTGTGTTTAACAGAGGAGTTTCACTTGATATCACTGTAACTGAAGAATTCCTTGGAATGGAATCACTTAGTGACCACACAACAGGTTCCAAATATTTAAATGCTTTGTTGACTGTTTGCATTAAATGTGAACTCAATCTCAACAACTTATCCAGTGTTGCCACAGATGGGGCACCATCCATGATTGGACGTGAAAATGACATGGTGACCTTGCTGAAAAGCCACCTTGGGAATAAGCAGAAAGAGTTAGTTCAGTATCATTGTGTAATTCACCAGCAACAACTTTGTGTGAAGAGACTAGGATTTGAAACCCTCATGAAAGATGTTACCCAGACAGTGAACTTTATCCATTGTCATGGTCTGAATCATCGTTTGTTTAAATCATTTCTAGAAGAAATAGAAGCTGAATATTCTGATGTTCCTCTCTTTACTGAAGTACAGTGGCTCAGTAAAGCTGCAGTTCCAAAGCATTTTGTTGAACTGTCAGAGCCTATAATCACTGTCCTTAAGAAGCTTAGTAAACATACAAGGCATTTAGAGGGACAAAGATGGCAGTGTGACTTAGCTTTCCTTGCTGACATAACTGTCCATTTGAATCAACTTAATTTGTGATTGCAAGGACAGATGCAACTTGTTTCACAGCTATCTGATATAGTGAATGCTTTCATTATTAAACTAACCCTAGTCTCACATGCAATCAGATAACTTTACACATTTCCCACACTGCAAGGCTGTGAAAGAAAAATACCCACACATGAAGATGGATTATTCCGAACAAATTAGCAAACTTCTTGCATCATTTAATGAAAGGTTTCATGAGTTCAAAAAGTAAGAACTTCAGCTGCAGCTGTTTTCAAATCTGTTTTCAGTGTAGCCAGAAGAGGCACCTGAATATTTCCAATTGCAATTGATCGACATGCAATGGTGACCTGAAATCATTTACGAATCTTTATCTTCTAAAGGCAGTTGCCAAAAACAAAGCAGTTGTTGCTAGAAACAAACAGTTGCCAGAAACATTTCCTATACTGAAGGACAACGCTTGATTTTGTGCAAGCATGTTTGGAAGCATATATCATATTTATGCGAGCAGGCTTTCTCGATTATGAACTTAAACAAGTGCAAAATGAGGAATCGTATTACAGATGAGAACTTAGAAATTGTATCCATGTCTAACATCGCTTCAAACATAAAAAAATTTGATAACAGCATTCAGTCCCGGTCATCACACTGAGTCTGGCCCTTGGTAAGTTGAGTTGTTTTTTTCATTTGACCCTTTCCTAGTAAAGGTTGTGCATCCCTGATAGCACGATCTAATAATGCAGTAAAACCGGTTATAACAAATTTGGTTGTTCTGAGCGTTGTTTGCTGTCTTGTAATATCATAATGGGTTTGTCTGGCTGCACACTGTGTGGGGAAGTTTGGAGATTTGGTTATGTATGGTGAAATGTGGCAGCAATCAATCTATTGTTACTTTAGTTGTAGACATTCAGTACTTTTTTTTTTAATTTTCATGCATATAAATGGTGATGGTAAGCAAACATAAGCCCATACAGTGTTAGGGAAAACTTACTGTTCTTGGCAAAGTAAAAGGATGAATTTAAAAAACACAAATCAGACATGAGTTTGGGATTTCAAAGGGAATGATAATGAGGATAATTCTCTGAAGAAGTTTGGTTGCATTCTTTTCTTCATAGGTAGGACAAAGCACTGAACCTTTAGGAGGGAAACAAAATATGCTTTCAAAAATGAAGCTGTGGACGACTGTTTGTACACATGGTTTATTCAGAAAAGAAATTCAGATATACTGATTTATGGAATGGCCTTTAAAATGTGGGTAGAAAAGTTCTCTCATGTTTTAAACGTGGGAGAAGATTTTAAAGAAACAGATTGGTGATTCAGGTATTGGCCAAATGATAGCAGCACCAGTTGAATCAAAATTGTGGGATTGTGAAAGTGCTAAGAATTTCCTTGCTGGATTGTAAAAGGTTATTAAAAGGAACAAATTTTCTCAGATGAACAAATTTACAGTGGCCGTGAAATTGCTCTGTTTCAGAAAATGATTTCCAGAAAAAACATCGATCTGAAATCAGTGCTGAAGAAAGCTGAGCTTAAAGTAAGCAAGGAACAGGTTACACTTTTGCTTTATGTTAATAAAAGTGACACACACAAACTGCACCCATATTGTGCATTGGAAAGAATAAGAACTCAAGCTAATTTAATTCTAGTGCCAGTGAAAGCAGCTCGCAGTCTTGGATAACTTGAAATGTATTCTTGGAATATTACAATGAAAGTTTTGTTTCCTCTGTTCAACAGAATTTTAGTAGATTAACATAGGGGGGGGGGGGAGGAGCATTGTGTTGCTGTTAGATAACTGCCTGACATATCCGTCCCCAGACTGTCTTGTTTCTAAAGATGGAAAAATTAATGTTCTTTATTTACCTAAAGATACTGAGACATACACTGACGGAAAAAGAAAATCCCAGCACCACGAAAAAATAGTTGTAGAGGAATGAAATGGCGGCAATACATTTGTATAGGTAACATATTTAATCGATTAAGGTTTCAAGATCACAGCTTAATGTAAGCGCGAGAAGAGCCATTTTAAATGTGAAATGCTGGTACATTAATAACTGGTGTAACTGCCAGAATGTTGAATGCAAGCACGCAAACGTTCATGCATTGTGTCGTACAGGTGCTGGATGTCAGTTTGTGGGATGGAGTTCCATGCCTGTTGCACATGGTCGGTCAATACAGGGACGGTTAATGCTGGTTGGGGCTGACGCTGGAGTTGTCGTCCAATGATGTCCCATACATGCTCGATTGGTGAAAGATCTGGTGATCTAGCAGGCCACGGCAACATGTCAACACTCTGTAGAGCATGTTGGGTTACAACAGCGGTATGCAGGCGAGCGTTATCCTGTTGGAAAACACCCCTGGAATGCTGTTCATGAATGGCAGCACAACAGGTTGAATCACCAGACCGACGTACAACAGTGCCGTCAGGGTGCGTGGGATAACCACGAGAGTGCTCTTGCTGTCATAGGAAATTGCTCCCCAGACCATAACTCCAGGTGTAGGTCCAGTGTGCCTCGGCCGCAGACAGGTTGGTTGCAGGCGCTCACCTGGCCTCCTTCTAACCAAGACACGGCCATCACTGGCACCCAGGCAGAACCGGCTTTCATCAGTCAACACAACAGATCTCCACTCCGTCCTCCAATGAACTCTAGCTTGACACCACTGACGTCGCAAACGGCAGTGGTTTGGAGTAAGTGGAATGCACGCTACAGGGCGTCTGGCTCGGAGCTGTCCTTCAAGCAACCGATTTGTAACAGTTCGTTGTGTCACTGTGGTGGCAACTGCAGCTCGAATCGCTGCCACAGACGCGATATGATGCGCCACGGCCATATGCCGTACTTGGCGGTCTTCCCTCTCAGTAGTGCCATGTGGCGGGCCGGAACCCGGTCTTCTTGAGGCAGTACCTTCCCTTGACCACCGCTGCCAACAATCATGCACAGTGGCTACATTCCTGCCAAGTCGTTCTGCAATATTGCGGAACGAAAATCCACCTTCTCGTAGCCCTATTACACGACCTCGTTCAAACTCTGTGAGCTGTTGATAATGGCTTCTTCGTCGTCTTAAAGGCATTCTTGACTAACATCAACACACTACGTCGAATCTCAATGATAATTAACGCTCACGAACATTACAGCGCGTATTTACAGCAAACCTGCTTTGCATGTTCCGAGGGGCGCTACTAGCGCCACACGTATGCGCCGAGCGCGAAATTTGCATAGACGTCATCTTACAGATGTACTCTCACCGCCTACCAACTGTCGTTTATCTAACACAACACCTTGGTGTTGGGATTTTTTTTTTCCGTCAGTGTAGATCCAACTACTTGATCAATGAATTATTTCTGCTGTGAATTTCAGATGTAAAATGCTCCTGAGCTTGGTTTCTTTGGAAAATAAAGTTCCTGAACCTTTTTATGCAAACAGGTATGTAGAATTAATTATTAACTCTGGAAATCAGATGAAAATTTCATCATTGGCTTCTTATTTTTATTAAAAAAACTGGTGAACAGGAACTTACACGATAATTGAAAAAGTAAGTACGTTTTGATTGGATAACTTTTGATTGCATAATAATTGAAAAATAAATATACATTTTGATTGCATACTAACTGAAAAAAATAGTTTTGATTGGAAGTGATAGGTTTTCCTGTTCATGCCATTGGTGTGTAGTTTTTGGCCAAAAAGAGGGGGATGAAGTGAACCTTATAAGTGCAATAGAGTGAGAAGTGGAAAGTGCTGTCCTTTGCTGTAGGTAAAACAGCTGTTTTCTAATACAGAATGGAATGTAGAAATTATTTTCCAGTCATTTCTAACATCTTTTGAAAACCAGTCAGTCTAAAAATTTTATACTTTGCCATGACATGTTTCTTACTACGAACCAAAGTTATGTTGAATTTGAAAGTTTTCTTCAGATTCCCCTTCCCTTTTTTTTTTAATTGTTGTCTTTATTATCACATAATGTGGAGATACTGAGTGATACATTGAATTGCTTACAATGATTTTTTTTTTTTTTTTTAATTTTCTCTTTCCATCTTAGCAATTGGGCCTTATTCATGCTGACTTAAAACCCGAAAACATCATGTTAGTCGATCCAGGACGTCATCCTTTCCGTGTAAAAGTAATAGATTTTGGATCTGCTAGCCACGTTTCCAAAGCAGTTTGTTCCACATATTTGCAGTCAAGATATTACAGGTTAGTATTTTCTTTTAAAAAGTTTGAAGTGAGATGAATTTCATGTGATTCTGCTAATAGTAAGTGGAGATTACAGATCAAGAATTGCATACATTCCCTAGTTTTCAGCAGATGATTTTGAAGAACTGCTCTTAAAAAACAGCAGTTGATCAAAAATACCTGTCAAAATCATGATTCGGGGAATAAGATGAATTTATGAATTTTATCTGTGATCTATTAGCATTTGATCTGTTGCCGTCTTTGAGTTAAACCAAATGTGAGTGCTTAATTTTTAACTCTGAACAAGCACAAATACCTCCTGTTTTTAAAAATACTACATAGTACAGTAAAATCTCCTTAACATACTCTCCCGAATAGCGGACACCTCCATTTAACGGACAGTTTTGTTATCCCCAGTCTCAAAGTATAGGCGGTTCTGTGTTTTTACCTCCGTATAGCGGACAGTGATTTCGGTCGAAAAAGCTGAAAATGCATCCGCTGAAGGGAGGCAAGAGAAAAAGGTACGAGAAATTTTATCGTGATACCAAGCCCACTACACTGAAAACATTCCTAGCTATTGTTTGCCACCTCTTTCACATTAAAGTTCTCCATGCCATCACATGGGTAACCTCCACGATCAAAAACGTTAAACCGCAGTGCGTTAGTCATTTTTTCCCATAAGGCAGTGTCTGTTTCGGCAAGCAAAGAAGATGGAGTATGCACTTTCAACACAGAAGAAGAGGATCTGTGCTATTTCTGAAGTGATGACGTTTGAACTGTGAGGGAAATGCAAAAGATTTTATTGCAGTTGATGATGAACTGTGTTTTGAACAGACACTGATGATTTGCAAGATTATATTTCTTCACACACCCGTCAAGAATGACATGGTCGAAGAGACAGCAGAAGGAGCTGAAGAAGAGGCAGTGGGCGGAGTTGCAGAAGAGGTGTGCAACATTAAGAACTTCACAGCCGCAACGGAATATAGTGAAGAGCTTCATAAATTTTTATTAGCAAAGGTGATTCTATGGGACTGGCACTTTTGACGAATTTGAAAATTCATATTGGAAAAAAGTCTGTAAACGGCAAAAAAAAAAAAAAAAAAAAAAGCGTTTTGTCAGTTTTGTTTTTGCAGGAAAGATTGCTAACTGATAAATTGATGAATTAGCTGTAAATACCTTTTGAAAGTTTTAAAACATTTGTTAATCAGAAACATGCATTGCATACATATACAGTATATACATGCTGTATATTCATGCATTAAATTAATATGTATATGCATCTGTACATAAATTGGATTTTTCCTCAGGTTTGAAAAGCTCAAAAAGATTTAAATTACAATAAATACGCACTTATATTCATTTTTGTGTACAGTTATTACTAATGAGGTTTCAGAATTTATTGCTGCATATATATACCTGTCAGGTTTTATGATTTACCCATAAGATTTATGGAAATGTGACTTGGTTTGCGGTTTTACGGGCAAAATGTTACTGTTATGGGTTTCGTGATTCTTCGAGATTTTTTTTTTCATTTTCTGGTGATTTTGCACCCACTATTACAACTTTTTTATTTAACTTAATCCATTCAAAGTAAAGCGGCGTTGTAAGTTATGAATAACTTTTCAGTTACATGTGTTTATGTGGGAACATTTACCACAGTTTTCCCACGTTTTAGGTTTATTGTTTTGCGTTGTTTCAACACTAAAATTTGTGCCGTGCGTAAAATTTACCACACCAACCAGCTGGGCTTGTTTAACCTTGGGCTTTGTTCTCTTTCTCTCGCTGCCCCCCCCCCTCTCCTTTTCAGATAATGCATTGTTCATCCCCTGGGTTGCAACTTCTCGGTAGGCCAGCGTGGGGTGTGTCTTGCATTGGAACATTTGTCTTTATTACTCCCTGTTCAAAATGCTCTCTCAGATCCTAGTTACCGCAGAAAAAAAATCAAACGTATTTTAAATCTGTGGATTTTTTAAGCCCAGATCAATACCCAACATAACAAAATTAAGCAAAAGCTGCCAGTTTTGTGAAATTAAAAATGCATTGGGGCATGGTTTTCTCTCATTTCTTTTCTGGCAGTAAATTTGACCTAACGAAAGAATGCTACTATATAAGAGGAATTCATTCGAGCCAGTGCTTCTCCAGCAATGATTTATTTTGCTGGTCCATTATTCAGTAAGATTTCTACGCTTTCCAACCTTGCTTTTTTCGTTAGTCACTCGATAACATGCATAAAAATGTCTTGGCTTAATTCAACGAAATTAATATGTTGGGGTACTATTTTTTCCTCTGCAAATTGCATCTCTTTAAGCGGTTACTGTTTTACTACAGCAGTTTTACTTGCTTTTTTTTTTTTCAAATGTTGATAAATTTAGTATTAGGGATTTGCTATGAGCAGCAATATGAAGGGGGGGAGTACTATCAAACATTCCGTGATGCGTATTCTGCAGAATTTCCATGTATTGCAAAATCTTCAAAAAATGAAAAATATGCATTTTGTACTATGCATCGATGTAATTTCAACGCTTCATGTGGTGGAAGGACTGATGTTACTAATCATATTTCTAGTGCCAAGCGTAAATCTAATGTTGACTGCGTGGAAAAAAAAATATGAAATTAACTTCCTTTGTTAAAAGTTATAATGAACTGGATGCAATTCTTGCAAAATGTCCGTTCACTTCATTTTTAGTTGAACATAATTTACCAATTAGTGTCCCTCAGTCACTCATTCATTTAATTTTTTTTTTATTTGACTGTCTCGTCATCTGTCTTTCCGCAAGATAATCCTAGCATGAAAATGGTTTGTTTTCGAAAACATTTTAGTTTGTTCCATGATGGCGTGGGATATGATCCTATTGGATTTGGGGGTCAAAGGGTGGAACATCCTTCCTTTTAGATGCAAATTTCCATAAAAATACATTTTTATCTCTTTGTAGACCATAATGATATAGCATAGTAATGAGAAATTATGTACAGATGTGCCGATAAATTCATGATATAGCATGATATAGCATATATAGCATAGTAATGAGAAATTATGTACAGATGTGCCGATAAATTCAAACATCTGTAGTCATATCAATTAAAAGTTGATACTTGATTGAGGTAACATATGGTTTTTTAACTGATATGTTCGGTACGTTTAATTAATATGCACAAGTAATTTCATTGAATATATCGATTAAATTTTTCATCAAATATATCAATTAATTATATTTTTTTTACAGATTTCGGTTTCAGGTATGTGTACATATAAAATACGTATATTTATACATTTGACTTTTAATTTTTAACAGCAAAAAAGGAAAAAGAACGGCAACAAAGTTTGTATTGCTTGATGGCTTGGGCAGATAGGCGAACACCTCCGAATAGAGAACAGATCATCCGGTCTGGAGGCGTTCGCTGTATAGAGGTTTTACTGTATTATAATTGCCTTCTTTGAAGTACATTTTTATGCAGCACATCTCAGGAACTAGTTTGAACTTTTCTATCACTGGTGAAAAATTTTCCTGGTGGTTTTCAGCCTTTAGAATTATGTAGTTTTATTTTGTTTCAGTTCTTTTCAAATTGGTGTTGCTTAAACAGTGTAACTCTTTTTTTTTTTTTTTTTTGTGATGTTGTTACCGGGAAGCACTAGCTAATTTCTGAATCACTTTGATGTAATAGGTTCTACAAAGCTCAATAAAAAACAAAACTGAAAAATTCTAAAGGCAAAAAAACTCTGGAACACCATGTATAAATTTTGATTCATCTCATTAAATTTTCCAGAATGCTATCTTGAGCAGAAATATATTATTTTTTAACATCCCCTACCATTTCTAAAAGCACGAGTGTGTTCTTCATTCAGTTGATTTTCAGCAACCTTTCTTAGTTACGTAATATTCTTGCATAAACTTTTCAAGACACAGGCATTAAGGTGATTCCACAGTAATTATTAGAGCTTTTCTTGTACTTTGTTCTATATTGGTGCTGTGATTCTCTTTTGCCAGTAATCAGGAGACAAGTCACTTCCTATACCAAAAGAATACCTTTGTGAGATTTTATTGCAAATAACTAATTCTGGACTAATTTCATCAAAACCTGCTGCCCTATCACCCATCAGAGCTAATAGAATGGCATCTCTTATGTAATCAGCCTTAATGGTTGTCCAGTCCTCATGGTCATCTGTTGAGAGTAAATCATCATCTGCTATCTGTGTACTCATCCCATTGTTTCGGTGTATTCCCATGTAAATTCAATACCAATCTATTCATTCCATCTGTTCTGTATATCAGCTTTGTGATACCAGAACCTGACCCTTTTTGTCAAGTGTACCTTGAGCTACAGACTTTTTTTTAATCTCTTTCTCAAACATTTAACTGGGCTCCAAAATACTCTAGGGTTACTCTGGAAATTCCCTTCGCATAATGACTGTATCTTTCCCACAACTGTACTTTTGCATTTTTAACACAAACGTTATTGTATTTGATGTTGAAAAAGCTAAATTTTTAATTTCATGTGTAATACAGCGTAATTTATATTTGTGCATGTGTTTTTTTTTTTATTTTCCAGAGCTCCAGAAATTATATTGGGTTTACCATTTTGTGAAGCAATTGACATGTGGTCACTGGGTTGTGTGATTGCCGAATTGTTTTTAGGGTGGCCTCTTTATCCCGGTTCATCCGAGTATGATCAGGTGAGCATTTATTTCATGCTTTAATGACTTTAGAGTGTCACATGTAATGCGACTAAAATCGTTAGACAGATTTTGTGAAGACAGATTCATTGTTGGGATTCTGTAATGTAAATTTGCAGTGCTTATCAGTTTTTCAAATTTGAACTTATCCCCCTCCCCTTCTTTTTCTTCTTTGGCATGAACACTTAAAATTATGTAAAGAAAAATATTTTATGCGGTGTACAACAGTCCCTTCAGTGTGAATTTAAATTTGGAGGGGGGATTGCCAATTTTCCACTGTGATATTTCCTTTTGAAATAATAGGTATAATCTCTATAAACTAATAGTAAAAGCTTTGATAAATCAAAATCTGAAGTTGTTCTAAAAGAAATATATATATATATATATATATATATCATCATCATCATCATCATTGTCAACCATTATCAATCCACTGCTGGACGAAGGTCTCCCCAAGTTTCCTCCACAACGGTCTGTCTTGTGCCAGTCTCCTCCATGTCACTCCCGCATACTTTCCAATTTCATCCACCGATCTTCCATGTGGTCTTCTTCTGGGTCTTTTCCTGTCCCTTGGAATCCAATCTAAAATTTCGGCTGTCCATCGATGGTCTGTTCTTCTGGCAGTATGTCCAGCCCATTGCCATTTCAGGGACTTAACACTGATCACGATGTCTTCCACTCTTGTCATTTTTCAGATCCACGTGTTCCTCTTCTTATCTCTCCTGGTTACACCAAGCATGCACCTCTCCATGCTACTTTGAGTTGTTTGCAGCCTTTGTATGTCTCTTTTAGTTAAGGTCCACGTCTCTGCACCATACGTAAGCACTGGAAGGATGCATTGATCAAACACTTTTCTTTTAAGTCATAATGGCATATTGCTCTTGAAAATTATGCTGTTTCTTCCAAAAGCTCTCCAGGCAAGTTTTGTACGCCGATTAATTTCTTCACCAATGTGACCCTCACTTGATATCTGCTGTCCAAGATAAACGTACGTGTCTGTTATCTCCAGCTTTTCTCCATCAATCGATAAATCCTCATTTCTTGTAAAAGCATTGTACATCACTTTTGTCTTCTGAAAGTTAATTTTTAATCCCACTTCTTTACTCTTGTCAGCAAGTTCCTGGATCATACTCTGTAGCTCTGATGGGGTAGTTGCAAAAATGACTATGTCATCAGCAAAACGAAGGTGGGTTAGATAATCTCCATTAATCTTTATCCCTTTGTTTTCCCAGTTCAGTGATTGAAAGACATTTTCCAATGTGGCATTAAAGAGCTTCGGAGATATGGTGTCACCTTGTCTCACTCCTTTTCCAATTTTTATGTGTGTTGTATTTTCAAACAGCCGAATCTTTGCACTTGCATTTTCATAGATGTTATTAATAATATTAATGTATGCATCTTCAATACCGCAGGATTTCAGAGCCATTGCAACTGTTGATGGTTTCACCGAATCAAAGGCTTTTCCATAATCGATAAAAGCCATGCACAATGGAAGTTCATATTCCCTCGCTCTTTCAATTAGTTCTCTCAGTACGTGGATATGATCTATTGTGCTGTAGCCACTCCTGAATCCAGCTTGTTCTCTCGGTTGAGCCATGTCCAGTGTCACCTTCAAGCGGTGTGAAAGAACTTTAGTGAAGATTTTATAAACCACTGATAGGTCTGTAGTTCCTGAGATCCTCAATGTCATTTTTTATGTAGCAAGATCATTGTAGCGTTGTTCCAATCTTCAGGAATTTTCCCTTCATTAAGGCATCGAGTGAAAATTTGGGCGAGTACTGTTTCGATTTCTCCACTTGCTTCTTGTATGATGTCTACAGTAATTCCATCTTCTCCTGGAGCTTTTCCCCGCTTCATGTTCTTGATTGCATGTGCAACTTCTGCTGGAAGGACTGGAAGAACTCTGGTACTGGTACCTTTCATGATGTCTGGAGTACATGTATTATCATCCCTTTCATATAATTTGGAGTAGAAATCTTTCACTCTTGTCAAAATTTCGCCTCTATTTCTTGTTACAGAACCATCTTCTTTTCTCGGTGCCGTAATCTGTTTTTCCCCCTTACTGAGATGTCCCTTTGCTATCTTTAGGCTTTGGTTGTTTTCAATTGCTTTCCTCACTAGTTCACAGTTGAATTTCCTTACGTCTTCAGTGCTACTTTTTCTTACTGTCTTGCATAGCTCTATATATTCCACTTTGGAAGTCACATCTTCTTTAGTTGTCCTCATCTCTCTTCTTTTTTGCATCAACATTTTGGTTTTTCCTGATAATTTGTTCACATGCAACTTGTTCTTAGACCCAGCTAATTTTGTTGCTGTTTCCATAAGAGCTTTGGTTACTTTTCTGTTAACTTCAGAGATGTCCACTTCTTCCGATGTTAGGCCTTCTAAAGCAGAGAACCTGTTCTTCAGTTCTAACTTGAAGGTATTATGGTGTTTTTAAGGTTGGTTATGTCAATAGATTTTGTTTGTCTTATGAGCTTGCCACGTTCAAGTTTAGTGTTGAGGTGCATCTTACATCTCACCAATCTATGGTCACTACCTGTGTTGAACTTGTTTAGCACACTGCAGTCTTCTATGACGAATTTTTTGTTACACATAATAAAATCAATTTCACTTGTCGTCCCATTTGGATGTCTCCATGTCCATTTCCTGTGTGGCTTTTTCTTGAAGAAGGAGTTCAAGATGAAAAACCCTTCTGCCTTTGCAAACTCGACGAGAGTATTTCCACGCTGGTTTCTGTTGCCGTGACCGAATTTACCTACTGAAGTTTCATTCTGTTGCCGTTGCCCTATTTTTGCATTGAAATCTCCCATAATTATTTTCAAGTGCTGCTTACCTTTATTATTTAGATGACAAATTTCCTCATGAAATTCTTCAATTTCTTCTTCAGGATGACTTGTGGTGGGTGCATAAGTTTGAATAATCTGAGCCTGGTATCTTTTCGAGAGTTGGATAACAAGTCGTGCAGCTCTGTCAGAGGAACTTTCAACTTCTACAACTTTATCCTTCAGTTTCTTGTTTATTATAAATCCAACACCACTAGTTCTGCCAGTATCTGTCCCACGATAGTAGAAGAGATGTCCACTTTTCAGTTCGATGAGATCTTCTCCTTTTCTCCTTACCTCACTTAGCCCCACGATGTCCCACTTGATCCTTTGTAGTTCCTCTTCCAATTCAAGAAGCCTTGAATCAGAAGATAGGGAGCGTCCATTGTAAGTAGCCAAGGTCAGCATCAGATGGCAGCCTAGTCCAGTCCTCCGGGGATTCTTAGCACCCTCTGCCTTCATGTCGCACTAGCCGCTGCCTTGGCCAGGTACATTCCAGCTGCCGGAGACTGAGGGCCAAGATTTAAGTTGTGGAATCATTTTGGAGGGGTTTGGCCATAACTCACCACGCTGGCCAAGCGGGTTGGTGGGTGTGGGATAGCATTTCCTCTAATCTCGATGGTATAGTTATATCGCTATTGGCGGTCGTCAGAACCCCTTTAGTGGGAACAGGATGTACCACGAGAAGGCGGGGTTGACATTTGTCAAGGAGAGGATGTGATGTTACGCATCACCTGACCTTACATCCCAATATATATATATATATATATCTTTTTTTAACATACTGTGGCTTCGCACACAAAAAATAACATTCAAAAAATAACATTATATATATATATATATATATGATGTGGGATGTAAGGTCAGGTGATGCGTAACATCACAGCCTCTCCTTGACAAATGTCAACCCCGCCTTCTCGTGGTGCATCCTGTTCCCACTAAAGGGGCTCTGACGACCGCCAATAGCGGTATAACTATACCATCGGGATTAGAGGAAATGCTATCCCACACTCACCAACCCGCTTGGCCAGCGTGGTGTGTTATGGCCAAAGCCCTCCAAAATGACTAGGTCTCCACAACTTAAATCTTGGCCCTCAGTCTCCGGCAGCTGGAATGTACCTGGCCAAGGCAGCGACAAGTGCGACATGAAGGCAGAGGGTGCTAAGAATCCCAGGAGGACCGGACTAGGCTGCCATCTGATGCTGACCTTGGCTACTTACAATGGACGCTCCCTATCTTCTGATTCAAGGCTTCTTGAATTGGAAGAGGAACTACAAAGGATCAAGTGGGACATCGTCGGGCTAAGTGAGGTAAGGAGAAAAGGAGAAGATCTCATTGAACTGAAAAGTGGACATCTCTTCTACTATCGTGGGACAGATACTGGCAGAACTAGTTGTGTTGGATTTATAATAAACAAGAAACTGAAGGATAAAGTTGTAGAAGTTGAAAGTTCCTCTGACAGAGCTGCACGACTCGTTATCCAACTCTCGAGAAGATACCAGGCTCAGATTATTCAAACTTATGCACCCACCACAAGTCATCCTGAAGAAGAAATTGAAGAATTTCATGAGGAAATTTGTCATCTAAATAATAAAGGTAAGCAGCACTTGAAAATAATTATGGGAGATTTCAATGCAAAAATAGGGCAACAGCAACAGAATGAAACTTCAGTAGGTAAATTTGGTCATGGCAATAGAAAAAAGCGTGGAAATACGCTCGTAGAGTTTGCAGAGGCAGAAGGGTTTTTCATCATGAACTCCTTTTTCAAGAAAAAGCCACACAGGAAATGGACATGGAGACATCCAAATGGGAAGACAAGTGAAATTGATTTTTTTATGTGTAACAAAAAATTCGTCATAGAAGACTGCAGTGTGCTAAACAAGTTCAACACAGGTAGTGACCATAGATTGGTGAGATGTAAGATGCACCTCAACACTAAACTCGAACGTGGCAAGCTCATAAGACAAACAAAATATATTGACATAACCAACCTTAAAAAACACCATAATACCTTCAAGTTGGAACTGAAGAACAGATTCTCTGCTTTAGAAGGCCTAACATCAGAAGAAGTGGATATTTCTGAAGTTAACAGAAAAGTAACCAAAGCTCTTATGGAAACAGCAACAAAATTAGCTGGGTCTAAGAACAAGTTGCACGTGAACAAATTGTCAGGAAAAACCAAAATGTTGATGCAAAAAAGAAGAGAGATGAGGACAACTAAGGAAGATGTGACTTCCAAAGTGGAATATATAGAGCTATGCAAGACACGAAAAAGTATCACTGAAGACGTAAGGAAATTCAACTGTGAACTAGTAAGGAATGCAATTGAAAACAACCAAAGCCTACAGATAGCAAAGGGACATCTCAGTAAGGAAAGAAAACATATTATGGCACTGAGAAAAGAAGATGGTTCTGTAACACGAAATAGAGGCGAAATTTTGACAAGAGTGAAAGATTTCTACTCCAAATTATATGAAAGGGATGATACATGTACTCGAGACATCATGAAAGGTACCAGAGTTTTTCCAGTTCTCCCAGCAGAAGTTGCACATGCAATCAAGAACATGAAGAGGGAAAAGCTCCAGGAAAGATGGAATTACTGTAAACATCATACAAGAAGCAAGTGGAGAAATCGAAACAGTACTCGCCCAAATTTTCACTCGATGCCTTAATGAAGGGAAGATTCCTGAGGATTAGAACAACGCTACAATGATCCTGCTGTATAAAAAAGGTGACATTGAGGATCTCAGGAACTACAGACCTATCAGCCTCCTATCAGTGGTTTATAAAATCTTCACTAAAGTTCTGTCACACCGCTTGAAGGTAACACTGGACATGGCTCAACCGAGAGAACAAGCTGGATTCAGGAGTGGCTACAGCACAATAGATCATATCCACGTACTGAGAGAACTAATTGAAAGAGCGAGGGAATATGAACTTCCATTGTGCATGGCTTTTATCGATTATGAAAAAGCCTTTGATTCGGTGAAACCATCAGCAGTTACAATGGCTCTGAAATCCTGCGGTATTGAAGATGCATACATTAATATTATTAATAACATCTATGAAAATGCAAGTGCAAAGATTCGGCTGTTTGAAAATACAACACACATAAAAATTGGAAAGGGAGTGAGACAAGGTGACACCATTTCTCCGAAGCTCTTTAATGTGACATTGGAAAATGTTTTTCAATCCCTGAACTGGGAAAACAAAGGAATAAAGATTAATGGAGATTATCTAACCCACCTTCGTTTTGCTGATGACGTAGTCATTTTTGCAACTACCCCATCAGAGCTGCAGAGTATGATCCAGGAACTTGTTGACAAGAGTAAAGAAGTGGGATTGAAAATGAACTTTCAGAAGACAAAAGTGATGTTCAATGCTTTTACAAGAAATGAAGATTTATCAATTGATGGAGAAAAACTGGAGATAACAGGCACGTACGTTTATCTTCAAGTAAGGTCACATTGATCAAGTGAGGGTCACATTGATGAAGAAATTAATCGGCGTACAAAACTTGCCTGGAAGAGCTTTTGGAAGAAACAGCATAATTTTCAAGAGCAATATGCCATTATGTCTTAAAAGAAAAGTGTTTGATCAATGCATCCTTCCAGTGCTTTCGTATGGTGCAGAGACGTGGACCTTAACTAAAAGAAACATACAAAGGCTGCAGACAACTCAAAGTAGCATGGAGAGGTGCATGCTTGGGGTAACCAGGAGAGATAAGAAGAAGAACTCGTGGATCCAAAAAATGACAGGAGTGGAAGACATCATGATCAGAGTTAAATCCCTGAAATGGCAATGGGCTGGACATACTGCCAGAAGGACAGACCATCGATGGACGGCCGAAATTTTAGATTTGATTCCAAGGGACAGGAAAAGACCCAGAAGAAGACCACATGGGAGATGGGTAGATGAAATTGGAAAGTATGCGGGAGTGACATGGAGGAGACTGGCACAAAACAGACCATTGTGGAGGAAACTTGGGGAGACCTTCGTCCAGCAGTGGATTGATAATGGTTGACAATGATGATGATATATATATATATATTTATGGTTGGGAAAAGTCTTACTCATATTTATTGTGTGAAATGCAGTAAAAGTAATGTGTCATCATTGTATACAAATTTCCCTTAGATTTTGTTTTTGAAGTGCTCTGTTATATGCTCATGCTAAACATAAAATGTACATGCATTATAATTCCCCCAGCTGCTAAATATTTATGGATTACCCATAATTGTTTTAGATGTTTGGCCAACTTGTGAGGTGTCACAGGCGATACCGGAAAAATTGTTGATAAACAATTCAGTATAATCATTTGGTATGCACAGTAAACATAAAAATTAGCAAAACATGTTCATTTGAGCAGAAATCACTTTGTATTCACAATAAAAACTAGAAAAAAAAAAAAAGTCCAGCTGAGTAGTAATCACTTGATATGCACATAAAATTAAGGAAGGAGGGGGAGGGTGCTTTTATATAGAAGTAATATGCCAGGAAGCCAGTAATAGTGACAGGTGGAAGAGTATGATGTTTTATTAAGCTGCATAGGAAGAAGAAGAAAATAGCAGTGTGATACATGATGCAAAAATAACAGAAAGTGAAATTATTTTGTTAAGTGTTACCAGGGGAAAAGTATTGACTAAACAGTTTTAGTGGGATTTGAAGTTTTGTGTAGAACTTAATTTTGTGATAATAGCTGTTTGTGAAAATTCCAACAGCATGAAGAACTGCTGGTATTAGTTTGAAACTTACAGGATATGTACTACACTGGCATGCAAAAATTAAAGGCGAGATGGTTTTTCGAATGTAACGTCGTGCAGAAGTGCTCCACATCGACTCAAATCATACCATAAGATCCCCAAGATGTAAGAATATGGGACAAGTGAGCAAAACCGTCCAAACAAGGAATCCAAAGGATACAAAGGCACTTTAATGAAAAGGTAGCTTCGAGCACAACTGGACAGAAGACAGAAACGTCCATGTGACAGGCGGCTGCCAAGAAAAATCCAGTCTTTAGTAAAGGATATGATCATCCCTGACTGCTTTGCAGGATTTACAACGTCTGTCCATGCTGAGGACAAGGTTGTCAAGGAGCTGTTGAGGCATTGCGGCCCATTCCTCTTGTAGCACCAATCGCAGCTGCGGAATTGTTGCTGGCGGCTGGTGACGTGCTGCCAAGCGTCTCCCGAGAAGGTCCCACACGTTTTCGATTGGATTTAGGTCCGGGGACCTTGCGGGCCAATCCATGCATTGAATATCTTCACTCTCCAACAGCTCTGCGACAGCCACTGTACGATGAGGTGTGGCGTTGTCGTCCATGAAAAGGAACTCAGGACCCACAGCACTTCTAAACAGACACACGTGAGGCAGGAGAACCTCGGTACAATAGCGGACACCAGTGACTGAACCTCCTTGGAAGATGTGGAGGTCATTACGGCTACCAAGCACGATACCGCCCCAAACGAGAACTCCGCCACCTCCAAACCAGTCCCTTTCGATGGTGTTGGAGGTGTGATTGCGTGTTCCCTGCTCTCTCCAGATGTGTATACGTCCAGAATCGCTCATCAGACTAAATCGGCTCTCATCCGTAAAGAGAACTCGACGCCATTGCTGATGTGTCCAGTTCTTGCGTTCCTGGCACCACAGAAACCGTCGTCTCCGATGAGCAGGCGTTAATGGCACACACTGTACTGGTCGTCGTGCAAATAGACCACCTTTGTGCAGCCTCCTGGCCACAGTAAAACGCGATAATGGACGTCCAGTTGTCTGTTGCATGTGTCTTGCGATTTCTCCCACTGTCTTCCATCTGTCTCTTCTCGCCTGTAGGGCAATATACCGGTCGTCCGCTGCTGTGGTTGCTCATGGACGACCACTGCTAAACTCTCGGACAGCTGTTCCTGTCGTTTGAAATGCTCTCCAAGCTCGTGAAACGATGCTGTGAGCGATCCCGAACTCCTTGGCCACACTAGTCACACTTCGACCTTTTTCCAACTTCTCAATAACGCGACCTCGGGTAAAGTTATCCAGAAGCCGTCTACTGGATTGCCTTTTGGCCATATAACACAGTGGCAGCAACTCGACGTCGTTCAAACCGATATACACCATGCAATAGCTTTCACCGAATTGCTGAGTGTACACCGCCAGTGTGCTTTATACCCTTCCGACACTGGTCCCCATGTCATGCTGCATATATGCGCATGCCTTACTGTACCGGACCCTAGTCTATCTCCTGTGTGGTCTTTCGGTCCGTTCTGCCTGCTCGTTTTGCTGTTATGCTAATTTTTCCTCTTCGTCCTTAATTTTTGAACTCCAGTGTACAAGTTGGGACATGAAACTTTCACTGACATATTTAAAATGTCAGTGAAAGTGCATATTTGGTTTTGGAATAGCACCCTTTGAACTGTCTGGTCCTGGGTATAAAGAGCTGTCTCTGACGAGAAGTTGCCATAAGTGGAGCCGACATTGAGTGTTTCTTGTGTCTCACTTTGCCCCATCGCTGAAGATCACAAGATCGCATTATGAACACCTGCTGGACTTCAAGTGAGGAAGGATTATTGGGATGAGAGAAGCTGGATTTTTCCTACCTCGAAATTACCACTCGTACAGGATGAAATGCCAGTACAGTGATGCGAGCATGGTGTCAGTGTACAGATGAAGCTGAGATGCACGGAAATCTGGGAAATAGACCGCAAGATCACATGACTTCATGGGATGACAGACACAGCAATGCCAACTTTTGCGGATTTTCACTCCATTTTACGGTTTTAAGAAGTCATCCAAAAAAACTACAGAAAAGCCCATGCATGCAATTTTCTATTTTTTATCGTCTTTGGGTCGAAAAAACGCACATTACAGGTAGTCCCTATATGCCTTCAATATTCTGACTTCCCCTGCCAACGGAGGCGAAGCTTCTCCTCGTATGCTGTTTGCCACGTGATTCCCCATACAGCCATTGCACGTGGACTTTTGGATGGATTCGAGTACCTTCCTTCCCCTGCGCAAGCGGCCAGCTGTGTAACGTAAGGTTACAATCATGTTCTCTTTCTCTCGCTGTTCCCCCTTCCCCCGTTCTCCTTTTCAGATAACGCATTGTTCGTCCCTGGGGTCGCAGCTTCTCAGAGGCCAGCGTGGGTGTGTCTTGCATTCCAGCACTCCCAGTTCGAAATGTTATTTCAGAACGTAGTTATCGTAGAAAAAATTCAAACAGATTTTAAATCTGTGGAATTTTTAAGCCCAGATCGATGATACCCAACGTGGCAAAATTAAGCAAAAGCTGCCAGTTTTGTGAAATTAAAAATGCATTAGGCATGGTTTCGTAACTTCTTCTGTGGCAATAAATTTGACCTAACAAAAGAATGCTACTGTAAGAGGAAGTCCAATGTTCATTTGAGCCTTTGCTTCTCCAGCAATGATTTATTTTGCTGGTCCATTAGTAAGTAAGTTTTCAACCGCGTTTTTTTTTGTTCGTCGCTCAATAATGTGCAAAGAAATGTCTTTGCTTGATTCAACGAAATTAATATGTTGGGGTACTAATTTTTTCCTCTGCAAATTGCATCTCTTTAAGCTGTTACTGTTTTACTACAGCAGTCTTACTCCCATTTTTTTTTCAAGTGCAAATAAATTTAGTATTAGAGATTCGCTATGAGCAGCAATATGAAAGGAGGGAAAAAAGTACTATAAAACTTTCCGTGATGCGTATTCTGCGGAATTCCTGTGTATTGCAAATGCAAATGCACTGCATGTCATGTAATTTCAGCGTTTCCCGTGGTGGAAGGAATGATATTACTAATCATATTTAGCTAGTGCCCAGCACAAATCTAATGTTGACTGCGTGGAAAAAAAATACGAAATTAACTTCCTTTGTTACATCGTCCGTCTCTCCGTAAGATAATTCTAGAATGAAAATGGTTTGTTTTTAAAAACATTTTAGTTTGTTCCGCGACGACGTGGGATACGATCCTATTGGATTTGGGGGTCAAAGGGTGTAGAACATTCTTCCCTTTAGATACAAGCTTCCATAAAAATAAATTTTTATCTCTTTATAGATCATAATGATATAGCACAGTAATGAGAAATTCTGTGTGGATAATCGAAATAAACGTGCCGATAAATTCAAACATCTGTAGTCATATCAATTAAAAGTTGATACTTGAGTTAGGTAACATATCGTTTTTAATCGATGTGTTCAGTACATTTGATCATTATGCGCGACAAGTAATTTCATTGGATATATCGATTAAAAATTTCATCGAATATATCGATTATTATTTTTATGATTTTCGGTTTCTGAAAGTTGGCAGGTATGAAAATAGATTGACAGAAAACACCGTCTATTTGGTAAGGTATGCTAGAGGAAGTGTCTGGTATTGGTGGTAGGTTTTGCTGTGATTAAACTCAGCATTTTTATTGTACAAGTAGTAGATGATGAAGAGAGATATCTATGAAATCAAAATTTTTAATCCAGAACATGATTGTCATTATTTCTTTGATATTGCAAAATATCAATATTCAAATTGACATGTAGATTACCAGCTCAACAAGCATCTATTAATATGATAGTTAAATTTAAAATTGCATATACTGCTCTAATTTCCTCCCCCTCCCTCTCCTGCAGTGTTCATATGGTGTTTTAGTATGTGTCCCTCTTTTTGATATTGTTGTTATAAATTTCAGTATAATTTTGATGCTAGTTTAACCTTACATATTTCTTTGTTAGATACGTTACATCAGTCAGACACAGGGACTGCCTGCAGAGCACATGTTAAACAATGCAACAAAGACTACAAGGTTCTTCTATCGTGAAACTGATAACAACTATCCCTTTTGGAGGCTTAAGGTAATCTATTTTTTACTTTATTAAACATAATTATACTTTCAGTGTGAAACTTAGATGTTGATGTCATATTACAAAAGTTTTGCTTCTTTATTTAAAACCCTGAAAAGTATGAAATCCAAAATAAAATTACCATAAACATTATATTTTCCATTTCATAACATGCTCCTCGCACTGATAACATGTGCCTAAAAAGGTCTTTTTTTTTTTTTTTTCCTCATGATATACATTGCTTTTTGTCTAACTTCTTTCAAGAAGATAACATGCACATTATATGATGGGAAATATGGAAATCACTGAAACTTAATGCTTTTTGTGTATTAAAATTCATGTCACATTTGTTGTGTCCTTAAATTTTCACTACAAAATTTTTCTTAAATTAATTTGATGAAGTAGAATCGTAAAGTTTAAAAATTAAAAGTATTTTAATTGTGGGTTTGTTAGTTTACTAAATCACTGAAACTTCCAACTGTTTGTGCATTGAAGCTTGTATGATATTGGTTGAAAACACCAGGCTTCACACAACAATAACACAATAAACATAGAAATTAAGTGAAAAATACACTGAGTCAAATATTTAGTGATGAAATTTGTGAAGCGGAAGCTTTCAGCCGATCTATGGCCTTAATTTTTGTGTTTATCATATCACATTTGTTAGGTACTTAAAACATTAAAAATAAAAAATTTCTTCATACTTTGTTATTGTGAAACGTAAAAGATTTGCAATGTGTGTTGGATGGAGATCTTTCCATTATAAGTATGTAATAGACCTAGTGTTTAAATCAGAGGCATTAAGTTCATGCAGCTATTGCCTGGACTACTACATGCACTTATGACTTGTCATGATGCTGAGCCAGGTTCTAATTCTGAATGAGATGTGATTATTCTGTTTATTATTACAGTGGCAGTTCGATCCCTTCTTAGTAACCAGTTGCTCTAAATTAAGGCCAGATGATTCTTCCTGTCCTTAGATGCTCATGAGGGACATTATGTCACCGTCCTAAAAAATGTTATGGTCATTAGCAAGCAGAAAATTCTTTGTACAGGGTAGGTCAAAAGTCATGAAGGGGTTTCAATCTGTAATAACTCCTTTATCTTTTTTGTTTTAAATGTACAATACCATAGCATCGTATACAGTAGATATAGGAAATAAATTTATACTAAGTGTGAAAAATCTCTTCTTGTAAATGGCGTCCATTTGCTACTTCGCACAAACGTGCCCTTCCTAAGGCATTTTCCATGACACCTTTTAGTGTTTCAGGTGCCAGTGCTCTGATTTTGACCCAGATATTGGTTTTCAGTTGTTGAAGAGTCTGAGGCTTATTAACATAAACTTTTTCCTTGAGATAGCCCCGTAGGAAGAAATCAGGACTCATCAGATCTAGAGAACATGATGGCCAGTTGGTACATAATTTTGCTGGTAAATTTGATAGAAGATCCACAGACACCCAGAAAGACAGAGAAAATCTGCAAAGGCTCAGAAAAATATCAACAGAGAAGAACTGAAAATAATTCTAGCAGGAAACATGTTTTCCATTCATGGAGAATATTTTTAGGAATAAGACAAAAAAGAGGCAATGAAAAACTAAAAAAAGATTATTGAAAAATATAAAACCAGGCATGCCCTGATCTGGATAACAAATGAAAGAAATCCTTCCATCCCTAAAACAGGAAAAAGAAGACATCCAATTACAAGAACGGGTAGTCTATGGCATAGAGAGTATCTGAAGACAAAGCTATATAGGTGAAATGTTGAAATGTTGAAATGTGAGAAGTAAAAAATCCATATGAAAGAGCATAATGCAGGTATTAGAAACATTGAAAACAAGACTGGTTTAGACAGACTTGTACAAGCAACGGGATACCCCATAATTGGGACTTGAAAGAACAAGTTAGTAAAATCATGCAATGCATTGATTATAATACGCTTTCCAACATACCAGAAATCATTACTCAAGTTATCACTCAAGTTATGAGAATAATGGCTGTGGAATAAATCTCGGTCCTGTGCCCTGACCTTTGATTCCATTTCAATGATATTCAACAGAACCGGTTTGGTATTCCTTCGAAATAACATGATAAAGTTTTGTCGCAATCGAAGCATTTTTACGTAAGTTGTGATGCATAAGGGCTATGAAATAGATCCCGCTCTTGTGTCCTAACCTTTGACCCCATTTCATCTTTTTCAATAGAATTCGTCCCCAGGCAAGACCCTACAACATACTAACATTTCATCCAAATCGAAGCATTTCTACGTAAGTTATGACGCATAATGGCGATGGAAGTGATTCCGCTTCTATGTCCTGACCTTTGACCCCATTTCGCCCATTTTCAATAAGGTTTGTCGCCAGGTGGTTTTCTACCACATACTAAAATTTCATCGAAATCGAACCGTTTTTACGTTAGTTATGACGCATAACAGCAGTGGAATGGATCCCGCTCCTGTGTACTGACCTTTGACCCCATTTCGTTCACTTTAAATAGGGTACCTTCTCAGGTCCTACCAGATACTAAAATTTCATTGAAATCGAACAATTGTTACGCGAGTTATCGTGCGGACGTAATGAGGCAGATGGGAATCGGGACCATCTGCTCGCAAAAGTGTGACGTCATAAAACTTTAATAGGATCCACACACAATGCGTGATGTTATGAGACAGATGGCGTGACCGCGCGCCAGTATTCTCAAACACAAAATTGTGACGTCATAAGATTTCTAAGCATACATACATACATATCACTAAGCTGTTCTCTGAGATTCAGAGGTTAGCTCCAAAAAGAAATACAAACTTCCAGATATTTTTACTTATTGTTGTCGTATCAAACTTCGCCATTTACAGCGATCTTGACATACAACTTGTGCTTCACTGATATCCATTACACGCCGTACACAAGATCTTTTATACTTCATACTCATAATATTTTTCTCATGCAGACACTCCTGAATCTGATCCACCCATGTCTTCCTTGGCCTTCCTCTGCCTTTCCTTCCTGCCACCTGGGTTGAAAATATTTTCTTAGTAAGCATTTCATCACTCATTCTTTCAACATGGCCAAACCACCGAAGCATATTGGTCTCCACCTTGCTAACAACATTTTGCTTTACATCACACAACTGCAATACATCTTCATTCCTCACACAATCAGATCGTGTCTTGCCACAAACCCCACGTAAGTAACGCATTTCTCCAGCACACAAACGACTCCTATGCTTCTTCTGCAGTACCCAGGTTTCACTGCCATACATCAGAGTAGGAACAATTACTGTTTCATACACAGCCATGCGGGACTCTCTAGAGAACCCATCATTCCTGTGAAAACCTCCCAGAGCAGCTATGACTTTCAAAGAAGAATTCACTCGCCTACTGGTTTCACCATCCAACTTGTTCTCTCTGTCAAACATGCTTCCTAAATACACAAACTCACTCACCTGGTCAATCACAGTGCCATTTATACTTACATTACATTCAGTGCTACCCATTCCTCTCTCAAACACCATAACTTTGGTTTTTCCCTTATTTATACTCAGTTTGAATTTCATGCAAACTTCATGCATCCGAGTCAACATACTCTGCAACTCACTTTTGCTCTCTGCTAACAGGACAGTGTCATCAGCATACAGCAATCTGCACACACGGATATCACCAAGACATAAACCACTATTATCTATTTTGGCCTCACGCATGCATGCGTCCATAAATACACTGACAGAAAAAAATCCCAACACCAAGAAGGGGTTGTGTTAGATAAACGACAGTTGGTAGGCGGTGAGAGTACATCCGTAAGATGACGTCTATGCAAATTTCGCGCTCGGCGCATACGTGTGGCGCTAGTAGCGCCTCGGAACATGCAAAGCAGGTTTGCTGTAAATACGCGCTGTAACGTTCGTGAGCGTTAGTTATCGTTGAGATTCGACGTAGGGTGTTAATGTTAGTCAAGAATGCCTTTAAGAAGACGAAGAAGCCATTATCAACAGCTCACAGAGTTTGAACAAGGTCGTGTAATAGGGCTACGAGAAGGTGGATTTTCTTTCCGCAATATTGCAGAACGACTTGGCAGGAATGTAGCCACTGTGCATGATTGTTGGCAGCGGTGGTCAAGGGAAGGTACTGCCTCAAGAAGACCGGGTTCCGGCCGGCCACGTGGCACTACTGAGAGGGAAGACCGCCGTGTACGGCGTATGGCCGTGGCGCATCGTACTGTGTCTGCGGCTGCAATTCGAGCTGCAGTTTCCACCACAGTGACACAACGAACTGTTACAAATCGGTTACTTGAGGGACAGCTCCGAGCCAGACGCCCTGTAGCGTGCATTCCACTTACTCCAAACCACTGCCGTTTGCGACGTCAGTGGTGTCAAGCTAGAGCTCATTGGAGGTCGGAGTGGAGATCTGTTGTGTTTTCTGATGAAAGCCGGTTCTGCCTGGGTGCCAGTGATGGCCGTGTGTTGGTTAGAAGGAGGCCAGGTGAGCGACTGCAACCAACCTGTCTGCGCCCGAGACACACTGGACTTAAACCTGGAGTTATGGTCTGGAAAGCAATTTCCTATGACAGCAGGAGCACTCTCGTGGTTATCCCACGCACCCTGACGGCACAGTTGTACGTCGATCTGGTGATTCAACCTGTTGTGCTGCCATTCATGAAGAGCATTCCAGGGGGTGTTTTCCAACAGGATAACGCTCGCCCGCATACCGCTATTGTAACCCAACATGCTCTACAGAGTGTCAACATGTTGCCATGGTCTGCTAGATCACCAGATCTTTCACCAATCAAGCACGTATGGGACATCATTGGACGACAACTCCAGCGCCACCCCCAACCAGCATTAACCATCCCTGTATTGACCAACCAAGTGCAACAGGCATGGAACTCCATCCCACAAACTGACATCCAGCACCTGTATGACACAATGCATGAACGTTTGCGTGCTTGCATTCAACATTCTGGCGGTTACACCGGTTATTAATTACCAGCATTTCACATTTAAAATGGCTCTTCTCGCGCTTACAATAAGCTGTGATCTTGAAACCTTAATCGATTAAATATGTTACCTATACAAATGTATTGCCACTATTTCATTCCTCTACAACTATTTTTTCGTGGTGTTGGGATTTTTTTCCGTCAGTGTATATTAAACAGCCATGGTGACATTACACAACCTTGTCTAACTCCTGCACCAATGGAAAACCATTTTGATAAAACACCATTCACTCGTACACAAGCTCTACTACCAGCATACATGGCTTTTACACTATTAAGTAGATTCCCAGTAACACCATATTCATTCAATACCTTCCACAAAAGTGTCCTATTCACTCGGTCGTAAGCTTTCTCTAAATCTATGAAGGCAGTAAAAACTTTCTTCCCAACAGCCAGATACTTTTCAATCATCATGCGTAATGCAAAAATCTGGTTAGTGCAGCATTTACCAGGCATAAAACCACTCTGAACATCCCACACTTTCAATGATGTAAGACCCCGTACTTTTTCAATAACAACCTTACCAAACACTTTCCCTGGCACACTCAGTAGGCTAATACCACGATAGTTCTTGCATTCAGTCTGATCACCTTTTCCCTTATACAAGGGAACAATAATAGCATCCTTCCAATCCCGAGGGACCATTCCTAACTCCCAGCACAACTGGCAAATTTCAGTTAACCAGTTAATTATAGAGTCACCACCATACTTCAACATCTCTGCAGTTATGCCATCAACTCCCGGAACCTTACCATTCTGAAGAGATTTTAGAGCTTTACACACTTCTTCTCTTGAGATCCCTCCTGTGCTTTCATCCCTCATTGTGACATCATCTGCATCTGTCTCAGAATCATTTTTGCTCTCCTGATCTAATAACTCACAGAAGTATTCACCCCATCTCTCACTTAACTCATTGGGCTCCCATATCATTTCCCCAATCACATTCTTCACACAACTTACAACTTTGTTTCCCCTATTTTTCCTGAGTATCATGTACTTCCAGAAGGACTTTCTGTCTTTCCAAAAAGCCAGTTCATGCCTTTCCACTTTCTCCTTCCTATCGTTTGCCTTATTGTAGGGAACCAGCTTAGCAGCTTCACGCTTCTTACACCGATATTCATCCACAGGGACTCTACCTTGCAACATCCCCAAATGGGCTTCCTTCTTTTTTTACTCCCTCATCAATCTCACTATTCCACCAAGCATCACCTCTATTGTTACCCATTATTGTGGTACCACAGACCTCTTTAGCAGCAGTGACAACACAGTTCTTAAAACATTCCCACTTCTTTTCTACATCCCTCTCACAAGATTTCAGATCCTTCAGTCGTTCTCTGAGTAAGTCAGAGTACCACTGATGATCTTCAAGGAGCCTATCAACCTTTATTCTTTCTATCCTGGATCTCTTCCTATTCCTTTTCCTCCAACCAACATTAAGTTTCACTCGTGACACTACCAAGTAATGATCAGAACCAACATCCGCACCTCTCATCACATGGGTGTCAACAACTAAGTGTTTCAAACGCTGATCGTAAACAACAAAATCTATCACACTCTTTTGACCAAGAGTGCGATTTTCCCAAGTATATGTGTGTATATACTTGTGGTTGAAAAATGTATTAGATACACACAAACCATTCTCAATGCAGAGTTCAATTAATCTTTCACCATTATCATTCACACAAGGATCATTAAACTTACCCTGAACATTGTCAGAAATTGCATTCTGCACACCTACTCTAGCATTGAAAGCCCCTGCTATTATAACTCTTTCTTTAGCACCAAACTGGCTCAAAACAGCTTTTAGCTCATTCCAGAAATCTTCTTTCTTATCAGAAGGTTCCGAGTCACAAGGAGCATACTCTACAACAATTGCAATTCTCTGAAGTTTCACTTTCAAACGAATCCAGAGAATTCTCTCACTTATGCAACTATAGTGAATCAAGTTGTTCTTCATCTTTTCACTTAAAATCACACCTACACCAGCCTGTCCTCTCATATTACCCAATACTCCAGACCACACACTCACCGTGCCATTCACTTCTTCTACCACAATTTCCTTCTTTTTGGTTTCACTTACACACAGCACATCCAGTCTATACTTATTCATCTCCTCAATCACCTCACTCATCTTGCCATTTATACCTCTAGTACTCCATACACCAATCTTACATTCACTCAGCCGAGATCTCTTTCTCATACGCCGTTTAGAAAGTCCAGGTCGATTCCGTGGTGGACCGTCCTTCTCAAGTGTGGTAGGTCCACCATATCCCACACTTGAGTCATTCTTAATATTTCTTTTTGTCTTTTTAATCAGGTAAGTACATCAGTGTGGGGGATTAGCCCACAGCTGAGGGTTCCAGTTGGTCATTCAACCTAAGGATTCTGGAACAAAACCCAGTGAGTTGGGGTTTTTTCGCCAATGTCACACAGAACTAGCTGGCACCTCTCCAAGATTCACAGAGGCCTAGTTGCTGTTTTGTGTGCCATTGTTACCACGGAGCGCCCCGAGGAGGCAAACCCATCGCTCACTACGACCGCCCGCAGATTTCTAAGCACTGGTAACATTAATGGAATAATGGAACAACGCCATCACTAAAAACGTTATAATTCGGGTTCATTATTTAACCCACTGAACGAATTCTCCTAAAGTCGAGATCAAGCTAAATCGATTTCTAGTACCAGAAAACGGTAGGTTAACGACTTTCATCAAAATTCTTAGAGCCGTTTTCAAAATAAAATGTACATACATACATACAAGAATTGCTACTTTAAGGTAGACGTCAAGTAATTTTGCTTCCTATACTTCCAATGGAAAAACTTCTGTACACATTTTTTTCACAATTAATGCGTTCCCAAGGATGAAAATTTGAACATCGATTAAAATATCTTCATTTTATAACTTGCAATACTTAATATTTTCTAAAACATAACCATAATAATGTAATTCAACATGTTTGTCTACTGACGTCATGAAAACACAGGTCGCGCCATCTTTTTTCTGGACAATTAATGCGTTCACAAGGATGAAAATTTGAACATTGATTAAAATAGCTTCATTTCATAACTTGGAATACTTAATATTTTCTAAACCATAACCGTAATTCTACAAACTCTACGAGAGTATTTCCACGCTGGTTTCTGTTGCCGTGACCGAATTTACCTACTGAAGTTTCATTCTGTTGCCGTTGCCCTATTTTTTGCATTGAAATCTCCCATAATTATCTTCAAGTGCTGCTTACCTTTATTATTTAGATCAATAAAGGTAAGCAGCAATTGAAGATAATTATGGGAGATTTCAATGCAAAAAAATAGGGCAACGGCAACAGAATGAAACTTCAGTAGGTAAATTCGGTCACGGCAACAGAAACCAGCGTGGAAATACTATCGTAGAGTTTGCAGAGGCAGAAGGGTTTTTCATCTTGAACTCCTTTTTCAAGAAAAAGCCACACAGGAAATGGACATGGAGACATCCAAATGGGACGACAAGTGAAATTGATTTTATTATGTGTAACAAAAAATTCGTCATAGAAGACTGCAGTGTGCTAAACAAGTTCAACACAGGCAGTGACCATAGATTGGTGAGATGTAAGATGCACCTCAACACTAAACTCGAACGTAGCAAGCTCATAAGACAAACAAAAATGTATTGACATAACCAACCTTAAAAAACACCATAATACCTTCAAATGGGAACTGAAGAACAGATTCTCTGCTTTAGAAGGCCTAACCTCGGAAGAAGTGGATATTTCTGAAGTTAACAGAAAAGTAACCAAAGCTCTTATGGAAACAGCAACAAAATTAGCTGGGTCTAAGAACAAATTGCATGTGAACAAATTATCAGGAAAAACCAAAATGTTGATGCAAAAAAGAAGAGTGATGAGGACAACTAAAGAAGATGTGACTTCCAAAGTGGAATATATAGAGCTATGCAAGACAGTACGAAAAAGTATCACTGAAGACGTAAGGAAATTCAACTGTGAACTAGTAAGGAATGCAATTGAAAACAACCAAAGCCTAAAGATAGCAAAGGGACATCTCAGTAAAGGGAAAAAACAGATTATGGCACTGAGAAAAGAAGATGGTTCTGTAACAAGAAATAGAGGCGAAATTTTGACAAGAGTGAAAGATTTCTACTCCAAATTATATGAAAGGGATGATACATGTACTCCAGACATCATGAAAGGTACCAGTACCAGAGTTCTTCCAGTCCTTCCAGCAGAAGTTGCACATGCAATCAAGAACATGAAGCGGGGAAAAGCTCCAGGAGAAGATGGAATTACTGTAGACATCATACAAGAAGCAAGTGGAGAAATCGAAACAGTACTCGCTCAAAATTTCACTCGATGCCTTAATGAAGGGAAAATTCCTGAAGATTGGAACAACGCTACAATGATCTTGCTACATAAAAAAGGTGACATTGAGGATCTCAGGAACTACAGACCTATCAACCTCCTATCAGTGGTTTATAAAATCTTCACTAAAGTTCTTTCACACCGCTTGAAGGTGACACTGGACATGGCTCAACCGAGAGAACAAGCTGGATTCAGGAGTGGCTACAGCACAATAGATCATATCCACGTACTGAGAGAACTAATTGAAAGAGCGAGGGAATATGAACTTCCATTGTGCATGGCTTTTATCGATTATGAAAAAGCCTTTGATTCGGTGAAACCATCAGCAGTTGCAATGGCTCTGAAATCCTGCGGTATTGAAGATGCATACATTAATATTATTAATAACATCTATGAAAATGCAAGTGAAAAGATTCGGCTGTTTGAAAATACAACACACATAAAAATTGGAAAAGGAGTGAGACAAGGTGACACCATATCTCCGAAGCTCTTTAATGCCACATTGGAAAATGTCTTTCAATCACTGAACTGGGAAAACAAAGGGATAAAGATTAATGGAGATTATCTAACCCACCTTCGTTTTGCTGATGACATAGTCATTTTTGCAACTACCCCATCAGAGCTACAGAGTATGATCCAGGAACTTGCTGACAAGAGTAAAGAAGTGGGATTAAAAATTAACTTTCAGAAGACAAAAGTGATGTACAATGCTTTTACAAGAAGTGAAGATTTATCGATTGATAGAGAAAAGCTGGAGATAACAGACACGTACGTTTATCTTGGACAGCAGATATCAAGTGAGGGTCACATTGGTGAAGAAATTAATCGGCGTACAAAACTTGCCTGGAGAGCTTTTGGAAGAAACAGCATAATTTTCAAGAGCAATATGCCATTATGTCTTAAAAGAAAAGTGTTTGATCAATGCATCCTTCCAGTGCTTACGTATGGTGCAGAGACGTGGACCTTAGCTAAAAGAGACATACAAAGGCTGCAAACAACTCAAAGCAGCATGGAGAGGTGCATGCTTGGTGTAACCAGGAGAGATAAGAAGAGGAACACGTGGATCCAAAAAATGACAAGAGTGGAAGACATCATGATCAGAGTTAAATCCCTGAAATGGCAATGGGCTGGACATACTGCCAGAAGAACAGACCATCGATGGACAGCCGAAATTTTAGATTGGATTCCAAGGGGCAGTAAAAGACCCAGAAGAAGACCACATGGAAGATGGGTGGATGAAATTGGAAAGTATGCGGGAGTGACATGGAGGAGACTGGCACAAGACAGACCGTTGTGGAGGAAACTTGGGGAGACCTTCGTCCAGCAGTGGATTGATAATGGTTGACAATGATGATGACCGTAATTATGCAATCCAACATTTTTTTTGTCCACTGACGTCATCAAAGTTCAGGTCGCGCCATCTTTTCTCTGGTTTCAACACCACCAAAGGAAAAGTTATTGATTTTTAATATGATTATGGTTATGTTTTAGAACATATTAAGTTTTCCAAGTTATAATATGAAGTTATTTTAATCGATGTTCAAATTTTCATCCTTGGGAACACATTAATTGTGAAGGAAATGTGTACAAAACTTTTTCCATTGGAAGTATAGGAAGCAAAATTACTTGACGTCCACCTTAATAATATGGTATAAGGGCAATGGAAAGGATCGCAATCCTATGTCCTGACCTTTGACCACATTTCGTCCATTTTCAATAGGGTTCGTTCCCAGGTGGTCCCCTACTACATACTGAAATTTCATCGAAATCGAACCATTTTTACGCAAGTTATGACGCATAAGGGCAACGGAATTCATCCCGATCTTATGTCCTGACCTTTGACCCCACTTCACCCATTTTGAATAGGGTTTGTTCCCAGGCAGTCTCCTACCACATGGTAAACTTTCATTGAAATGGAACCATATTTACGCAAGTTATGATGCATAAGGGCAATAGAATGATCCCGCTCCTACGTCGTGACCTTTGACCCCATTTGTCCCATTTTCAATAGGGTTCGTCCCTAGGTGGTCCCCTACCACATAATAAAGTTTCATTGAAATCGAACCATATTTACGCAAGTCATGGCGCATAAGGGCAATGGAATGATTCCGCTCCTACGTCGTGACCTTTGACCCCATTTGTCCCATTTTCAATAGGGTTCGTCCCCAGGTGGTCCCCTACCACATACTAAAATTTCATCGAAATCGAACCATTTTTACGCCAGGTATCGTGCGGACAGACGGACAAAGCTGGAGCATATATGCTTCTTCAACCTACAGTTGGAATGCATAGAAAATAATCAATTGCCAATCACACTTAATAATGGAAAATCTTGAAGGGATGGAAATAGCTAGAAATACCATGCTAAGCGATTATTGCCCTTGGGAACTCCCAACTGATGGGCAACAACTACTCCGGTGATGTAGCCCTAATGATGAACTAGGTTCTAGTTTGAAAATTTGGTCATGAAATGTACAACAAATTGCCTCTGTGAAAGAAACTTGTAAATTTAAAAACTTGTTGTTTTTAGAGAGGATTACTTGAGGGGGGGGGGGGTTAATTTAGAATGTGAGCCACAGATGTTATCACAATGGTAGAATTTTGTTTAGTGCTCTTGAATATTGTTTACATTCCCCATTATTATTTGAGAACTTGCACCTTCTTTGAGCCATTTGCTTTGTTAATCATTATGAATAGTGAGCAATAATTTTAGAGGATAACCACTAGCCTGTTAGTGAGCTAAGAAACAAAGGGATATGAGCAACTGTTATGCATTTTATGCAACTGAAATCCATGACATTTTAAAGTAGAGCCACAGTAACTTGAAAGCTGGAATTTTTTATCCACTTCCCCTGTTTTCATATATAAATGCTTATGCTTCAGTTCCAGTGCAAGTAAATTTTTCATAGTTTGTTCCTAAAATCCAAAACTTATAAATGCTGAACTTCATTATTTCTTGAAAAATTGAAGCTTTTTCGTTGAAATTTAACTTTTTTTTTTTTTTTCGTATTTTTTTACTAGATCTGTTTGCTTTGGGTTAAAAAGAAACAAAAACTGTATAACAAGTGTAACTGTCTGGTTTACATATACTCTACAAGAACCTGCAACTGTTCAAACCTGCCTAACTCTTACTCATGGCCTGGGCCTAGCTCAGTCCTGCAGGAAGGACTGTCTTAAGTTAAGTTGACATCTATACATTAAATCATAGACTGTGCACAAAAATTTTGGCAACACCAAATTTGGATTCAACTGTTTACTTTATATTTAATATATTAGTATCAATACAGAGGACAGCATTTACCTTGTCAAAAGGTCTTGCAGTCGCATCTGTAGAACTAGGCCTTGCACTGTTTGAACCATATCCACATCCAGACATCATGTAGTTTCAACCATCAGATTAACATTTTTCTACTCCACTGACAACAAAAACATTAATTGAAGAAATTTGAAAACTGCAGTCAATACCAGCACAAAACAACTGAGGACAACAGCTCCGCACCAGTCAGACATCATTCCATCATCATACCTGGTTACAATCATAGTCCAGAATGACCCAAGCATATATTCTACTCCACAGACGACCGCAACACCAGAGTGCGGTAGTTCTCACCAGTCAGACATCACTCCATCATTGCTGCAGGTCAAGGCATCGCACTCACATGCATCCACCTAAGAGCTCGGGTGCTCGATGTCCAAACGATCTCTGGCAGCAAAATGCGACCGACCCCCAGCAAGATGAAACAGTCCGGCTTCAGGCTAGTAGTGGCAAAGAGCAGCCACAAAGAGGTCTTGTGCAGTGCTTTGCACCCTTGAGAGCAAGAAGATCTCAGCAACAGTCCTTTTTATTTTAGCTCCTGATGTAGCGAAGGAGTGTCCATTCAGTATTATGCAAATACGACACCACATCAATAAATGAATTCAAGAAGTACTTGAGGCCTTTAGTTGTCACTCAATATCAATGAATGAACCCTGTCATCATCTCAGGTATTGAGAATACAATGCTCTGATAGTAACTATTATTTTATATCATATCCCCAAAACATGACAAACCCAGGCTTTATATTGTTTGTCAAATACAGCTAATAGTGCAGTTGTGACTCACAAATGGGTCTACAAAGAAAACTGATAAATGATACTGCATAGCTGCTGTTCTTCCATTCTGGGGATGGATTTCTGTCTTTTGAAAATTTTGGAAACCTGTCATGACTGCCTGATTATTTTAACTCTGTACCCCCTTTTACTTTTAGACTTTTCCCTCTGAAAATTATGCAGAATCGTATTTTGGATTACTGAAATTGTGGAGTTGCACCAAATGTTTTAAAAGTGTCTTTTTTTTTTTTTTTTAATTTGATGCTATTGGATACCTGCCAAGGTTTCCTGATTTTGCTGATGTTTTCTGTTTGAGAAAAACTGTTTTACTGGATTTCGTTACATTTCTGGAATTTCGCGAAATGTCTGTCTGCTGACCTAATTTTTGGAATCTGCTAAAATTTTTGTTCTAGTTAGAATAAAAATCTCTCTCTCTCTCTCTCTCAAACACACACACACACACACACACACACACGCACGCACGCACGCTCACTCACTCACTCACTCATATATTGTTGTTTTCTGATAATGTTAATTTTTTTTTTTTCGTAATGGTGTAAAAGAGGGACTTGATATTTTAAAAAAAAAATCTTAATGAAGCAGGTGTACTATAACAGCTTTCCTTCAAGATCAATCAGCAGAGCTCATTTTTAATCTCTCCCCCACCCCTTCATTTTTTAAAAGCGAAATTAAATTTCAAACTCTGTTCTTAACCTGTCCCTGATGAAAATGGCACCATTTTAGTTACCCGTAAAATTGTTTTCAAGGCAGAGTGAGTTACGGCAGTAATGAGTTTTGGAATTAATTTCACTTAAAATGTATGTTTTGCCATTCCTTAGTCACCTCTTGCTGTAATATATCAGGGAACAAGGCACGCATTTCCCCATTTTCTTAATTCCCCATTTTCTTAATGAAGTTGGAAAATGGTAGACCGGTTATGGTACATGGCGACGAACAGCTGAAGTTCCGATTTTGAACTTTGCAAATTATCTTCAAACAAAAAGGGAAATTTATCTTCAAACAAAAAGGGAAAACACCCTCACTTTTGCCCCCTTGATATAGCAAACAGTGACTTGTAAATGGGAAAACACTCATTTTCAGCAAAATTAAAATTTTAAATGCAAAATGCCACTTCTCATTCTGTTGTGAAAACAATTGTACGGGTTTCAAGCACGTAAAGGGTAAGTTATGATTTCAACTTCCCTAGTTCTCTGAAAAAGAAGAGAAAAAATGTTTTCTCCCATGATGAGTATAGTAAGACTGTAAGGGATGAGAAAAATATTCATTCATTGAGAAAATTTATTTAAAAATATGGAGTCATCATATTTATCTTATTTCCAGTGTGATCTGGATCAACAGAACAACCAAAAGAAAAAAGGTTTCATCTTGAAGAAAGTATTTATAATCAACTAGGTGTGTTTTTAGTATTTTTGCAAATCCTGTTTAATTCCTTTTCACCCCCACCTCCACCCCCTTCTATCTGATGAGGGTTTCAATTCTGAGTATGATCCAAGAATTGAAAGTTCTGAAAACTTCCAATCCATATTAGTGTTTTAATAATGATTAGAATACATCAATTCAAATGACTGGTGTCTTATCTAGTTTCTATTTTGGCAGTTTTTTTTTTTTAATGACAAATTTATATTTTGCTGGGAGGGGGGGGGTGCATGTAGAGGGTATGGATTTCCTAGTAGTCAGTGTTTTGTCTATAAAACTGCAAGCAAGGCTTTGAGGGGGGAGTAATTAGATATGTATTATTATTCTTTGCCACATTGGCCCCCAACTCTTCACAGTGAATGTAACTCAATGACTCAATTTTCAGTCTTGGCGTGAGCACTTTAGATGCACCTATGAGACTTTTTTCCAAGTCTTTTGGCACATAGAATAGCAAAATTAATTTGTTAGCCTGACTGTGATACTCCTTGTGGTGTGCTTACCTTCTTCAAAGCCAACTGCATTTCAAATCTGTCGAATTTTAACTCAACTATAGTGGTTTCATGGAGCCAATAATTCTAACCTGCTGAATAGTTATTAAACTAACATGTGTATACCATTTATAAGTAAAATAAAAATCTGTTAAGTTACACTTATGTGAAAGGTGTGAAAAAACTTCAAACTGGGCATACAGGATGAGAAACTTACACAAAGATAAAATTCACATTTTATGCATTTGGTCACCTTTTGGCAAAGTTATTGTAATCATAACTTCTTGTTCTGGTGCAGGGTGCAACATGGGTGTTGTGCTTGTTCTTCAGTTGTAGTTCTTTCCCTTCTTTGAGTACAGAAGGAGAAATTGTGTAAGAACAAATGAAAAATGCTTGCTCTTTTTGTCTGTTGATGTAGCAAGAAGTGACCAAGCAATAGGAAACCATGCATTTTTTGAGAAATTAAAACTTTAAAAAGGAAAAATGGTGCTCCTCATTCTGCAGAGAAAACAACTGTACAGGGTATGATGGAAGTGGAGCAGTTTCTAACCGGCACAAATGAAGTAACGATTTTCAATTTGAATTTTGCTTTAATACAAAAAAAAAAAAAAAAAAAAAAAAATGCGTTCTTCATATTGAATCTTTCTTTATTCATGAGTTTCCAGTATAAGCATTATTTCAAAATGTTTAAGTATAAATACCATAATTTTCATCATATAATCCATGGATTATCAGCTAAAAAAGCTAAAAATATAGGTTCTGCGGATTATACGCCAATGCAGATAATGCGCGGATTTTAAAAAAAATGTCCTCAGGGTAATTGTGTTGGAGATGGTTAGGAACTCCCTTGGAAAAATTTTCTTCAGTTCAGAAGTTTGTGTGGAGTAGAGAGAGGGGGATTGGCGCTTTAATGAAAGACCGAGAAAGTTGTGGGAGGGGGCACCAGGGGTCATTTCGTATTGTTGAGAAGGACAACTCTGACCGTTGTGCCATCTCTGTTTATGTCAACCAGCCAATGAAAACATACGCACATTGCTTGCTGCACAAACCTATGCGTTCCTCCTTTCAGATCTCCTGTGCGATGTGCCATGTGTTTAGTTCATCTTTCGCCATTTTGACCAACGTCTTTGTTGCTAATATTTTCCTTCATTGCCATTCGTGATGTTTTTGAAAAGGAAACATTTCAGTTACACTGCCGAATCTGAAATTAAAGGGGGTTTGTACCACTGTGCGATAGGTGATAGTTGTCAGGTCACAAAACAGGCATGCAGTGACACACAGAAAGCAAGCCGCTGTGCCACGGTCTAAAACGTAAACAAACCCATTGGATAACTCCGCTGGAGAATTCATGGAAGTCTAGCCCTATTTTTTATTGTCCCACGTAGAAACTGATACCCCACTCTGAAAGCAGGACTTCCTCCAAAAACTTTCGACTTGCACGCGAGTATATAGGTATTTCTATGACTTGTTGTGTATCAGCCTTTCGTCATTGACAAGGTGTAATGCAATACTCTGGAGCTGTGTTGCCGTGATCTATGGATGCCACACCATTGAGCTTTATCTGTTCGGAAAAAATATGAAAAAGTAACCTTTAAAAATGAATTTCTTTATTTAATGAAATTTTTTTTTTTTTTTTTTGTACTTTTTCGGACTCCTGGGGTCATTATGTGACCGATTTTTCTGTCTGAAATTCCCCTCCTGGTTCAACATCTATGATGTATGAATTATATGTAGATTTTTTTCTGAATGTAAGAGTTTGCGGATTATACGCCGGTGCAGATTATACGAAGGGGGGAAAATTAGTCTGCTGATGATATGCTGTGCAGATAATACTATGAAAATTATGGTAGTGTTTAGTTTGTCTAAACTGTGGTATATAAAGGCATTTCAACAGTGATAGCATATTTATGGTCTAACTATAGATTTTATTCCTATATGTTTTTGAATTTTATTATTATTATTTAATTTGCATCAATAGCTGAATTAAGGCTGAAGAAATAAATTTGTTTCAACATCAGTATAGCATAGTATGCATGCAAGGTTTGTAGAAATTACACCTGGTGTTATTTCGGTGACAGTTTTTCTATTTCAGTTTTTATCTGTGATTCTAAGTTTCATATTAGGCACAGCAAACTTCATTTTCAACATTCTGTATTAAGATTGATTGCTCAAGCCTGTAGGGGTTGTTGTAGATTAGTTTAAATGGGCCTGTGGTTTCATTGTATTTTAAGTAGGAGTGTCTAGATCATGAGTCGTAGAATTTTTTTTTAAGAGTCCTGGAATTCTGTGATCAAATAAGTGTACGAACCATGTAATTCGTGAGTGTTAGTAGTATTGTGACCCCCCCCCTCGCTGCCATACATACGCGTAGAACAAGTGCGTTTGATGAAAACTTTAAATGTGGTGAATTATGTTGTAATTCAGATTTTAATGTTCTTAAAATGTTTCAGATATATGAAGCGCATGTTGTGTAATAACACTTGCATTTCAGACACCAGAGGAACATGAGGCAGAAACTAACATCAAATCAAAAGAAGCAAGAAAATACATCTTCAACTGTTTGGATGACATGGCTCAGGTAACAATATTTTAACTTCATGAGGAATTTAAATTGTGAAACCAAGCTAAGTAAAAAAATGTGAAGCCAAGCTTACTTTGGCACTTGTATTTTTTAATTATTTGAAATTAAAATATATTTGTTGTTAATATTAAGAATATAGTCATTTGTTCCAAGTTTAGTTAGGTCTCATGTATTGTGATCCAGGGTAGTTTTGGGGGATATAGTCATTTGTGTAGTAAGTTTAGTTTAGTCTCATGTTATGTGTATGTGATCCAGAGTAGTTTTTTTTTTTTAGTGTGTGTGTGTGTGTGAGGGAAGAGGGTGGGGAGGGAGCTGGGTAAATTGGTTTAACATGTATATTTTGCTAGTGAAATGTGCATTTATGCATTTTTAATTAGCAATAGCAATCTTTAGTGTAGTAAGTATTGTATTGCACTATATGTATCTTAGAAAAAAAATACCATGTGTCTTTCACAATAAAAAAGTTAATATAAGCTACTGATGAAAGTCACAAACTACAAGGATTTCCTTTCATTGCTTACAAGTTATACCACGATGTTTACACTCTGTGTGTTTATAATTTTCAGACAAATATCGATTGCACAGCATTTGATATGAAATTAATCGTGCACACGACATACTATTTTTGTTGGCATGTTACCCTGACAACACCGACGAACTATTAATATTCTGCTGTGGTGCCAGTAATTTTTTTGTTGTATTCTGTGTATGCAAGTACACCCTTAATCATGTAATTGATTTAAATACACTACATTATGTATGTACTAATTTTGGTATGCATAAATAATTTTTTTCTTCTGCAACTAACTCCAACACCAAAGAGAGAGAAACGTATCAGTATCCCAACTCAAACACCAATTAAACTACTTATTTGCCTAACCTTACCTGGTTACTATGTATGATTTACATAAAAGATACAGCTATAGACTAAGCTAAACCTGTAATTCCTTATGGAAGGAAAAAAAAAACAAAAACAGATTTAGTCAACTTACCTTAACACATACATCATTCATACATAAGGAATCACATCCTAATTTCACGCAGAGAAGTTATTGGATGAGAGAAAATAAATTGCTTTATTTTTTCTGAATGTTTTTTGTTTAGTTCTGTCACCCTCCTTTGCCATAGGGATTATAGAGATGCACTCAGAGAAAATTATATTTCACTCTCATTGCTAATTCATGGATTTGCTGATGGATTTTCCAATCTGAAAATATAGGCCCTTTGATTTAGACATGGGTAAAATGGCAATGGATCACTTTCTTTAATTGTTTTATAAAATTTTAAACTGGCAGTGTAAACAACTTCTGCAACTATGCTCAATAACTTCATTAGGTATATGAAATTATCTACTACCTCAACTGAAGTAATGGCATTGGATAATTAGGTATCTTTTGTGCCACTTTTCCCATAAAGTGCCCTTTAGTGAAATACCCAGTTATGTATGGTTTTCAGTGTGATTCTAAAAACCATATGCACCTGAGAGATTTGGATGTAATCTGATGTCCAAAAAACTTAGAACTCTCTGAAACCATGTCTTGGCTAGACAGATGACTGTTTTACTCACTTTTATGTATGATACTTATTCTTATTTCTCAGTGAGAATGTCTGAACAGTTTTTTTTTTTTTTTAGCCTTGATCACCCTGAAAGTGAAAATAACTAACTAAATAAATGCTACATGGCAAATTAATAAAATTGATTTGGGTCTTTTTTCCTGGTACGAATAGGAACTTCTGTGTTACCAAAGTTTCTAAAGGTGTGTTTGAGTGAAAACTGTAAGTGGCTGGGGATATTTTGAAACTGTTAAGATATCAAGATATCATTGCTATGTGTTCATAAAGGGAGCGATATGATTAGCACTGTTGCAATCTGAGGTAGTTGAACTATGTTCTAGTGTTAGGACCAAAACTGAAAAGGATTTACATACCTAAAATGTCTTTTGTATCTTCATTAAATTTGTAGGAAGTAGGTGTTTCAAATATTCGAAATTCGTTGTCAGTTCTTTTTTGCACATAAAATAACAATTACGAGCAGATATAGGAAGTAGTTTCCTCCTCTGCATCACCATTTCATATCTTACCATTGAAGATATTATTATTTGCCTGAATAGGTGAATATTGAAATTGTACAGGGTGTCCCACTTGCTACCGAACCCGGCATTTCTTTAATAATATTAACATCAATGAAGATATTGCAACGAAATTTGAAGTGGACTTACCTCATTTCCTGCTAAATGTGATGACATCACAACATGTGCTGGAAATGGCCACCATTTGCATCCAGACAGCATTGAACTCGGTGCAGCATATTATGGAAAGTCCTTGCCAGTATGTCCGCCATCACTGCCTGAATTTATTCCATGATGTTTGCTTTCAAAGCATGTATGGTTCATGGTTTCTTTTGGTAAACTCTCCCTTTTAGATATCCTCATAAAAAGTAATCAGGAGGTGTCAGATCGGGTGGGCGCGGTGGCCATAGACCCTTCGAAATAACGCGGTCGCCAAAAAAGGACTGAATTTCGGCCATACTGGTGTGTGATGTCACTCCATCATGCTGGTAATATCCAATGGAGAGTTCTTTGTTGTCCAATTGATTTACAAAGGTGTTGAAGATATTTCCATATATGCAGCTGTTGTGATGGTTGTATCGAAGAAGATGGGACCAATTATGCTGCGCCGGGTCATCCCGCACCCAACCCCAATTTCCTGTGAATGGACGGGCTCTTCATGTATCGCGTTGGGATTTTCATTGGCCCAAATACTGGAATTTTGAGAATTAACGTATCCGAACAGGTGAAACCACTCCTCATCCGAGAACCACATGTAGTCCAGAATGCCCAGATTTTCCTGAAGAAATGTCTGAAACCATTGACAGTATGTCACTCGTTTCACATGGTCAGGCTCTTTCAGTTCATTGACCACAGAGATGCGGTGCGCATGAAGCTCCGCTTTTTTCACAGCACGTTGACAAGTGCTTTTAGACAATCCTGTTTCCTATGACAGTCAGCGAAGTGACTTTCTAGGAGACTTGAGTAGTCGGCACTTTACATTCTGGATCGTTTTCTCGGACATTTGTGAACGACCTCCTGCATGGTTGTCTAATAAAGTGCCCTTGGTTTCCAGTTTCTTCGACAGTGCCCAAATGGTGGACTTGCTCGGTGGATGTCTGCCTGCAAACCTCTCCAGGAATTGCTGTTGACAAGATTTATCGATTCTGTTCTCCAGTAAATGCAAACAATAAGCACTCGCTTCTCCGGAGTATACCGATATATTTTCACACGTACGCGAATGAGGATGAGCACTCACTATCAACAACCATATTGTGTAGACATGCTCAGTGAAGTGGCATAACAAAGCCGCAGAGAGGTGCATCCAGCTGGCTGGTGGACTGCTCCTCAGTGGCCCCACACTTAGGAATGTGTCTGCCACTTAAGGAGCACACCGGCTGGCTGGCGAACAGCGCCGGGTTCAATGCTATCTGGACGCAAGTGGTGGCCACTTCCAGAACATGTTGTAATGTCATCTCATTTTGCACGAAATGAAGTACGTCCACTTCAAATTTTGTTGTAATATCTTCATTGGTGTTACTATTATTAAAGAAATGCTGTGTTCGGTAGCGAGTGGGACGCCCTGTATTATGGCTGTTAATTGAGTAGCAAAAGGTATTGTGGAAGGTTTTTTCTTTCCACACTGATTTGAAAGCAGTTTTTCACTTTCAGCCATCAGTTATGGCTTGAAAAATCTTTCTGTGTGTAGCAACAGACTCAAAACTTAAATTTCATGCAGTTATAGTGTATCATTTTCCTTCCATAGCAGTGTGATTATTTATTAAAGGTAGCCAAAAATTACTCTCCTTGATGGGGTATAAATTACTTCTTTTAAAAACACTTCAAGTTAGGTTAGAATCAGTACATGTGATGCAAAAGCCACCATTTTCATATAATACAACAAGCTCATAGATATCTGTGTTATAAGCTTTGTACACAGAGGTAATTTTATGTCCAGCATCGATGAAATCATTGTCATAAAGGCATTAGTAGTGTACAGTTATCTCCTAAAAATAATCGCAATGTTCATCAACATAATTGTTGTTATAAAAATAATAGCAGAGTGCTGCTGTTATACTTTTATGGCAACACAAAAGTAATAGCAGTGCACTGCTGTTACTTTTATTTTGATTTCGTCGATGCTGATGGTTGAAATTACCTATGTGAATAACCAAACACATGGAAAAAGCTTATGATGCAGATATCTACAACATAAGTTCATTGCTAAATATGCACTCAGAAAGGGTACAGCCTTTTTGAGTGCATATGCAGCATCCCTTTGTTTCCCTCCCTGCCAACCTTTCTGCCCAGGGTCCATTCCACCTTTTGGCTTCATGCAAAAGCCCTTTGTTTCCTTCCTACCGTTCTTTCTGCCCAGGGTCCATTCCACCTTTTGAGCTTCATGCAAAAGACCTTTGTTTCCTCCCTGCCGACCTTTCTGCCCAGGGTCCATTCCACCTTTTGAGCTTCATGCTATAACAGCTGTGGTGAATACATGACATTCAGGGCACAGGCTTCCAAGACTAAGAGTACCTATGGCAATAAGCCTGGTACAATCAATTACCAAAACTGAATCTACAAAAAGGCAGTACAATGAGCATTGGAGACGTGTGCTTAGAAAAAAAAAAAAAAACAAGTTATGAAGAAGGCATACGTGGAAGAAAATAAGCTTACTTTACATTTTATTCTATTTCATTGCTTTCCATTACAACCTGGTAGTTGTTGAATCCATTAAAACTAAATGCAGACTTGTTTTTTTTTTTATCCAGCATTGCACTATATTTATTAAATGTGAGAAACTGTATTTAAAACATGAACTATTTAATTCATGAAAATGTGTACCTATCTTGACTTTGATAAGTGGTGTTCTACAGCTCATGTCCTTCCCTTGTGAATCATTAGATGGAAGTCACGGTGTTTGGAAGCCTGTGTGCACGTCATTAAACTTCAAAACAAAGGTAATGATTGTGGTTTGCTGTGATGGAAAAGTCAGATGTAAAAAATAAATTGTAGTTTCCATTGTGGGTTGTGCATATTAGAGTACCATAAAAAGCTTGCTATTATGGCATTGATATAATTAGAACTGCAGAAAATATGTGCTTATTTTTTATTTTATTTTTAGTAAATGGATGTTTTGTTTTGTTTTTTGTATTCAAAATGTGTTTCCATATTGTCTCTCTGAAAATGACTTATGTCCTTTTTCAAATTTCCTCTTGTATTTGTTTCACACAGCTACTAGTTTTTCAATAAATAAATTTTGTGAAAATTTAAGATTGATATTGACTGTTATTTCATTATTCAAATTACCCCCAATACTTCAACTAGGCCTTAGTTTTTTACTAAGCAAATAGCCCTCTGTCTAGCTTAAAGTGTTTTTTCTGTCATATTGTGATTATGAATGACAGCTATATTTAAATCTAGTGATCAGTTAAGATGTGTAATATTAATGGATTTTGCCTTCATTTATCCTTACTTACAGTTTTATTCAATTTTTAAGTTTGTTTATTGAGGAATATTTGAAAAGGAATCAAACTTTCCAAGAGTATGTATATGGTTGTATTAGAAAGTGGTAGAAACTAATAATCAAATGCAGGTAATGGAGCATTTGATAATTATATGTTGTGTTGGTATTTTTGATCTGCAGTTCTTTGCTTCAGATAGAAACTGATATCGACATAACCAATATCACACTATTAATTTAGGTGAATGTGCCAACTGATATTGAGGGTGGTGAACTGCTGGCTGAAAAAGCAGACCGTAGGGAGTTCATTGACCTTTTGAAGCGCATGCTGACCTTAGATAAGGAACGAAGGATCACTCCTGGCGAGGCATTGAATCATAGTTTTGTCACACTTCATCACCTCATGGATTATGCCCATTGTAGCAAGTAAGTATTCGTTTTCTGTAGTACCATATCATTAGCAATGTGATTTTGTTGCTCAAATATAAGTTGACCAGTTCTTTGCTTTTTCATTTGTATTTGGGAAGCATCATTTTATTTTTAATTTTTTTATTCAAAATATACGAATCACAGCCTCTGACAAACAAAATAAGCAGCAAATTATCGTTGACTGGTATTGTTGAACTGATACGAGTTTCCACCGGAGACCTAGGTATCAGTCAAGAATCGGCGTAAAATAAATGATGTCCCAAGTAAAGCTATCTTCTGCAGTTCTGTAGGTGGCATATCAGAAAGCTGCAATTTTTCAAAATGATTCATAACATTTTTTGACATTGTTCCAAGTGCCCCGATTACAATGGGGACTACCATTGTGTGTTTAGTCCATAACCGGGTAACTTCTATGGCCAGGTCTCTATATTTAGTTATTTTTTCCAATTCTTTTTCATTGACTCCGGCATCTCCAGGGATCGCTATATCAATTAGCCAGACTTTCCGATTTTTTATGACTGTTATGTCTGGTGTATTACGTTCTATGTGTCGATCGGTTTGAATTCTGAAATCCCACAACATCTTGACTTCATTATTTTCTATGACTTTCTCAGCCTTGTGCTCCCATGAGTTTTTTGATGCTGGCAGATTGTGCTTTTTGCATAATGACCAATGAATCAATTGTGCAACCCTGTTATGTCTAACTTTGTAATCTGTCTGTGCAATTTTGCTACATTCACATATTAGATGAGACACAGTTTCATCTTTTTTCTTGACAAAGTCGACACTTTGGATTATCACAGACTTTCTGGATTTTAGCCTTCATAACATTTGTTTGCAATGCCTGTTCTTGTGCAGCAAAAATCAGACCTGTTTCTTTCTTGATGGAACCCGATTTCAGCCATGCCCAAGTAAATTGTTGTCACTTTTCCCATCAATATTCTTTAGAAATTGTCCACGCACTGGCTTGTTCTTCCAGCCGTCTAATCTGCTTTCAAACTGTTTCCTCTTGTATTCAGCCTTGTTTTCTGTTGTTTTTAAGATATTTTCATTATTCACTGCCTGAAATAACTTTTCTCTGCTTCTGTTGACGTAATCATTCAGGCTTCTTTTTTCTCCTCTACGACCTGTTGTACTTGTGGTAGCCGCCTCCAATCTTCCGAGGTAAATGCAATCTGTCAACATCACTTTTTGGATGGAGTGCATCATGCATGTTCAATAACTTTCGAGTTTTCCGATCCAGTATTTCTAATTCACTTTGGGTCCAATCAATTATTCCAGCTGGGTATCTAATTACTGGAATGGCCCATGTGTTTATGGCTTTGATTGTATTTCCACCATTTAGTTTTGATTTCAATATTTTTCTTGCTCTCTTGATATACTCACTCTGAGTCAGACCTTTGACTTTTGTATGTAAGATGTTATCTGATTCAAGAATTCCAAGGTATTTATAATTTTCATTATCTGACAATGATTTCATTATATTACCATTTTCTAGTTCTATTCCATCTATATTCTGGACTTTCCCCCGGCGCATGGATAGTACTGCACATTTTTCCAGTCCAAATTCCATCTGTATATCATCACTAAATATTTGCACTGTATGCAGCAATGTTTCAAGTTCGGCAGAACTTTTTGCATACAATTTAAGGTCATCCATGTACAGCAGATGGTTTATTTTTTCCATGTTGGTCTGAAATGTGGTAGCCCACTTTTGTTTTGTTCAAAATCATTGATATTGAGGGTGGTGAACTGCTGGCTGAAAAAGCAGACAGTAGGGAGTTCATTGACCTTTTGAAGCGCATGCTGACCTTAGATAAGGAACGAAGGATCACTCCTGGCGTGACATTGAATCATAGTTTTGTCACACTTCATCACCTCATGGATTATGCCCATTGTAGCAAGTAAGTATTCGTTTTCTGTAGTACCATATCATTAGCAATGTGATTTTGTTGCTCAAATATAAGTTGACCAGTTCTTTGCTTTTTCATTTGTATTTGGAAAGCGTCATTTTATTATTATTATTATTGTTGTTATTATTGGTATTATTATTTATTATTATTAATGTTATTATTATTGCTGTTATTATTTTGGTAATATTGGTGATTCTACTTAATAATAATTTTAATTTTGTTTTCAGTGTAAGGTCATCTGAGAAAATGATGGAAATTTGCAGACGAACTCGTCACCTTCATGACAATAACAGCAACCAGGTTTCTCTTGTGAGTAATTTCTCACCGTCAGCAAATGTAGCTTTAACGTTCAATAATCAGTTCAGTAATTTTCAAAATCAGGTATGTAATCCTTTACAGTAGAAACCAAATTATTCTGAAACATTTAAGATTTTGTGTTGAAAGTTTGCCTTCAATTGGCTATTGAGATGCAAGTAGCATTTCATTTTACTAATGTGTCATGTAAAGCCTTTTTAAGTAAAAATTTTATCACATGCATGCTGCTATTTCTGAAAGCTGTGCAAAAGTGAAGAAAGGGTATTGAATGTTTTGAAATGTGCTCTAGATCTGGATTTTAGTTTTGTGTCCTATTTAGTAACATATTGTTATTACGGCTATAGCATCATTGTTAAATTAGCTAGTGCTCTACCTCCAATTTTCCACAATGTTAAAAGCTTCAAAGATTTTGCTGCTGTGGTAAATTTGGAGAATGTGTATGATTGAGTGAACACAGCGTGTTTCTGTAGTAAATCTTGAAATAATTATTGTGTAACTGGGAATCTGGTTCAATGTGTGAAAGCTATGTAAACTGGCAGTGGAGCATGTGTATGTGTAAATGGCATTTTATTGAGTTGGTTGTCCATTGGTGCAAGAGTCAGACAAAGTTGTGTAATGCCTTCATAGCTGTTCAGCATATTTAGGAATGCATGTAAGTTTGATGCCAGAATAGATTGTACTGATTTATGTCTTGGAAATCACAGTGTGCTTAGGATGAGCAAAGTTTATATGAAATATGAAACATCAAATTCCCTCAAAGGTTTAGTCAGCTGTGCACTTACCTTTAATAGGATCATAACAACTGGAGAAATGCTATGATGATGTAGGTCATAAACCTTGAATTAAGGAGTGAGTAGGGCACTCTGATGGATAGAAATAAGAGTTATAGGAGTATATGCAAAAGGTGGCAAAGTTGTAAGCCACCTAAAGTCAAATCATATGTGGTAGAGGAAAAAGCAGTAGGTCAGGTTTCTATTGTTTAATCTCTTTAACTACTAATGTACCAAGTATTTAATTTAATTTTGGCATAGATTTTTTTCAAATCTTTGTGTGCCCTGAAAAGGGCCCTTTATTTTTTAAATCAAATCCTTCTGCAAAGAAAATATTTTATATGAAATTCAAACTGAGTGTAAATAAAGGTAAAACCCGTAGCTCTGGTTTTTGAGTGTGGAACTGTTAGCACTGGATATCTAAAATGGTATAGGGTTAGACCAGTTGAGTGACTTGTGTATCTAGGAAGCATGTTTGACAGAGAAAACAGATTGCATGTTGAAATTAGCAGGCAAGTAAATTAGCTTTAAAAGTCATAGCTGCTTCAGGGATTTCATAGGACTGTTGGATTATGTGGAAAGAAGTCCCAAATAGCTATGTATATGACGATGATGGGCTAAACACATAACAATATTAACAAATAAAGGTAACTTGATCGCGCTAGTTACGTAACATGAAAAAACTTTCTTGTAAAAGTTTTTTCATGTAACGTAACTAGCGTGATCAAGTTACCTTTATTTGTTAGCTGTGTATAAAAATGTAATTGTTCCTGCTCTGATGGTACTGAAACCTAGTTACTGTGGAAGGGACACAGGAGGGGTTTGTGTGCTGGAGAAATGAGTTAACTTAGAGAAGACTTGTTGCATGACATGTTCTGATCATGTGAAGAATAAACATCTGTAATGTAAAGCAGAGTGTTGTTTGTAGGATGGAAACACATATTTTGAGGTGGTTTGGCCATGTTGGAAGAATGAGTGATGAGGTACTAACTGATATATTTATTCAGCTCAAGTGGCAAAAGGAATGCCAAGTAAGTCATAGGAGGACCAGATTCTGAAATGCCTGCAAGGAAAAAAGATAATGAGTGTGAAGTTCAAAAGCTTTTGTGTGAGATATGTGACTCAGCGAAGCTCGAGTTGTGTGCCAATATTACTGTAGATGAAGATGTTGGATAAATCAACAGAAGTAAAATTTAACACTGTCAGTAACTTTGATGTGGCAGATGATCTTGCTTTGTGGAGCTAACCGCTGAATCTCACTGAAGAACTTAGGGCTAATGTTAAAAGCTTCAAGTAATACATTGAAAATGAAATAGTATCTTTTACCATTTCCTAACGTGGAGTGAAGAATTTGCTGTTGCACTGGCTGTTGGTAAGAAAGCTTTTGCTGCCTTCATACATTTAAAGAAAGCTTACGGCTGAGTAAATAGGACCCTTTTGTGGAAGGTATTGAATGAAAATGATGTTACTGGGAATCCACTTAATAGTGTAAATGCCATGCATGTTGGCAGTAGAGCCTGTGTATGAGTGAATGATGTTTTATGAAAATGGTTTTCTATTGGTGCAGTAGTCAGGCAAGGTTGTGTAATGTCACCATGGCTGTTAAATATATTTATAGATGCATGCATGCGTGATGCCAAAATAGATAATACTGGTTTATGTTTTGGTGATATCCATGTGTGCAGATTGCTGTATGCTGATGATACTGTTAGCAGAGAGCAAAAGTTAGTTGCAGAGTATGTTGTCCCGGATGTACGAAGTTTGCATGAAATTCAAACTGAATATAAATAAGGTGAAAAACTAAAGTTATGGTTTTTGAGAGAAGAACTGGTAGCACTGAATGTAATGTAAGTGTAAATGGCACAGTGATTGACCAGGTGAGTGAATTTGTGTATTTAGGAAGCATGTTTCACAGAGAGAACAAATTGGATGGTGAAATTAGTAGGTGAGTGAATTCTTCATTGAAAGTCATGGCTGCTGCTCTGGAAGGTTTTCACTGGAATGTTGGGTTGTCAAGAGAGCCCACATGGCTGTGTATGAAATTGATTTTGTTCCTACTGTGATGTATGGCAGTGAAACCTGGGTACTGCAAAAGAGACATAGGAGTCGTTTGTGTGCTGGAGAAATGCTTTACTTACGGGGGTTTTGTGGCAAGATATGTTCTGATTGTATGAGGAATGAAGATGTGTTGCAGTTGTGTGATGTAACACAAAATGTTGTTAGCAAGGTGGAGACTTGCTAACAACATGAGATGCTTACTAAGAAATTCTTTTTAGCCCAAGTGGCAGGAAGGAAAGGCAGAGGAGGACCAAGGAAGTCATGGGAAGATCAGATTCAGGAGTGTCTGCATGAGAAAAAAATTCTGAGTATGAAGTATAGAAGATCTTGTGTACAGCATGTAGTGGATGTCAGTGAAGCCCGAGTTGTATGTCAAGATCGCTGTAAATGGATAAGTTTGATACAGCAACTGTAAGTAAAAATTATCTGGTAGTTTGTATTTCTTTTTGGAGCTAACCTCTGAATATCAGAGAACAGCTTAGTGGTATGTATGTATGTATGTATGCATGCATCTCTTTTGTTGTTTTATCATAGTTGCAGACTGGAGATTCTGTCATCTCTTAGCTAAACTTTAAGACAAGAAGGATACTAATGAATATACTGGTATAATGAGAAGGTATTTTGAAAAAAAAAAAAACACCATGTAGTGACAAATTTGCAAAATATATGGAAAGTAATATAAGACTTGATATAAAATGTTTCTCTACATATTTGTGAAGAATCATTTTATAACAATTTTTAAGGCATTTTAAATAAATTTTAGCAGTATTAAATGCTGTTTTTATAATTTTAAGCAGGCTTTATCGCTGAGCAGTAAAAGTGAAACAGTGTTATTCATAGATAAAGAGAACTTGCTTCCCATGTTTGAGAGAGAAAAAAATGTGAAGAATATTTTAAAGATTAAGGGATATATTAATAATATTCCAGAGTAAAATAGATTATACACTGTCTAATTGCCATTTTTGAGTTTCCACGTCACACTGTAAATGATGTCTGTGTCACCTAATTAACTTAGCAGCAGAAAAATTTGCTTTAAAATTACAAAGCAGAATTTATTGTATTCTCGTTGACATATTATTAGTTTGAAAAATTGCTAAGAGAAAAGGAAAGTTGCAAATATTCTAAGAATTCCACAACAAAGATTTTAGGAAGGTATTGAAGCATATATGTACCAAATGACCTCTGTCCAGATTGATGAGTCTATGGAAACTGTTGTTGAGCTGTTTTAAGGAGGGAGTTTTGAATGAAAAACCAGTACAATCATCTCTCAGGCTGGCAAAGTTGGTAAGTGTGGGATAGCATTTCCTCTAATCCTGGTAGTATAGTTATACCACTATTAGCAGTTGTCACAAAATTTCAGCTGCACAGAATTTAACAAATTCTGGTAAAGGAAGCCAAGAATATATCAAAGAAGACAAAATTAGCCTTTGAAGGTGGATTTAAAACTTGCGGCAAAAGAGCAGCTGCTGCATCTGTCTGTGAAAAACTAATATTAAAAAATAAAAATCCAGTACTTGGTAGAGAAGAGAAGTTATTCATGTTTTTGCAGATAATGTAAATAAAGCATTCTGTACATACAAATAAATGTAACTTGATCACGCTAGTTACGTTAAATGAAAACTTTTACAAAAAGTTCGGAAGTTGGAAGCTTTCGACCTTATCTTAGGTCTTCATCACGCCAATGGAGGACTAAGATTGTTGCCAGATTCTACATTTGAATTTTTCCTATTTTTGTTGCCAAAACTTAGAATTGATCTCCAGATCATCAGAATGTAGAGAGGAGATTCGGAGTTGCAAGTCATTGAGTTGAAAATAATTTCCAGGCTTTCACGGTAACGGAAGGCAAAACAATTGTCAAAAGAAGCAATTCATTTTGCTTCGTTCCAGTGGGGAACTGCAGAAGTGTCTTCCATTGTCAAAATAGACAAAGTAGTATTAGGATTGGCTTTCGAAACATCTATTTTATGTTCTAAAATTCTATGGTTAATGCTCCTGTAGTGCTTCCAATGTATAAGTTATCCCAGTAGAAGAAGAGATAGGAATGCAGTAAACTCCTGGGAGGTTCAGGCTTTCAACTTTGTTCCTATCCCTTTGTAGAAGTTTCAAGATGTTTGGGGTAGATTTAATGGCAAGATGGTAACCAAAACTTCTAAAAAGAATCTGTAACTTATAAGCATAGGAAGGATGGTAAGGAACAGAACCGCCGCCCTGGTGGCGCAGTGGTCTAAGGCGTTGGCCTCTGATCATTCGTCCGTAAGGGGTCCGGGTTCGAATCCCGGTCAGGCATGGGTGTTGTGTGTGTCTTACGGCACTGGTTCTCTACCTTCCCTGGAACCAGTGACCCTAAATTAGGGACGGGCGACTGCTTATAGCCCACTGAGTTGCTCACGGTGGTCGTTGAACCTTCAATAAAAAAAAAAAAAAAAGGAACAGAACCACAGAATTTCAGGTCTTCTTTCTTATGAGGAAGGAGGCATTCGATTTTCGAATGGTTTTCATATTTCTTTATGAGGGAGTTGACTGTAACAGCAGGGAAACCATGGGAGAGGGCTATTGTAGAAATTTTGGATTCTTCTTCTTGAAGAGAGAGTTGGTTGTTGCAAATGATATGAGCCCTGTGGATGTAGGACTTCAATGCTGCAAGCTTGTAGAGATGCAGGGTGAAAGATCTGTAGGGAATGATGTTAGTGGCCGCAGAAGGTTTACGATAGACGGGACGAGTAATGGAGAGATCAGCGTTTCTGCAGATAGATACATCCAGGAAATCAATTTTGTGGTTTACTTCCCTAGATATAGTGAGATTAATGGAAGGAAATTTTTCTGTAATGGAGTTGATCAGTGTCTGTAGTTCAGACTCGGAATGTGGCCAGCTAATGAAAATGTCGTCTACATATCTTAACCATAGGAAAGGTTGAAAAGGATGTTGAGGAATGATGGAAACTTCAATATGTTGCATGTAGATTTCTGCAAGCAGAGGGGAATGAGGTGAGCCCATGGGGAGACCAGATTGTTGCCTATACATAATTTTGTTGAAAACAAAACAACTGTGTTGATGAATAGTGTGGAAACAAACATTAAGATCTTTGATAAAAGTACCGGTGGGTTCAAAATGAAGAATCAATTTCTTCATGAGGAGCATGTAGGAATCAAAATATGGTACAGAGGGAAACAAAGATTCTACATCAAGAGTATACAGATTAGCACTAGGAGAAAAGGAATTAGGAAGTTTGTGGATGAAGTTTGAAGTAGAGACAACAGTATGAGGATGGTTGGCTGCCAGGGATTTGCATTTGAGGACCAATCTCTTTTCAAGGTTTACTGCTGGAGAAAAAGAATATTCCCTTAAAGGTCTGATGGGGTTACCAGCTTTATGCAGTTTCACTTGCAGGAAAAGCCTGGGAGTTCTAAAGTAAGGAGGGGGTGATATATCACCAAGGAAGGATTGAAGAGTTTCTTTCTTAGCTAATCTGTCAACTGAGTTTTTGAGTGAGTTGGTGGTGTCTGACTGCAAAGGAATGCAGTTAGCAGATGTAAGAAATGAATGCACTTTTTGGTTTAGTGTTTCTTTGCCAATGATGACTGGGCAACCAACTTTATCTGCTTTGCATACAGCTAGGTCATTTTCCTGAATAAATGACCTGAATTCTTTTAAACAAGAAGAGTACTTGATTGGCACAGAATTTTGCTTGGATAAGATAAAAGCAGCATTGGCACAAAGGATAGGCTGGTGAACAGTCTCAGTTCTGTGGATGGCTGATTCTATAATAGAAACAGTTTGTGGAAGATTGATAGGAAGAGCAGGTGAAAATTTTGGGCCTAATGATAAGAATTTATCCAAGCTAGAAGGAATAGTGACAGAAGAAAGATTTACATACTTTGGCTTGTCAGTAGAGGCTGAAGACGGAGATGTTGCTCGACTTTTTTGCTTGGAGAGTAGAAAATTGAATTTCTTTGTATGGCGAGCATATTCATTTACTTCAATTGTTGAGAGGGTTTGGTTGATACGAACCATGAAATTATCAAGCAAAGCAGGATGAGTGGTAGCAGCCAGTGATTGGTAGCTAATGTAGCAGGAAAGTTCAGTTTTAGCAATGGAGGAATGCAGGTCACGGATAGCGGCAGATAGGAGGTTATGGCTGGTCTGCTGTAGTAATGCACGGCACCGTCCTTTGAAGATGGGTTTGCAGATCTGAAAAGCTTGGGGAAGAATGCCAGAAATCTTGCAGGAAACAAGAAAACAAAGACTGCAAAGAGAATTAGTAACTTGGGTCCGAAGTTTCCGGAAGGAAATCCAATCTTCGTCCAGTCCAAAATAAAATGCCCGGAAGTTGCGTAGCTTTGAAACATGTAAAATGCCCGGAAGTTGCGTAGCTTTGAAACATGACTATGATGGGCAAAACACGTAACAATGTTAACAAATAAAGGTAACTTGATCACGCTAGTTACATTAAATGAAAACTTTTACAAAAAGTTCGTAAGTTGTAAGCTTTCGACCTTATCTTAGGTCTTCATCATGCCAATGGAGGACTAAGATTGTTGCCAGATTCTACATTTGAATTTTTCCTATTTTTGTTGCCAAAACTTAGAATTGATCTCCAGATCATCGGAATGTAGAGAGGAGATTCGGAGTTGCAAGTCATTGAGTTGAAAATAATTTCCAGGCTTTCACGGTAATGGAGGGCAAAACGATTGTCAAAAGAAGCAATTCGTTTTGCTTCGTTCCAGTGGGGAACTGCAGAAGTGTCTTCCATTGTCAAAATAGACAAGGCAGTATTAGGATTGGCTTTCGAAACATCTATTTTATGTTCTAAAATTCTATGGTTAATGCTCCTGTAGTGCTTCCAATGTATAAGTTATCCCAGTAGAAGAAGAGATAGGAATGCAGTAAACTCCTGGGAGGTTCAGGCTTTCAACTTTATTCCTATCCCTTTGTAGAAGTTTCAAGATGTTTGGGGTAGATTTAATGGCAAGATGGTAACCAAAACTTCTAAAAAGAATCTGTAACTTATAAGCATAGGAAGGATGGTAAGGAACAGAACCACAGAATTTCAGGTCTTCTTTCTTATGAGGAAGGAGGCATTCGATTTTCGAATGGTTTTCATATTTCTTTATGAGGGAGTTGACTGTAACAGCAGGGAAACCATGGGAGAGGGCTATTGTAGAAATTTTGGATTCTTCTTCTTGAAGAGAGAGTTGGTTGTTGCAAATGATATGAGCCCTGTGGATGTAGGACTTCAATGCTGCAAGCTTGTAGAGATGCAGGGTGAAAGATCTGTAGGGAATGATGTTAGTGGCCGCAGAAGGTTTACGATAGACGGAACGAGTAATGGAGAGATCAGCGTTTCTGCAGATAGATACATCCAGGAAATCAATTTTGTGGTTTACTTCCTTAGATATAGTGAGATTAATGTAAGGAAATTTTTCCATAATGGAGTTGATCAGTGTCTGTAGTTCAGACTCGGAATGTGGCCAGCTAATGAAAATGTCGTCTACATATCTTAACCATAGGAAAGGTTGAAAAGGATGTTGAGGAATGATGGAAACTTCAATATGTTGCATGTAGATTTCTGCAAGCAGAGGGGAATGAGGTGAGCCCATGGGGAGACCAGATTGTTGCCTATACATAATTTTGTTGAAAACAAAACAACTGTGTTGATGAATAGTGTGGAAACAATCATTAAGATCTTTGATAAAAGTACCGGTGGGTTCAAAATGAAGAATCAATTTCTTCATGAGGAGCATGTAGGAATCAAAATATGGTACAGAGGGAAACAAAGATTCTACATCAAGAGTATACAGATTAACACTAGGAGAAAAGGAATTAGGAAGTTTGTGGATGAAGTTTGAAGTAGAGACAACAGTATGAGGATGGTTGGCTGCCAGGGATTTGCATTTGAGGACCAATCTCTTTTCAAGGTTTACTGCTGGAGAAAAAGAATATTCCCTTAAAGGTCTGATGGGGTTACCAGCTTTATGCAGTTTCACTTGCAGGAAAAGCCTGGGAGTTCTAAAGTAAGGAGGGGGTGATATATCACCAAGGAAGGATTGAAGAGTTTCTTTCTTAGCTAATCTGTCAACTGAGTTTCTGAGTGAGTTGGTGGTGTCTGACTGCAAAGGAATGCAGTTAGCAGATGTAAGAAATGAATGCACTTTTTGGTTTAGTGTTTCTTTGCCAATGATGACTGGGCAACCAACTTTATCTGCTTTGCATACAGCTAGGTCATTTTCCTGAATAAATGACCTGAATTCTTTTAAACAAGAAGAGTACTTGATTGGCACAGAATTTTGCTTGGATAAGATAACAGCAGCATTGGCACAAAGGATAGGCTGGTGAACAGTCTCAGTTCTGTGGATGGCTGATTCTATAATAGAAACAGTTTGTGGAAGATTGATAGGAAGAGCAGGTGAAAATTTTGGGCCTAATGATAAGAATTTATCCAAGCTAGAAGGAATAGTGACAGAAGAAAGATTTACATACTTTGGCTTGTCAGTAGAGGCTGAAGACGGAGATGTTGCTTGACTTTTTTGCTTTGAGAGTAGAAAATTGAATTTCTTTGTATGGCAAGCATATTCATTTACTTCAATTGTTGAGAGGGTTTGGTTGATACGAACCATGAAATTATCAAGCAAAGCAGGATGAGTGGTAGCAGCCAGTGATTGGTAGCTAATGTAGCAGGAAAGTTCAGTTTTAGCAATGGAGGAATGCAGGTCACGGATAGCGGCAGATAGGAGGTTATGGCTGGTCTGCTGTAGTAATGCACGGCACCGTCCTTTGAAGATGGGTTTGCAGATCTGAAAAGCTTGGGGAAGAATGCCAGAAATCTTGCAGGAAACAAGAAAACAAAGACTGCAAAGAGAAATAGTAACTTGGGTCCGAAGTTTCCGGAAGGAAATCCAATCTTCGTCCAGTCCAAAATAAAATGCCCGGAAGTTGCGTAGCTTTGAAACATGACTATGATGGGCAAAACACGTAACAATATTAACAAATAAAGGTAACTTGATCACGCTAGTTACGTTAAATGAAAACTTTTACAAAAAGTTCGTAAGTTGTATGCTTTCGACCTTATCTTAGGTCTTCATCACGCCAATGGAGGACTAAGATTGTTGCCAGATTCTACATTTGAATTTTTCCTATTTTTGTTGCCAAAACTTAGAATTGATCTCCAGATCATCGGAATGTAGAGAGGAGAAATGTTCACATAGATGCTGGGTTTTAAGAAAGCTATGGCAAAACAATCCCCCCCCCTCTCATCTCAACAGAACCGACCATTAACCCATCATAACTAACCATCACCAGTGCCCACCATAGCTCTGCAGGTACGAGCTCCCTTCTAGTTCTTTGTTCTCTGCTGTATGACTCAAAGCATGATGGGACAGGGCAAGTACCTCTGACATGAACATCATGCCACTGGGTCGAAACAAGTGACTCAAATATCTTCTCTCTCGTTTCTTAAGATTGTAGCCATTATTACAGCCTTTTCAGCAGGTAATCACTCCGAAAGGATTAGTGTCAATCATCTCCATAAATGACAACTTTGAATAAGAAAGCTAAGGGGAAAGCAACATTTTCTGATGTGCAGGTTCACCCCCAACTGCGTTCAGCGCACTTATTAGACAGCGAATATATTTATTCATTCGAGCTGATTTCAGCCCATTTTGTTAACCCCCGAGTTAACTCGTTCCAGCCGGTTAAAGGGCTCAAGTCAATGATTCCCAGATTAGTGAACATTTTAGGGAAACTATCTGTGGCAGATGATGTACAATACATAAGACCTTCCATTTTGACTGATGCTGAATTGGATGATGTGCAGAGAGCATTGCTGAAGTCTTACAAAAAGCTTCAGAAAACTTGAAGTGCACTCAGGAATGTTATGCAGAAGTGCTACAAAAGCCTGAGGCACCTTTGTCTGCATCATGTTCACTCTGTACATTTTTTTCTTTATCCACATTAAACTGCATCATGTTTACTCGGTTTAATGTGGATAAAGAAAAATGTAGTCTTCTGTAGATGTCTTTGGTCATTTGTTGAAGAACACTGAATAGTGCAACTTGGTGGACAATTTTTTTTTTTTCCAGTAACAAAACTTGGTTTTACCTAAGTGGCTGTGTAAATAACCAAAACATGGGATTTGTCACATTCAATCATCCTTTACACTATAAAAAAATTGGAGTGTGGTGTGTGTCCCGCTTATATGGCTGAGTGGTCTAAGCACTAGTTCTGATTGTTCATCAGAAATAGGCTAAGGTTTGAGTTCTGGATATTGCATGGGTGGTGTGTTGCCTCTATCTCTTTCCTGTAACCACTGAGCAACTGCTTATTGCTTGTGGTGGTCTTTAAACCCCAAAACAAACAAACAAAAACAGAAAAAAAGTGTGGTGTGCTGTATTACCGCATCATATTAGTAGAACCCTTCTTTTCTTGAGATGATGGTAAATAGTATGATACACCAGACATCTTTACATGATTCATTGCACTTCCAGAGGCTGATGAATGTGGCTTTTGGTTGCAGCAAGATAGTGCCATATGTCAAATGAAACCATGAACTTTTTTTGCAAGAGTTTTTTTTTTTTTTTATGACTGTCTTATTTTTAAATCTTGTGGCCCCACAGGGTTGCCAGATTTGTTACCTGCAGAATTTTTCCTCTGGGGGCACCTGAAAGTAATTGTGTCTCAAAATAATCCTCACACGCACACACATTGATGAACTAAAGACGAACATTACAACAATGATCAAAAACATCAATCTGCAGGCACTTCATTAAGTGTCATCAAATGTGGTAAAAATAGCATGTGAATTGAAAAACAAGGAAGCCATTTTCAATATACATCACAATCACATTTATTTCTTATTTTGTTTGAGAGGTCAGTTCATAGCTTGCATTTTAGATTTTTAATTTTATGCATGTTTATCATTTAGCTCACAAAATATGTTTGTTCATTGTTGGTAGCAAAACTGTTTTATCACCCTGTGGAAGGAATATTTTTTGATAAAGCCCTCTTTATTGTTTCCTTTTTAATGATTACTTCAAATGTAGACAACCCTAACAGCATTTCTGCAGTTCAGAAGAAAAACATAAAACTTAAAGGAATAAATTTTTACATAGAAACAAATAAATTATACTTTTATTTGTGATACACAAGGTGGCACCACTAGGTTGTTAGTTGAGGTCCATGCAGTGAACTAGAAATAGCTCTCAGCATACCACTTGCAATTAGCAGAGAAGAGGGGAACAGGTGATCCTGATGATGTTGGCATTTTCCAATGAAAGTCTTAAAGAATGCCTTAGCGAATGTCACAGTGACCGGGCACTAACCAATAGAAGTTTAAATTTTTAAGTGTTTTTACCAGTTTTGGTATTAATTTTATTGAAATCAGATTGTTGTAAAGTAGGTAGGTTTGTCTTTTCAAGTGATATACAACATGACCTTATATAAAAGAAAAAATGTGTATTTTAATTCAAGGGAATAGAAATTAGTAATTAGTTAATTCCTTTGTAAATTGTTGTATGCTATAATAAATTAATGTTAGAGAGATATTTTAAAGTGTTTTTATAAATTTTTTGAGTTTGAGTGTATTTGGTTAATAGTTGAATGTAAATGGTTTTAGGGTTGGTTACCTCCTTGTTTGGCTGTCATTTTTTGGTACGTTCTTACAAATACTAAATATGACAAGATACAACTATAATAAGTGTAATTAAGTCATGTATGTATCTCACTTGGTTATCCATATATGGAGGGCTGTGCAGACAACATAAAATCTTTTGCATTGTAGAATATACAAGTAATTATAAAGGTGTGGTGCAAAAGCATTTTTTTAGGTATAGCAGTATTGAGAGTTTCAGTCAAATTAACTAACAATCTTTAAACGAGATCTTCCATGCTCAGTGTATATGTAGGCTATCCTCCCTCTGCAGACATATGTAGAAGACCTCGTCGTCTGTGTCAGTGATGTAAGTGTAATTACCCTACAGCTTAAACGGGCAGCGAAAAAATATCTGCACTCGTTAAAATATATTCAGTTACATGAAAATCTTGGTTATGGAATTGAACAGCATGTATTATATGACCTTTTTCATTTTGCCTGTTTTATTGGTTTTTAGTTTATTTGTGTGTTACCCAAAACTTTTTTACGTGGATATGCTCAAGATTTTGTTGTGATCCAACCAAAATGTCATTTATGTATCATTAACTTCCCACAAAATAAAAAAACAACAAAATAGTAATCATGCTGGTTTCACCTTTTGTCCTCTCAATTTGGTATATTTTCAGCTGGTGTAGTGGAAATATGATTTGTTAGGGATATCTGCATTTGAACAACTTTAAAAGGACATATTCAAGGAAATTTCAGCTGTAGAAATATAGTTAAAAAAGTGCTTTTTTGTTTTGTTTTTTATCATCACGTGTATTGTAAATTTTATCCAAAATATATATGTTTTTTTCTTTTTGCAGTACCAGTTGCAGTCTTCTAGCTTTTACCAGCATGCACATCAAATTCCAGCTCCTCCACGTGTGAATATCTCACAACAACCCACTCAGTCTAGAGTAAGTGCCATGGCTGCAGCTGGAAGCACAGCTCAGTATGCTGCCACGAGGACAGCCAATGATCCTTTTCAACATGCTGCACAGTCTCTCTGTGTGTCCTCCATTCTCTGTCCACCTTATCAAGGTAACTGTTTCCCATATTCCATTCATTTGATTCAGCTGTAGTGTTTTGATTATACATTCTTGCTTGAGATAGCCTAAGATTTATGAAGGAAACTGCATGTGGTATAGTAAGACTGGGAATCCCCACTGTCTTCACTCTCTGCTCCTGTTGGACTCAACATCTACGTCCAGAAATGAATTACAAGTGTTTTGCATTTTTCGGCTTTTAATCACAGGTTACCTTCCTTTTATTCACAGTCATGAAATTGGACAAAAATTTAAAACGGAGGCTTTTTGGCATCATGCTTATTTAGTCATGATTAACTTTTATGAGAGACTTGACAATTTTCTGAATGAATTATTGATTCAGGCTAGTTCATGATATCTCCCAGGTGCACAAATTTCTTCATCCTTTTCCATTGTTTGCCTCATTATCATCATTACCAACAACCATTATCAATCTATTGCTGGATGAAGTAGATTAATAATGATATATTTGTCACTATATATTTTTTATGTTGATATATTTTGTCACTGCAGCTTGGCAAAATAATGCTACAATTACAGGAAGTGGGTTTGGCCGAGAACTTTTCAGCATCCCCACGTGATAGCCAATGAAATGTTACTGCTCTTCAGGTGGACCAGCTTTATTCTCTTTTCCTTGGCTAGTGTTAGGTTGCATATTTTGATAATTGTGCTTGTGATTGGTTTTACATTTTTATTTGTGATATTTTTTTGTTTGAACAGTTTTACATTTTTATTTTTATTTGTGATTTTTTTTTTGGTTTGAAATGTACTAAGCTCACCTTTATTTTCTTTTTCTGGTGCAAAAGAGCTATGGCTAGCAAATCCTAAAATCCTCCTCCCTGTTTTCCCATGTGAATTAGAACTTTAAAGAATTTAGTCAGAATTTTGCTGGATCTGTTATGCCTTTCCATTTGATTGTGAGTCCTGCTTTTAAGCAGTTCATGAAACAAGAAGTTTGAGCAGCCACTAGAAATTATTTTGAATAAATGTTGAGTGTCACTTCTGTGTTATATTTTAATTGCATCTGCCAACAAAATGAACACCCTTTTGAAAAAACTTGACAATGTAAATGAAAATTAAGAGGGGGTGGGTGTCACTTACCATTAAATTGTAACCTGTATGTATGAAATGAAAATAAGAAATCTAAAAATTCCCACAAGAATTTCTGCCCATTTTGTGCTATGTTTGTATTTCCTTTTACATATTCATTTTCTCTCTCTTTTTTTTTTAAAGGGTTGAACTCTCCAGCAAAGCATGTGGTTCCAGTAGTAGCTCAAGCTCCTCAGCCACAAACTCTTCACATACAGCCATCTCTTTTAACTCAGGTAACTAACCTTTTGCATTGTTTTGAAAATTCTGTAACTCTTAATTTTAAATCAAAATTGGTACTTGAGTGTGACATTATTTTGATGAAATTCTTACATATTGCAGATGCCATTTAATATTGTTAACAGTGTTGGCACTTTAAGAAATTTTTGATATTTTTATTTAACATTTTTTGACAAAATGAAAATTTTCATTTATACTACTGTATAACCATCAAACGAAAAGATATCTATATTTTACTTATTTCTTGTCAGATGAATGAAAAAACATGAAATGGTATTTATTCCTTGTTTTTAGGAAATACAACCAAGTAATTATGTGTTTGTTCATTATATATACACTATATTGACAAAAGTCACCAGACACCCTCTTCAAATGAACAGATCTGCTGCATTGTTAAGATGTGCGCTACAGCTGCAAATGGTATAAAAACAAGCTCTGCAGCTGACCGCGATCATATCGCACTGTGAGGTTGAGTGAAAATGTCGCGGCGGGAGAGGACTGACTTTGAGAAAGGAAAGATTGTTGGGTGTTATGTTAGTGAGTTGTCCATAAGAGAAACAGAGAGGAGTTTAAACATACCCAAATCAACTGTTTTGGATGTACTGAATAAGTGGAAGACACATGGCGTGGCTGAAGCAGCAAAACGTACTGGCAGACCAAAGAAAATCAGTGATAGAGGACGTGGAAGCCTCAGGAGAGTTGTTACAGCTAATCGGCGGAGTACTGCACAAGACCTCAGTGTACAGGTGAGTAAAAATGCTGGAACCTCGGTATGTACACATACCATTCTCAGAGAACTTCATTCCATGTGTTACCATGGTTGTGTGGCTGCTCATAAGCCTTTCATGTCCACTCGAAATGCTACTCCTTGTTTAGCATGGTGTAAAGAACATTTGTCGTGGACTGTAAATCAACGGAAACAGGTCCTATGAACTGATGAATCCAGATACATGATCCATCAGTCTGATGGTCGTGTGTGGGTACGGTGGCAGCCAGGGGAACGCTATTTACCACAGTGTACTGTTTCTATGGTCAAGTTTGGAGCCAGCAGTGTATTCGTGTGGGGGTGTTTTTCGTGGTATGGTCCCGGCCCATTGGTTATCGTGGACAAACCTGTTAACCAGCACGTCTACCTCGATATTCTGGACAATTATGCCCTATCAACTCTGGCAATACTATGGAACCAAGCCTTATTAGTACCAGCAAGATAATGCACCGAGCCATAAAGCAAGGACTGTTACGGCATGGTTTGACGAGAATTCTGTATCGGTTGTGGACTGGCTAGCACAAAGCCCTGATCTTAATCCCAAGGAGCACCTATGGAATGAATTAGAGCGCCGCATAAGAAGTTTGGAACCAATGCCTACTACTATGCAACAGTTAGCAGCAGCATTATGTACTGAATGGAAGCGCATACCTATTGCTGTGTTCCAAAACCTTGTCGAAAGCATTTTCAAAGGGTCAGTGCATGCATTAAGGCCAAAGGTGGACCGACACTGTGCTAATGTATGTCAATAAATGATATGTTGTGTTTCTCTTCTAGGTGTCCGGTGACTTTTTACAATATAGTGTGTATACACGGTCGAGTCACATTATTGTGACCACCAGCTAATATCAGGAGTAACCACCGTGTTCAGTGCGAATAGCAGCTAGATGGGCTGGGAGTGACTCGATAAGGTGCTGGAAGGTGTTCACAAGTATGTGAAGCCATGCTGACTGCAGTGCATCTGACAGCTGCTGGAGCATGTGAGGTGGAGGATCCATAGAGCGAACAACACGATCAACATGGTCTCACAGATGCTCAATTAGGTTTAAGTGTGAGAAATCAGGGGGCCAGCAAAGTACTTTGAAGTCTTCATCATGCTCTTCCAACTCTTCTTGGACCATTCTAGCTGTGTTACACGTCGCATTGTTGTGCTGGAAGATCCCATCCGCCCCAGGGAAGACAATCAGTTTATATGGGTGTACGTGGTCTACAAAAATGGATTCATAATGAATTCGGTCCATAGTGCCTTCCACAGGTATGAGTGTATCCAGGGAATGCCACAAAAACATTACCCAGACCATAACACTGCCCCCACCAGCTTGTGTTCTTCCAGCAATGGTTGAAGAATGTTTGTTGTCCGATGTTTCTTGCCTTATACGCCAACGTCCATCCTTTGATGAAACAGAAAACGTGACTCATCGTAGAAGGCAATCCTTTGCCAATCAGCAGAGTTACAATTCCGATACTGCAGTGCAAATATAAGACTTTTCTGCCGATGCACCTTCATTGGCATAGGCGCAGTGACCATCTGTCTGCGTCGGAGCCCCATACGCAGCAGAGTTAGCTGAACTGTTGTTTTAGACGCACTTCAGGTAGGCTCTTGGTTCATTCGGCCAGTAAGTTGCTCTACTGTAGCGTGTTGATCGGCCTTCACGACCTTCGTAGCAGACGTTCACCTCTCACATCAATGGCACGTTGTGCTCTGCAGTTTCCACGTCGCTTATTTGCAATGGTGCCATTTCTCCAATCATGATACACTTTAACCACAGCAGCACACAAACAGTTCACAAACTGCGCTGTTTCAGAAATACTGCCACCCTTGGCCCGAAATTCGACAATCATCCCTGTTTGCAGAGATGCCAATAACTACGGAATCTCCGTAACTCCTACGAAATACGGAAAACCGTGATTTTTCTACGGAAAATTAACTGAAGTTGTTAATTTTTATTTTGCTTGTTCCCCTTCCCAACGCAATGGCGGCCACTTGACGATCCGTCATTCGTCTTGCTTGTGAGTCATTCTAAGTGAAAACCCTCCCTCCCCAGCATGCAACATTCTGGGGACGTTCGCTCGCTTTGGTGGACGTGGGCAGAGTTCGGCCTGAAGCTCTTTCGCAGTGCAGCAACAATCTGTTAAAAATCATTTGGTGCAGAACGTGAGTGTCATTGCCTGGCATCGGAGGGTTTTTTTTTAATCGTGTTCAACCATTCATGTCAGTAATTAGAATTTTTAAGTTTTTTTCTTGTGCTGCAGAAAAGTATGCTTGGATTTCGTAGCAGAGTTCACCAAAATGCATAATTACGCATCTAGTACACATCGAAATTTTACCAACGCAAAAAAATATGCGTCGGGAATTTTTCGTGATGCGAAAAAATTCACGTCGTGAAGCGTGTAAAGGACGCATCAACACATAAAAATATGCATTGAGAAATGCGTAAAATACACATCAACGCGCAAAAACACACATCGAGAAACGTGTAAAACTATGCATCAAAGAATTTTACCAACGCGTGCAAATACGCATCGGGACAGCATTTTGCCTTTCAAAAATGGAAGTGAACGAAATAAAGATTTCTTCCATAATCGTAATTTCGTTTTCGTGCGATGTTGCCTCTGTCCAGTATTGTTGTTATACATAATTTTATTCCATAAATCTTTGTATTTCACTTTAAAAATGGAGGGAAAATTTTCGAAAACAGAAATTAGATGGCAATAAAATTCCTGTGTAATCTTCGACTTCGAGGAATTTCTGCCTTTTCGGCGTAATTTGGGTTATCCTCGAGATCGATGCATAACTGAACAGAAACTTTGGGGCAATTTGTAGTATTGAAGGATGCTTTCCGCCTGAAACTTTCAAAAACGGAAATTTCGTCTTTCAAAACTTTCGGAAACAGTAAAGATTTCTCCCGTAATCGTAATTTTATTTTTCACGCGATGTTTCCTCTGCCTAGTATTGTTGTTAAATTTCATTTTATTTCGTAAATATTTGTATTTCACCTTGAATATGGAAGGGAAATGTCCGAAAACGGAAATCGGACGTAGCAAAGGTTTCTCCCGTAACTATAATTTTTTTCCCCAACGACGTTACGAACGTGTATCCTGTGTTCTTACATATTCCCCCAAAAAAGGTTTGCATTTCAGCTTGATAAAGGGGTGGAGAGTCTGAAAATGAAAGTGACAAAGCTGAAAATTTTCTAAGAATTGATGCATGATTTTCAAAAGCATTCATATTCTCCAAGTTACACTACCTTTTATCTAAAATAGTGAAAGCTATCATGCATTCATGGTCCTCAAACTGAAAGTTCTTTCAGCATGATGGATAAAATTGTCATGGCATCCAAGGGGTTTGTGAAGCCTACTGCCGTAGCTGATGGTGATGTTGAGCTTAATTTTTCAAATAACAGTTTTTCAAAAAAGAAAAATTAGAAAGGATAGGTAATTGGAGTAAAAAACAAGAATGTATTAAAGTGAAATCATTTTAAACAAAAATGAACTTTCTAAGTTCTATATATCTGTCAGTAAATTTCACATTGAAGAATGTTCTGATATTCAAGAAAAAATACTGATCAATGATGAATTCTTAGAACATGCAGAAGTAGTAGATCCTTCCCTTAGAGCCATAACATCATTTACTTCTGTATTACACATAGTCAAACGCCTTCCATTTATAATAACTAAAAATGAACTTGATATACTGGAAGCAGAATTCCATGTTATCAAGCTGACAAATTAGAGACCATAGCAGTAACAGATAGAATAGATGTCATTTGGTCAGAAATCTCAAAATTAAGAGGCTGTAATAGAGCAGTTAAGTATACTATTCTCTCGAAAGTAATGTTTGCAATACTTGTAGTTCCACACTCGAATGCTGTGAGTAAAAGAGATTTTAGTTTAGTGCGAAAAATCAAGCCCGTTTCCAACCTAATTTAGGTTTAGAAACTGTAAAAGCACTTCTTATTGCAAAAATGAATATGTTCTCCTCTGGGCAAGTGTGTTATGAAAAAAGATTTTCTGCTGAGGAACTCAAATCTGCAAAACACTGTACAGCGAAATCACTAAAGAGAGCTGTTTATTAAATTTTTTGTTGTGTAAAAAAAATGTAACAGTCATGGTGTATATTATTTTCCATGTGAAAAATTTGGAATATTTTGATACAGATTTTCATGTATATAAATGAATAAGTAAGTAAAAAAATGCTAATTAAATTAAATGAGTTGTTTTCCTCGGTTAAAATTATTCTTTTTGGTATGACTACTGAAAAATGGCCAAAACTACTGAAAATTTTTACGAGTACTACTGAAAATATCTGAAACAGGTTGGCATCTCTGCTTTTTGCAAATCTGATAAATCACCCCTTTTATCCATGACAGCAACGAGTGATATGTTTCCAGAATGCCTGCAGCACGCCTTATACAGGGATCGCATTCCTCCTAAAATTCCTAAAATTCCTAATATTTTGTGACCCTCCTTAAATTCCTAAAATTATACCTAAAATTTGCTATTCATCCTAAAATTTTCGTAAGCTTATTTATTAAAAACACAACCGTTATTAACGCCAATAAATTTACCATTACGCAGGGTGCGCACGCGTGCTTGAAAACCTGGAAAGTCCTGGAAAATCATGATTACGTTTTCAAGGCCTGGAATATCCTGGAAAAACGGTGTTTTTTTAATGCCGTCTTGAAAAGCCTTGAAATTTGAAATTAGTGCTTAAAAAATGCCCTTTTAGGAAATCGTGTTACTGTTACCCCTTCAGTTTTTAAAGTTCCTTTTCTCTGTTCTCAAAGAAACCACCGGCAGCGGTTTCCGATGTGCACCAAATCCTAATTTGGCTGGGGGAAAAAAGAAAAAAAAAGGCACTACTTCCAGTGCAATAAAATTGGATGATTACTAGTAGGTCAAAGGGGAGCTTGATGTCCGTCCGACAATTGAGAACAGAAGTGGAAAGAAGAGGCATTTAGCATTTGCAGGGGGTCGCGTATGTACCAAGTCAGCTGGCATCCACCAGTGAGGAGTATGCCTGAACAACACATTCATCTTCTTCTTGTTTATGTGCATGCCACCCTCCCTCCCCTCAAGAGACTTCCACTACTTATGATAAAACATAAGAAAACTATCTTTGCGAATTTTTCACGAAAGTGGCTGAAATTTTCACATTCACTGTAATTGGATTACAGAAGCTCACTTCTAAAATTCCAGTTGAATCGGTTTAAAACTTTAAAAGTTAGCATTGGTAATTTTTATTATGGACAAGTAAGTATGTGTGCCTCTTTGGACAGAGTGAGCCTCCAGCAGAAAGGGTGTTACCATAGCAACAGTTGATTGACAGCTGGGAGCGCTGATCTGAAGCCCTTGGTTGGGAAGAAAGCAAACACCTGTTTATCACTTCCACAGCACAAAAGAACTAGGAGAATATTTTCAGAAATCCATTTTTCTGAATTTTGAAAATAACACAGTAAAATTTTTACAGTAGTTAAGATACATCACAATAAAGTTCTAGTGCAAATTTCGCCAAATTCCGTTAGGAACTTTAGCAGATGCAAAAAAAAAAAAAAAAAAAAAAAAAAAAAACGTTGCATAATCGGATGGAAAAAAAAAAGAAACAGTAATTATAAATTACGGGAAAAGCAAGTGAATTATTTTTTTTTAGATGCCATGGTTTATTTAAACAGAGTGATCTTTAAATTTTTTTTTCTGTGATGATATGGACTCTATTTGAATTACAAACACGTTTTTATTCAGACGTCTGAGTTACTGTTTTAATAAAAAAATCATCTATAATTAAAAGTTTTCAATGGATTTAAGCAATATTCAGCAGATAAACAAACGTATTTTAGTAAATTGCAACATCATGACGTAAATTTGGTAATTTAATTTTGTCGAAAATTGGGGAGCATTTTTTTTTTTTTTACAGTTTCTATTATAGTTAAAGTGAAGGAGGAAGGGTGCAATTTGACAGTTCAGTGAGCTGCAGGTGGTGATTTATGGCGATGTGCCAAATGAAAAGAAGCCATTCCATCAGGTAATTCCAAAGGTTGTGTTGTGTGGACGCGTCCTCCTGCTGTTTGATCTTAATTGGAATGTTTTTGTGCATGGGGGGGGGTTCGAGAGAAATATCCGTTTCAGCTTTATTTACAGCTTTCACGGCTCTTTTTTTTTTTTTTCTTGGTAATAAATAAAAATCATAGTTGCTGCATTCACCATTGATCCATGTTTGCATTTCTTGAATATAAACAACAGACAATCAGAAACATAGTGTTGGGCGGGTCTTGATGATCTTCATTTTGCATATGCTGAATTCAGTTCTGTGGGAATAAGGAATGACTTATACTGTGAATATATACAAAACTACATATTTTTGAGCTGAAAAAATAGGTCTACTTGTACACAGTAGCTAAAGTGTGAACTCAGATGAAGACAATCAGACATACGGACGTCTGATTCCATAAAAAAAAATCAACACAGTTTTTTTATTTACACTACAGGTAAAAAAGCAAAAACATGTTTTTAAACGTTATAAAGGAAAACGGATTTTTGAAACGCATGACTTGATGATCTTAATTTCTGAAAGTTTCTTTTTTCCACATCCTTTTTTTTTCAATTACAATACACTGTAACAGGATACTGTGTGTTATATCACTTAGAGATATGGCAGATTTTCGGTTGCTGATATCCGCGATCGTAAGCGGTAGTTGCATTGCGATTGTTGATGATGACAAGATAAATACTGGAGTGATGTAAAATGTTGCATAAACTAAAAAAATAAAAAAAATAAAGCCCTCCCCCCCACCCCGAACTTTTATGCGGTCATCATAGCTGATCAACCATTTCATTCCATGAACATCAGCACATTTCAATCATTTGAACATTGGGGTATCTGAAGGAATTCAGCCGTGCTTAAGCGCCCTAGCGCAACGAAAACATGCTAATTTTGGACAGTTCAATTCCCTTCCCCTCTACCATCCCTAATAATTGAGAGTGCATACATTGAGAGTGTTTCAAATATTCTATTTATGAGCTAGTTTACGCGCTGTTTGTTATGCTTTTATTTTCGAAGAAAGAGAGGAAAATAAGGAAAAGCAGCTAGAGAAAAAAAGAAAAGCTGAGTTTGATGACAAAATAAAAGAAAATGATGCAGAAATAAATAGGCTTAAAAAAGATAAAGAAGCCTCCCTAGCAGTAATTCAAGAGGGAACAGAAAGAATGAGAAAAGCTGTAGAAAAAACAAAATACTGTTGAAATAGCAGTTGCCTCTAACTTGATCATACAAGGTTCAGCTGAAATAAAGAAAACTGAAAGTAAATTAGTTGTGGTGGAAGCAGAAAAAGATAGGCTAATCAGGAAAAGGTTAAAACAATAATATGAAAAAAGTAATTCAGTGAACAATTGTACATAGTTCTTGGTTTTCAATTACCTTTTTAGGATATTATAGTTTAATGTGAAACCTGAAAACTTTACTGTGAAAATCGTGAATTGCTTCTGGTTCAACAGCATATTAATGTTCAAAGTGAAACTTGAATGTGGTAAATATACTTGAATATGATAATAACACGTGAAAAGATAAGAACTGAACATTAAGAAGTAAATCATACTTAAACTTTAGACATTAGACGTTATGCAAAAAATTTGGGTGTGAACTTCGACCATATATACTAAAGGACTGCGCATTGGCAATAGCTGCATCAAAGCCGCCATGGCTCAAACATTGGGCACGTCATCATCAGACTCCAAATTTCGTGTACAAATGCTGTTATGATTACTAATTACGCTGCAGAACTTCAGTGTTTTGGTGTATTATGTGAATGCACCTCATATATAATGAAAACTCTTCAGGTAAGTTTACTTATGAGCTATATACATGCATGATCGTGTTGTTTACATTTTGTGATTTATAATGTGATGAACATTTGCGAAGAATTTGGAACATGCATTCCATTTTTTTTTTCTTAAGTTACTATATTTTTATATCAATAGCTGCAAGTTTCTGGTTAAGTAATTGAACTTTATTGACTTAGGTATTTAATTCGTTTCTTACCCATGAAAAATCATAGAACTTTCTTTACTATATCGGTCAGAGCAACCATAAGCACAGCAGGTGTAACCCATCTTTTTGACTGTTGTCATGTGATTTTATGTTGGAGCCAGAAATTTTGATGTCATGCGCAGTCTATCAGTATATATGGTTGAAGGGTGTGAAGCAAACTCTTTACAATGTATACAAAGTTGTTTTACTAGATGTATACAAATATACATCTAGTTTTTATTGAAATACACTCCTAAAATTTTTCTAAAAATTCCTAAAATTCTTACCTAAAATTTTCCAGAAGTATGCTATGATCCCTGCTTATATATTCTCCAAGCCAGATCACAACACATGCCTTCTTTCATTGGCTATGCACTGTTGACGTCAAAAGTAGGAGGTGGTCACAATAATGTGACTCAACTGTGTATATGGTAGGTTTGCATGGCCCTTGAAGTGCTAGAAAAATCCTGGAATTTGAATTCCCTTTTCTCCAGGCCTGGGAATTCCTTGATTTTTCAGATTTTTATGAAAGGTTCTGGAATAATCCAGGAATTTTTTTCTTGCAGTGAAAAAAAAATAGAAAAAAAAAATGTGGTTGAAGTGTTTGGACTGATTGCATCACTTTGTTCTGGCTCCCTGCCGCGTCTGCTCTTGACAACATCTTTTGCTTCCATATGAGTGTGGAGACATGATGTTATCTGTTATGATACTGGAGTGCTAGATGTCTGAGTGCCATATTTCCAGCCACCTCGGTTTATGGCCTAGCAGTTTTCTGCAGATGGTGTCACAATAATATGTGGAAACCTTACTGTTATACATAATGACCATTCCTTCTAGCATATGCTTTCCTCACTGAAGGAGACTGATATCTGGCCTCCCTGTCATCAGTGTGCATGGGAATAGATGACTCTGGAATAGGGAATCTTGAGTGCCATGGCAAAATTGTTTTGTATTACTGTGCTGAGTGTCTGATTGCTTCATATATAAATTTTATACAGAGCAATTTTTATATGGGAAATTTTGCCTCTTCGTTGAAGATGTAATGCAAACACACACACACACACACACACTCACTAAATGCATAGTAAATTTCACCCCAATTTGCAAATTATAAAAAAAAAAAAAAAGCACTATGGTTCTGGCAAAAATTTAAGCTCCTGGAATTATTTGATGAACTCTTGGAAAAGTGTTGGAATTTATTTTCTGTAAATGTGTACAAAACATGGGTAGTAGTCTAGAAAATTTGCTTTCGAACAAGCTGTATCTGCATGATAGAAATGGTACCACAAAATGGTGCTTTTTGAAAAACAAAAATCCGTTTTAATAGTTCATTATTCAAGATCATTCCAATATATATCTAAAAACTGTTGATTTCGTCAAGTGGTCAGTGGGTTGTCAAAATCTAATGGTCACCTGGCTTAGGCTTTTGGCATCTGTTGCATACACATTGTATCGCTGCACCATACTATTTTTTGTATCAAGACAGAAGTATATAATTCCTAGGAGTTACAAGAGCACATTTTATAGTGTAGCTTATTGTAAAGTCCTTTAGCTTAACATATTTTATAATCTACCAAATGCCCGAAAACTGAAATTCTTTATCATAAATGTAAGCTAATAGTTTTAGACAAACAATTTTTATTCAAAGATTTATTAAGTTTGTGCTGCCTCTTTGAACTGAATCCCTCCACACCATAAATTTATGAAATGCAGTCTCCATTGCCACATCACCAATTTTGCTTTTCTCATGGTGGAAGTGGGACTGCATTGGGCTCATTTTCCAAAAAAATGTTCGATCGTGCTTTACTTCATACCAAAAAATTGCGGGGGTTGTACCAAAAGTAATGCAAAAGTGGTCATAACTTTTTTATTAACAGACAGAGGTCTTTCAAACTACATGTGTTGGTAGAGTAACTCTTTCTCTGTACAAAGGTACTACTCAACATAGTCCATCACAAGCGATGCATTGGCGCCATCGTTGAACCCAACTCTCGAATCCTCTTTGAAAAAAATTCAGGTGTGTACTGTTTACCCACTTCGTCACAGCCACTTTGACCTTGTCTGTATCACCAAGTCGTTGTTCCCAGAGACTGTCCTTCATTGGACAGAAAAGGTGGAAGTCTGAGGTTGCCAGATCTGGGCTGTACGGTGGATGGGGGACCACCGACCAGCCTAATTTGCTGATCGCCTGATTTATTGCCAAAAATGTGGGTAGTCTCACATTGTCATGGTGAATGTGGATCCTTTTCAGATTCTTGTGCGGTCTCTTCCTCCTTATGACTTCTATAAGCTTCTTGAATGTCTCAGTGTACTACTCCTCACTGGTCACAGTACAGCCACATTGCAGAAAATCAAGGAGAACGACACACCTGTCATCCTAAAAAACAGTCACCATGACTCTCTGTGCTGATCACTGGCTCTTGAACTTCTTAAGCCTTGGTGAAGAGGTTCGACACCATTCCATGGATTGATTCTTCATTTCCGGATCTTAAAGATGCACCCACGTTTCATCCCCTGTCGCCAGATTGTAAAAGAAAAGTGTCTTTATTGGCTTCAAACACTTCCAGCAGGTCATAGCAGACTTTCACCCTTCTCTTTCAAATCGGGTGTCAGCTGTCGAGGTACCCACTTTGCACGCACTTTCCGATACCCTAAGTCTTCCACCATCTTCTGTATGGCATTATGACCACAGTCCAGTTGCGCAACAAGCTCACAGATTGGGACTTGTCTCTCTGCATGAACCAATTCATCCATTCGCTGACAGCTTGTGTTAGTGGTCACAGGTGATGGTCTCCCACTGTGTGGTTTGCCTTCAATGCTGGTTTCCTCTTTTTTAAACTTCTTCATCGATCTGTGCACATTGCTGTTGTCAATGGCATCATCTCCGTAAACATTCTGTCAGCCTGCACACTTCCTTCATCAAGAACTCAATGGTGTCACGTTGCTTCTGCTTGGAATCCATTATTTACCTGCAATGAAGAAGAAGCGTTACTATAGAGGAAGAGTTACTCTACCAACATGTGCAATTTAAATGACATCTGTCTGTTAATAAAAAAGTTCGCCAGTAAAATGTAATTGTCATGGACAGTGAATTTTCAAGCCTGCAATGAAGGCAAATTATCTTTGTGGCCACCACTGATTTTTAGTTTTACCCTTTGCACTAAAGTTTGTTGTATTGTGATAATATTTCATTGTTCAGAAGACAATAAATACTGAATGAAGGATATGGATAGATTTTGGGGACTTAACCATGTAAAGCTGATAAAAATACTGACACATCTGGAATAAATAGCTAATACCTGGCAATTGTGTATAGCTCACATTAACAAAATCTAGATTCCTCGCTCCCCCATAATGTAAAATGTAGAATTAAATGCATCATTCGATATATGTTTCTGATTTTTCAGACCTTTGTTGCTTAAACCGTAAAGTTAGGGAAATTGAAGTTGCATTTTCTTACAATATATTTATTTTAAAGTGTTGATCCTATGCTACATAGAGGTCCTCAGGTGTGTAATATTTTTCTGTTTGGCACTGTTTTGTGAAATATTAAGTGAATATGTAGGCACGGACTTAAGTGATGTCTCAAAACTTCTTTGACCCTTGTTCATCATGTTGTTAATATTTGCTGCAATTATTATATTGTTTGTGCTGTGAATTCCAGTTTCAGTATTACTAGTGTTATATGTTCTATCATGTGTGTGTATGTCTGTGGATTTAGTGTCTATCATATGTTTTAACGCATTTCATAACTTTCTGTTAGGTTGGAACTCAACAGTATGTTCCCGTTTCTGTGGTCGAACAGAATGGACGACAGATGCTCCTAACGGTAAATTGTGTGATGTTTCCTTGTGGTTTCAGTTGACATAGCTAAACTAAAATTATTGTGTATCACTATTCTTAATCTGTATACAGCAGATTTCAGTTAATTAGGGCAGCCGTTTATTTGGAACAGTTCTTGAAGAACATCCCAAATTAGCTCTTTGGAATAAAGCTTCGCATAATTGGGGCAGCTGCATGATTAGGCCAAAGTGTTCTAGCCCTGATGTGTCCCAGTTAACCGGAATCTACTGTACCTGAAAAAAATCAGTATTGGTTGATTTGAGTCAAATGGCAAATTCAATCAGTGGAAGTAATTGGAGGTGTGATAGTGTTCTTGGCTGACAAACCTATTGTGAGTACTCTCACGGCTTATGAATGTGTTTTCTGCATATCGTGATAGAACTGTAAAGCTCTCAATTTTTGTTTGCAAAGAACTGTGCACATATGACAACAAAAACGGATTCTATTTAAAAAACAGTTAAGATATTTTATCACAGCTATTAAACATATACACACACTGAATAGCCAATTTATTAGGACCAGTAGATCATTTAATACAGATCTGCTGACATGTCATCTGTTGCCATCATGCCACCTATGGCTGCATGATCAAGTGAACAGGAACACCCCCAGGAATGCATTACTGGAGGTCCAGTGAAATTCATCTTGATATAATGGGCTTGAAGAACATGGAGTGATAGTGAGTTCTCAGAGAAGTTTTATGAGTATACTAGGTGAAGAGGCAGTCAATAATGACAGGGGAAAATAAGATATGTAAAGTAATTTTTTAATAACCATGTATTTTCTTTGTGATGTGCAAATGTGAAAGTATGAACATTACAACAATATATATATATATACACACTGCTGGCCACCCAAAATGCAACACCAAGAAGGAAGCATCCGATTGGCCTGAAATTCGCAGCATGCAACGCCCACGAGAGGACATGCAAGCGATTAGCATTGCAGGGCATATGCAAATCATGTGCGCCCAGCACGCCACCGAGAAGCACTATAAGAAGGATGTACAGAAGGCGGGGTGTAAGTAGTGGAAGTGTGTTGTGTTGCCGGGCCTGTGCATGGGAAGCTTCCTGATGCGTCGTCGCAGAATACGGCAGTCATTCCAGCACGTTTCGGAGTTCGACAGAGGACTAAGAGTGGCTTATCGCGAAAGCGGTTTATCGTACCGAGACATCGGCGCCCGTGTGGGACGACATCTAGCCACAGTGAGGCAAGTATGGATTCGGTAGGTGCAGGAGGGACGGACGGACCGACATGAGCGATTGCCGCAGCCGCGGCACACCACCAAACGAGAGGACCGGCATGTTGTGCGGCGGGCATTGACGACTCGCATCGCCACATCACGAATGTTAGCACAGGAATTAGGGTGTGTTGCGCAACAACCTGTGCCAACACGCACCGTTCGATGCTGTCTGCAGGCGCGGGGACTTGTCACACTGCGGCCATTGCTCCGATTACCATTGATGTTACACCACCGGCGAGTGTAGCGGCAGTGGGCCGTTGAACGCCGCACCTGGACTACGGAATGGCATGACATTGTCATCTCCGACGAATCCCGCTTCTGCCTGCAACACCACGATGTTCGGATCCACGTGTTATGGCACCGCGGCGAGAGACTGTATGACGCCTGCATTATGCATCGCCATACCGGTCCGTCGCCTGGCATTATGGTTTGGGGCGTAATTGGATATGACATCCTCACCCCTCTGGTACGCATCGCTGGTACACTCAACAGCCACCGCACCATCTCCGACGTTTTGGAGCCTGTAGTCCTCCCTTACCTGCAGGACCTGCCAGCAGCCACGTTTCAACAGGACAATGCACGCCCGCACGTGGCACGCATCGTGCAACAATTCTTTAGGGCCCACCAGGTGTCACTGCTGCCGTGGCACGCCTGTTCTCCCGATATGTAGCTCATCGAACACGTCTTGTCGCTGATCGGCAACCGAGTGGCCTGGCTAACACCACCCGCGGCTATGCCTGATGAACTGTGGCAACATGTGGAAGTAGCCTGGACCGACATACCCCAAGCCCACATCCAAAGCCTCTTTCGTTCGATGCCGCGGCATGTAGCGGCCGTTATTGCCAGCCATGGGGGCCACACGAACTATTGATGTCTGCGTGTTCCGCAAGTCACACGGGCCTGTAAGCTTAATCGTTTCATCTTTGTATCTGTTGTTATGTGTCCAGTAAATCTGACTTTGCTATCTTGTGTCCTTCTTGGTGTTGCATTTTGGGTGCCCAGCAGTGTATATTATATTAGTTGAGTTAAAACAGGCATTCCACATTCATTCTTTCCACCATGCACGAAGTGTGGCAAACGTTCAGGCAAAAGAAATTGTATTGTTTGTGATTTCTGGAATAAGAAGAGTATACAGAGCAGTTGATGCAGCAAAAAACAACAAAACAAAAAAAAAAACTGTTTTCAGAATTGTCTGGTGGTGAGCTTAGCAGAGCAAAATGGCATCCTGGTGCACAGTGCATTGCACTGTCTACTGTACAACAGAAAAATACGGCTCCATGTGATTTCATCAAAAACAAATTCACTGCAGGGCAAAATTTTCAAAAATCAGGGTTTTAGGTGAAATCACTGAAAGCAAAATTGCTGAAATAAGAAGCACTGTAGGGCAAGCTTTTAAAAAATAATGACTAATAAGTAAATGGAATCCTCCGTGAAATAATAGCAGTAATTCAGGGGACCATATTAGAAGTTTTTGTTTGTTTTGTTAAGTGTAGGAATTGAACAAAGTTGTCCAATCACTTACATTTGCTCCTCATTTTAAGAATAGTATTCTTCTATTTATGGTATCCTGTTTAATAAAAGTTACATAAAGATAAATGACTTGCAGAAACTGTATGAATTATGATATTCCATAACAGAGAATGAATAAAATCTGATTTACCAAATGTTTTAAACATGCCGATTCTTTGATATTTATTTTTACCTGATCAACTGGAATCTTAAAATTTCTTTACAATAATTCAATAAAATTTAATAAGTCTTTGATACAAAATTTTAAATTATAAAATAAAAAATAAGTTGTACTTTTCAGGCTTCAAATCAGGTTAAGAAACTAAAATCACTAAGAAGTTTTTTAGCAGAGAACATATGCTCTGAAATATTGAACATTAACACTTTAAGTCGCCGATGTACTTGAACCAAATTGTGCCCAAAATTTTCTGCTGTTCCTAAACAGAAACATTCACATAGTGCCCGGGTTTTATGAAAGCTATGGCAAAACATTTCTTTCTCACTTCCATCTCAGGTGTGCCTACTATAAACCTGGCAAGGGTGATTAGAGCTTCCTTCTAGTCCTTTATTTACTCCATGGCCTAAGGCATGACGGAACAGTGCTAGTCCCCCTGACTTAGATATCATGCCGCTAGGTACAAACAAGTTAATTAAATATCTTCTCTCTCCTTTCTTAAGTTGGTTGCAATAGCCCTTTTAGCAGGTAAAAAGACAGAAATGATTAACATCAGTATGAAAGGATAAGCATCGGATAACCCTTTTAGCAGGTAATGTCAGAAAAGATTAGTGCCAATCTTCCCCTAAATAGCCACTTTGAATAATAAAAATATGTAGTAACGCTTTTGAAACGCAGTTCACTTGTCCGAGCCACGTTCTGCTGATTAAGGCAATGAATATATTTGTTCGAGCTGATTTCAGTCCATTTTGCTAACCCAGAGTTAATTCGTAATTCGTTCCATCCGGTTAAAAGGTTAATCGCCACAAATATTATAACTGCAATAGTGAATAAAAATCAGTAGCATTCATAAAGCCCATTTTCAACAAAACTATGTTGTGAAAATTCTTTTAAAGACTCCCAGACTACTGTTGAATTTGCTAAAAGAGTTTAACGTCACTTGAAAATTATATGATAGAAGCTTTTAAGCATCTAAATGCATTGTATTCCAATGAGATAATTAGACCACCCAAAGATATAAAGTTTCACTAAACATTGTACCAACAAAAAGGTATGTTCTTCATCCCGATATAGAAAATAGTTCATGCGAACTATTTATACTAGTGAAAAAAAAAAATGTTTAAAATACTTACATAACCCACTGGTGTGTTTTATTTTTCACGAAAAAATAGTTATTCAATATTTGTTATATACTGAACATTCTGGTGGGGAAAATGCAATGAAATCAAAACATGAGATATTGTTGAAATCAGTCAAATTTAACACAACAGATGCTGCAATCTCTTAATTCTATGTTCACCATTTTACCATGGTGCGAGGTGAACCAATGCAGAAAGTGCAACATTTCTTCATTTGGTGAAAATTTGTGGAATTGTAATTAATCACCATATAGTTGTTATTGCATTGATCCTGGTCGTCTTTCAAGTGATGTTTACTATTAAGAGTTAAATTATAATGCTGTATATTCAAGTTATTAAACGAATTTACCAAAATATTAAACATTTTGATGAATTCATTTTTTGTCAAAATATTAAACATTTTGATGAATTCATTTTTCAGTAAATTACATGTTCAATGAATTTGGTGTTGTTGATTTTGCATTCTGTGGTTTTGTTTTCGATAAAATTTCCTGTTTCCCTCTTTCGCAACTTTGTTTCCTGCAGCAGAGAAAAAGATAAGTGAAAAAATAAAACAACACCTCTATTAGCTCAGGAGCACTAGAGGTGGACTTAAGTGTTTGCAAAAGTGTTGTGTGGTCTGACAAATCACATTTGTAACTGCACCTTGTCAATGAAAGGGTGAGGATTCTGAGACAATAACACGAGAACATGGATCCATCTTGCATAGTTGCAACTCTCCTGGCTGGCAGAGGCAGGAGACTTTCCTGTCCAATTGATTTGAATGAACCCATTCCTGAATGCCCAAGCACATTTAAACATTGATGCTGACCAAGTTCATCCCCCATTGTCACTCTCTGCACCATGTAAAAATGCCCTCATCGCCAGAGTGATTTCAGGCACATGATGGAGATTTTTCCCTGCACCATTAGCCATCTCGGTACCATGGAACATTTGTGAAATTAATTTGAACTTGACATCAGACAATCAGTGATTCCACTACCATTCAATCTGCTCAAACTGTAATGTGCTGTTCAACATGTGAGCCAATGTTTCACCTGTACATCATCAAGTTTTTGCCAAATCAATGGTAAGGCAAATTACAGCTTTTCTTAAAAAAAAAAAAAAAAAAAAATCCAAAAGGGGTCCAACACATTATTTGGTAGGTGGTTCTTAATTAATTGGTTACTCAATATACACTGCCCTACCATTAATATCTGGACACCATATCTGCAAATAATCTTCATTTACTAAAAAAAATAATATTGTGTGCCAAAACTTTTGGCCTTTATGACAGCATCTAGTCTTCATGAAATAATCTCCAGTTTTTTTTTGTTTTTTTTTTTTTTTTTTTTTGCAAATGTCTGCATGTATGATCTGCCATTCAGCCTTTAAAATGTTGACCAGTTCATCCTTATTTGTTGGTCTCTCTTCTTCCACACACTTAATGATCCATTTTCCCCAGAGATTATCTGTAGGGTTATGTTGAGGACTCTGGATTTGCAGTCCAACTTTTTTTCTCCCATGTCTTCAAATCATTCTGTAACAACACAAGCAAACTAACGTGGTGCACTGCCGTACAAGTAGAGGTATGGGCCTTTCCCAAAGTATACCACCACAATGTTGGTTGTACGTAATTGTCCAGGACATCTAAGCAGAGCTTATAGAATTCATGGTTTTGTCCAAAATGACTAATATACCCAAGCCAAACCATGCAAAAAAGTATCATTGTTTTGTCTCCACCAAACTAGAATGTCATGGCATACACCACTTCCACAAAAGACCATCAGACTGGTAAACTGTGTTCTCATCAGTCCAAAGCAGTTTTACATTGGTCTACAGTCAAAGGTTGGCTTTACACCACTACCTTAATCAGTGTGTGACATTAGTTGAAATAATTAGTGACTTGTGAATGGCTGCTGAACCCTGGTAATCCATGCAGTGCATAATCCTGTGCACTGTACTGGTGCTGACATCAGCCCCAATAGCCTCACATAGGAGTTCATGTGATTTGAGACTGTTAATTTGCATTCTGAGCCAACAGTTTTTTAAAGAGCTGGGCTGTCGCATTCTGTTGGCTTTAGAGTTTTACTGGGTCATTTATTTGGTAGATTCATTCCCAGTCTGCTTCCATTTGCATATAACATTGCCAACCATCAACCTTCGGGCCTTCAATGCCTCTAAAATGTCATGTATAGAGTAATTGCTTATGTGACACCTTACCATGAGTCTGTGCTACGAATCAGTTGAATCTGTTGATTGAGGCATTGTGTGTTCACAGTTGTACAATTGTCTTATCATAGCCTAGGAGCATATTTATAGTTGGCTCTGTAAATTCGGTGCTTGCATAGCACTGAATTCACAATCAACAAAGGTGTGTCTGGATATTAATGATAAGGCAGTGTATATATAACATGTTGTAGGAGACAGAAGTTTTTGGTCTTCCACTTCATGGCTGTTATTGGCAATTATTTTCCTTTGTTGCATTTCTTCACTTACCGAAAAATTCCACTTAGTAGTTCTAACTCTGACTATTATATAGCTCTAATTATTGTACTATTCTCTTTTACATGCGATATTTCAAAGTAACTTGTACAGAAAACTAGCGGATAATGCTTACCTTGGCATTCCTTTCTAGCGACGGGGACATTTCACGCACATGTTTTCCGGTCTTTGTTGAGGTTATTGTCCTAAAGTCCGTTGTATGCGATGACTGGCTTTACTTCTCACACTTTTCGCTGGGTATACTCATTGGATCTTTGCTTTAGGATTCAAACATCAATTTTTACCGTTCTTTATACTCGAAATTTTCGCCCATACTCTGGGCATCTTCAGGAGCGTGGCGACTTTACCACCGATGTTCGTGGTTAACTTCGCGCTAATGGAGTCCGATACTCCTTGTTGCCATTCGTCGGAAAAACTTTCCTGGATATATTTCGTTATCAAGCCCGGCTGGCGCCATCTATGTTTCGTTAAGAACACTTTTTTTTTCCCCGTATTTTTATTATTATTTTTTTTTTTATTTTTTTAATTTCTTCTCCTATCCTGGTTTTCTTGTCTTTTTGTCTAAGCCAACAGAATGCGACAGCCCAGCTCTTTAAAAAACTGTAAAGCAAAGATCCAATGAGTATACCCAGCGAAAAGTGTGAGAAGTAAAGCCAGTCATCACATACAACGGACTTTAGGACAATAACCTCAACAAAGACCGGAAAACACGTGCGTGAAATGTCCCCGTCGCTAGAAAGGAATGCCAAGGTAAGCATTATCCGCTAGTTTTCTGTACAAGTCACCGAAAAATGTCAATTGTTAATTAACAATAGACCTTGGCTAGCCAGGCAGGAAGAGTTGAAGCACTGTAGCTCTCTATAACTGTTCTTTATTATAACTTTGTATGCATGGTTCATCAGCACTAATCTCTGGAAAAGTTGGAACAAAAAATGTGTGAAGGTTCAGTATGCATATCTTACAAAGCACATACAGCGAAACCTCTGAATAGCCGACACTTCCGGACCGAATGATCTGTCCGCTATTGGGAGGTACATGCCTATCTGCCCAAGCCATTGCACAATACTGTACAAACTTTGTGTCCATTTGTTTTCTTTTTTTTTTTTTCCCTGTTAAAAAATAGTTACATGTATAAATATATGTACTTTATACATACATATTTATGCAGTTATAAATTCCAAAGCCACATTAATAAGACTGTACAAGAAATTAAATATATGTGCGTATTTGTAGTAATTTAAATATGTTTGAGCTTTTCAAACATTAGGAAAACTGCAATTTACGTACATATGTTTATACGTAATTCAGTGCACGTTTCTGATTAACAAATGTTTTTAAACTTTCAAAAGGTACTTACAGCTAATTAATCAATTTATCAGTTAGCATTCTTGCCTGAAAAAAATCTGTCAAAAGCGTTTTTTATTATTATTATTATTATTATTATTATTATGCTGTCTACAGCCTCTTTTTCAATATGAATTTTCAAATTTATCAAAAGTGCCAGTCCCTCAGAGTCACCTTTGGTAATAAAAAATGTATGGAGTTCTTTAGTATATTTTGCCATGGCTGTGAAGTTCTTAATGTCGCAACCTTTTCTGCAACTCAGTCCACTGCCTCTTCTTCAGCTCCTTCTGCTGTCTCTTCGACCATGCATTTTTGATGGGTGTGTGTGAAGAAATGTAATCTTGAAAATTATCTGTTGTCTGCTCAAAACACAGTTCATTATCACCTGCAATAAAATCTTTTGCATTTCCCTCACAGTTCAAATATGTCATCAGTTCAGAAATCAAACAGATCCTCTTCTTCTGTGTTGAAAGTGCATAACTCCATCTTCTTTGCCTGCCGAAACAAACCCTGACTTATGGAAACAACGACTAAAACACACTGGGTTTAATGTTTTTGATTGCGGAGGTTACCGAAGTGACAGCATGGAAGTCATTAATGTGAAAGAGGTGACAAACAATAGCTAGGAAAGCTTTCAATGCAGTGGGCTTGGCATTGCGATAAAATTTTGCGTACCTTTTTCTCCTGCCTCTCTTCAGTGGATGCATTTTCAGCCTTTTTCGATCGAAATCACTGTCCACTATTCAGAGTGTCCATTATTAGGAGGTAAAAGCACAGAACCACCTATACTTTGGGACTGGAGAGTACAAAACTGCCTGTTAAATGGAGGTGTCCGCTATTCGGGAGTGACCATTAAAGAGGTTTTACTGTATAAGAATACAGCAGTTGCTGTTCATTACTGCCATTCAGTAGCACCCTTGTAAATCTTGTTTATAGATACAGCATTCCAAAATACCGTGTTTGAGTTTCTTTTTTACAAACCATGAATTTGATTTGGAATTTGTTGAATTTTATTTACTAAGCCTATTTTTTTTATTTTTTTGAAAAAAGCATGTACTTTAAAATGCCACTTTATTAGGGATTACAAAGCTCTCCTATTAAAAGTATTTAGACTCTCCTTTGAGCATTCGGACTAATGTTATCAGTACTAGTCTGCTATGTTCAAATAAATTCCACTCATGAAAGCAAATTTCTGCTTGTGCCGGAATTTTTTTATTTTTTTTTTATTGTCATGTTGATGCACACGCTGCTCAGTGTTTCTCAAAAGTTTCGAACACAATTTTTTTTACAGTAATCCACAATTTTGTGGATGTTTGTGAAGATTTTGAATTTGTCAACTGGTACAACTCATTTCTTGCGTGGGAACTAACAGGAAAAAGAAATGTGATACTAAACCCAACAATAACTATAATGGCTGCCTTGTTCAAAAATTTATAAACATGGGTGTTGATCATTGGAAATTCCTATGCCGTTAACATAGAAGCTTTGTGAAGCCCCTTGTCTTTATGTCATCAGGTAAGACTTTCATGTACCCCTAGGTTGTAAGGCAGTAGTCAGTCCTTTGATACTGTGAGCAAGGACTCTTTTTCACAGGAAGGAATGAGTATCATAAATATGTTTTGTCTTTCTGTTTACAACAGAACTCCAGAAATAAAGAATAATAGTGATTGTAAAATCCTTGTCAGGTTGCAGCACGGCTTGCATTAAATTTATTCCCATGTCTGGATACTCTTTTATTCTTTATTGAGAGAATCCAGTGTATTTTTATCCTTATGTAAACACAGTGTGGAGTTTACTGTGTGCATTCTCCACACTGTGTTAACATAAAACAATTGTTAACATAACATTTTCTTTATTGTTGAAAAAAATTTGGTACAATCCCTGTGCTTTGAAATTGTGCTTCCTTTAAGCATGAAACATGTTGGATGAAACCTTTTTTTTTTTCTTTCTTTGTTTATCTTTAATGCTAGTGTTATTAATTCTCAGAATGCTGTACAGTCCAGGTGGCCAGGAAGCAGGCAGATGTTTGTTCCTTCATGGCAACAGATACCAGGACAGAGACCATTGCAACAGTCATTGATTGCTGACCCAGAGTCCTGGAGTAGATCACTTGTTTTGGAACGTGCTGCATTGCTCCCTGAGCAGGCAGCTATCATTCCTGTGGTATGTACAAAATTAATAATGTTGTTATTATTATTTATCTACAGAAGATTGTAAAATGCAATATCTTAAGCAGAAATCTTCATTAGTGTCCAAATATTTTGAGTGCATTTGACAAATCATGCAAGCTTTGTGTTTATTGTGCAACTGTCATTGAAACTTTCAAACTTCATAAGCAAGCACTGTAATGGTTACTGTAGGATCGTTGTGCCCAAATATCTAATTACTGGGTGTTCATCATTATAAGAGCATAACTAACCAGTTTTGTGTACTTCAATAATAGTTAATTATTAAGTTAGGTAATTGTTGTTTTGAAGTGTATTTGTACTTAAAGTTTGATATTTCATCTTCCCTGTCATTAGTTTGATTCCCTACTTTCCCATTCATTTTGATCTTGTAATTTAGCCTTCCCTGATAAATGCTTTCTTCCTATTTGATTCTTTTCTGTTTTTCCTCTAAATATATGTGTGTGTCCCAAAAGCTGTTGGCATGACCGTGAATAAATGTCATGAAAAAATACAGTAGGCCTATTTTTCTACACAGTCCCATTGAAGGTTCACACACTGTTTCCTGCAGTGCTCCAATGCTGTTATGCCCTTCAAATAAAATGATTTGTCAAGGCTGTCAAAATAGACTTCTACAACATCAATAATGTCTTCATGTGTCCCAAAACTGTCCACCAGACAAGTTCTTTTGGAGATTCAGGAACAGATGGTCATCTGAGTGGGTAAGGTCAGGTGAATAGGAATTTTGTGGTAGCACTTCAAATCTACATTTGTAGATAGCAGTCATAGCAGACATTAATTTGTGGCTTGGAGAGTTATCCCGATAAAACAACAAACATCCCTTTGGTCAATATTCCTCTGCATTTGTCCTTCAAATGCTGTCAGAGTTTCTTTAGTAAGTTATCATAGTATGCTGTGGCAGAGCCCATTTAAGAGGGGGCTAGGGTGGCTGCAGCCCCAAGCCCCACATTTTCAAAGGGCCCCAGAATTATGCAGGATGCTTGAAGAATTGACAGAGTTCGTTTATATATATATATATATATTCTATTAAGAAGAGACCGAAGCAAAAAAGAAATGTTTTGACTCATACCAAGTACAACATAGAAAAAGTTATGTATCTACCGGTGTGAGTAAAAAGAGAAAAAAATAAAAAATAAAATAAAACAACTGAATGTAGAAAGTGTCGAGAATACTGAGCCTTATAAGGAACTGTTTTGCCTTTTTTCCAGTTGCATGATTGAAAAATGGATAGCCTACCAGTTTGGTTTTGCTTTAATCCCCTTCCCTTCCTCAGGGTTGGGTTCAGCTTGACATTATATCGAAGCAGTGGGCAAAATAATATGATCCAAATATCATGATTCAAACGAATTTTTAATGTATGAAAATTTCCCCCATTTACAGAAGTGTACAAAAAAGAAACTTATGTAATGCTTTCGAAAGATTTGAGGATGGACTAGGGATACTATATTTTTTGCGAAATTCTCCTGAAAAAAAGTGGAAAGAAGTAGTTTTTTTTTTTTTTTTTTTTTTTACGCATGGCAGTTCCTTATACATATGTATGTATGTATGTATGCATAAAAACTGCCATGTGTTAAAAAAAATTCTCTTTCTTTCCATTTTTTTAGGATGATTCTGCAAACAAAATAGTCTCCCCCAGTCCATCCTCAAATATTTTGAAAGCATTACATAAGTTGTTTTTTTTGTACATATCTGTAAATGGGGGAAATTTTCATACATTAAGAATTCGATAAGTTTCGTAGAAGCATGTATGTACATGTTCTTCGTTGTTTTTAACTTTTTGCGCATTATCTCCTCTGCTGCTACCTGTCCTGCTTGTCATATCTAAATGAAAATGGGAAACTTACGTTAACAACATATTGTACTTTGAATAAACTGTACAAACATTTTTTTACCTGTCTCATAATTTTTTGTACAGTTTATTCAAAGTATAATAATATGTTGTTAATGTAAGTTTCCCATTTTCATTTAAATATGACAAGCGGGACAGGTAGCCGCAGAGGAGATAATGCGCAAAGCATTAAAAACAATGAAGAACATGTGCATACATGCTTCTACGAAACTCATCAAATTTATTGCGTTTCTTTCTGTGCCTTATTAATATAAGAGCAATTTAGTGTATTAAGAATCCGTTTGTTAGTATATTAAGAATCCGTTTGAATCATGATATTTAGATCATATTATTTTGCCCACTGCTTCAATATAATGCCAACAAACTGAACTGGTATCCATTTTTCAGTCATGCATTTTTACATTTTCTTGCTAGCACTGATTCGTCCATAAATCGTGGGTTCTTCAAGACAGCGGGGATGTTTTTGTGGCTTCCTCGTCATACTTTGGGAATGTTTTCTCCTCGGTATTTTTATTCATCCGCCCATAGTGAAATCCTAGATGTGCCACTAATACTGGGACCCCAAAATACTGTTGAGCCCCTGGGTCCCTGTCTCCTTAAATGTGCTCTGTGCTCTGGTGACATTAAAAAAAAAAAAAAAAAAAAGAACTGTTTGAAAGCAATGTCTTTTAAAACCACTTTATTTTGTTTTGTATACAGTAATTTTATATTGTGAATACAGTGGCATGCTCCAGTTTAATATGTACTTGAATTAATTACAGTGAACAATTTTATCTTCTTGATGCTGTGTTATTTCACACTTTTTTACTGCATGTTCTGGTTTTGTGCTTGGCTAAAAAGTTCGGCTCTTTTTTTTTTTTTTTTGTCAGTATTGTGTATGTCAACTTCACAGGTGCGAATTATACGTGACCATGGATTCATCATCATTGTCAACCATTATCAATCCACTGCTGGACAAAGGTCTCCCCAAGTTTCCTCCACAATGGTCTGTCTTGTGCCAGTCTCCTCCATGTCACTCCCGCATTCTTTCGAATTTCATCCACCCATCTCTCATGTGGTCTTCTTCTGGGTCTTTTCCTGTCCCTTGGAATCCAATCTAAAATTTTGGCTGTCCATCGATGGTCTGTCCTTCTGGCAGTATGCCAAGCCCATTGCCATTTCAGGGATTTAACTCTGATCATGATGTCTTCCACTCTTTTCATTTTTCGGATCCACGAGTTTCTCTTCTTATCTCTCCTGGTTACACCAAGCATGCACCTCTCCATGCTGCTTTGAGTTGTCTGCAGCCTTTGTATGTCTCCTTTAGTTAAGGTCCACGTCTCTGCACCATATGTAAACACTGGAAGGATGCATTGATCAAACACTTTTCTTTTAAGACCTAATGGCATATTGCTCTTGAAAATTATGCTGTTTCTTCCAAAAGCTCTCCATGCAAGTTTTGTACGCCGATTAATTTCTTCATCAATGTGACCCTCACTTGATATCTGCTGTCCAAAATAAATGTACGTGCCTGTTATCTCCAGCTTTTCTCCATCAATCGATAAATCTTCATTTCTTGTAAACGCATTGAACATCACTTTTGTCTTCTGAAAGTTCATTTTTAATCCCACCTCTTTACTCTTGTCAGCAAGTTCCTGGATCATACTCTGCAGCTCTGATGGGGTAGTTGCAAAAATGACTACGTCATCAGCAAAATGAAGGTGGTTTAGATAATCTCCATTAATCTTTATCCCTTTGTTTTCCCAGTTCAGTGATTGAAAGACATTTTCAATGTCACATTAAAGAGCTTCTGAGATATGGTGTCACCTGGTCTCACTTCCTTTCCAATTTTTATGTGTGTTGTATTTTCAAACAGCCGAATGTTTGCACTTGCATTTTTATAGATGTTATTAATAATATTAATGTATGCATCTTCAATACCGCAGGATTTCAGAGCCATTGTAACTGCTGATGGTTTCACCGAATCAAAGGCTTTTTCATAATCGATAAAAGCCATGCACAATGGAAGTTCATATTCCCTCGCTCTTTCAATTAGTTCTCTCAGTACGTGGATATGATCTATTGTGCTGTAGCCACTCCAGAATCCAGCTTGTTCTCTCGGTTGAGCCATGTCCAGTGCCACCTTCAAACGGTGTGAAAGAACTTTAGTGAAGATTTTACAAACCACTGATAGGAGGCTGATAGGTCTGTAGTTCCTGAGATCCTCAATGTCACCTTTTTTATGTAGCAGGATCATTGTAGCGTTGTTCCAATCCTCAGGAATTATATGGAGGTAAAAACAGTACTTTCTCTTCCTTTGGTCAATACAGACATGCCAACTCTCCGGGTTTAGGCCGGCAATGCCGGATTTTATTACACTTCCAGGAATTCCGGATTAGAAATTAATATTGCCGGATTCCATCATGATTTCTGTAGCATAAATTAAAAAGTAATGAGAAAAGTTCGAAGATCTCCAAGGCATCGAATAACTTCGATGATTACCGTAGCGTAAATTTAAAAAGTAATGAGAAAAGTTTGAAGTTCTCCAAGGCATTGGAGAACTTTGTTGATTACCGTAACGTAAATTGAAAAGTTCGAAGTTCTCCGAGGCATTGGTTCATTAGCGGAGAAGCGACCTTTCCCTTCTGAGTCAGCAGCGAGCAGTTTTGCTCTGCCGTTGGCCGTAGCCTACGGCGTTGGCAGCGATGTTTACTCTTCTGTCCGCTAATGATCTCTGGCGCTGCAGGCATGGAGTAGGAGCAGGCTTGTCCTTGGCTCGCACCCACCATACGTCCTGACGCAGATTTGTATAGGAAGCGCGCAGTAGTGTTTTGGTTTGTTTTATGTACTTCGTCTGTCTTCACAGGAATTTCTGAGAACTTTTTTGTGCACGTGTTTAATCAAGCGATGGCTGGTAGAAAATATCAGTCTGTTTTTAAGAAGTGTTATACGACAGATTATCCATGTATAATCGAATCAAGGAAGGGCCAACAATTTGCCTTTTGCTCTATTTTGTAGGTGTAATTTTTCCCGTTGTCCACTAGGGCAAAGGAGATAGCGTTAATCACATGTGTACGCAAAAACACGTGGACAATTCTAAGTGCGTGGAAAATAACAAAACATTAAATTTTGCTCGAGATAGTTCCTCTTCCGATGCCAGTATCCATGCTGAGTGCTTGTTTACTTCATTCCTCGTGTAACATAACTTACTTTTAAGCTGTGCTGACCATGCAAGTGTGCTTTTTAAGAAAATGTTCCCAGATAATAACATTGCAAAAAAATATGCATGTGACAGGACAAAAACATTGTGCGTTGTTGCCAAAATGGGGATATCTTCAAAAATAGACTTGCATACTTGCCAACTTTTATGGATTTCTGCTTAATTTTACTGATTTACGGATAGAGGTCTTTTTTAACAGATTTTTTAATATTTCAATTGCTCAATCGAAATATTTCAACCCCCTGCAACCATCCACTTATTTCTACCAGACCTTACAAGCGCTGTGTCACGCGATGATGTCATCATTGACTCGCTGACTTTGTGACATCGTGCGGTAGCTCTCACTCTCCACGGAAGCGCTAAAGTGATGTGCCGACCAGAGTTCGCCAAAATGCGTAATTGCGCGTTTAGTACACATCGAAATTTTACCAACAAGTAAAAATACGCATCGGGAATTTTTCTCGATGTGTAAAAATATGCGTCAGGAATTTTTTTTTTCTCGCACGTAAAACTATGCATTGAATAATTTTACCAATTCGTAAAAATGCGCATCAGGATGGTACTTTTCCTTTCAGAAATGGAAGTAAACAAAATAAAGATTTTCTCCGTAATCATAAAAAAAAAAAAAATCACTGTAATCTTTAGGCATGAGAGTGCGACGGCTTCGAGGCATTTCTCCTTTTCCGTCATAATTTGGGTTATCCTCCAAATCGATGCATAACTTAACAGAAATTTTTTTAATATTTTTTAACAGAAATTGTTTTACATTTTTTATATACCTTAATGTAACAATAGTGCTTCAAATTATGTCAATTGATATTTCAAACATACGAAAGTAGGCTTGCAGGATTTTTCTCTTCGTAAGGTTGGCAAGTCTGTCAATATAGTTATACTGTCATTTAACTGATTAAGAAACCAATAATTAAAAAAAAAGTTGGAAATATTTTTAAGGGCAGGTAATTCACTAAATGTCTTTTTTTTTTTTTTTTTTTAATATATCCCATACGTGTTTAACAAGCCCTAACTGTAAAAGTACTGAAAAAAAAAAAAAAAAATGTGCAAAGTTGTAGTTATACAAATCACTTATGTGGGGTTTTGCTAGCAAGGGCCTTAATTTTTTTACTTTAATGATCTTGAAAAGCCTTGAATTCTTTCCCCTCAGATGTTTACTAACCTTTTGAATAGTAGTGTAACGTTAATTATTCAGTAATCTATCATTTTATTAGCTTTGATCATCTGCGTGTATTTGCTGTTCAAACTATGCAAGGCCACCCCGGTGGCGCAGTGGTCTAAGCGATGGCCTCTGATCATTCGTCCGAACGGGGTCCGGGTTCGAATCCCGGTGAGGCATGGATGTTGTGTTTGTCTTACGGCACTGGCTCTCTCTCTTCCCTGGAACCAGTGACCCTAAATTAGGGACGGGCCGACTGCTTATAGCCCATTGAGTTGCTCACGGTGGTCGTTAAACCTCCAATCAAAAAAAAAAAAAAAACTATGCAAGTTTCTTCAGTTTATCATTGTGAGTGATGCCTGCAGCTTCCAGCATTTTATATAATTCTGCAGACTCCAGAATTTCCATTAGTTTGTAAGTTTTGGTAACACTTCGCTTCAGCGAGTATCAAATGTGTTGCGGGCATAGGTATTTTTATAAAATGCCACGAAATATCTCCATTAATGAGATAACAGAGAATTATAGTACACTATCGGTCTATCCCCCTCCCTTCTCTTGCAACAGACCAAATGTCAGCTGCTTTTTTTATAGCAGTTTTTTCATGAAATGATTAGTTTGAAATTTAGTGTGCTTTACGTTTTCCTCCACAGATTGCATGTCTTGTAGCACTTCAACTTTTAAAATCCAACAGCTGCATCTTTTTATATTAGTATTTTCATGAAATGGTTAGTTTGAAATTTAGTGTTGCTTTAAGTTTCCTCCTTGGACATCTGCACATGTTGCGGTATTTCAAGTTTGAAAAGCCAGTGTGCCTCAAATTGGGAAAAGCCAGTGTGCCTCAAATTGGATGTGACCTCTTCAATGAGTATGCTGTAATGTTATTAGCTTTCTTGAACTATTCTTTTAAGTATTTATAAACCGTATAAGGAAGTGAAGTGGAAATTATTTTTGTCTTACTTGTGAAGGAAGAGGGATAATTACTTTCCCTTGTGAATCTTTTTGCGTCAAATTATTTAAGTATCCCTGCAGAAAGGGGTTTTTTTTTCCTTCCTGGGACAGAATGTGAAGGAACAATTTTTGAATTCAAACTGAATGAGTAGACAGGGTGCTATTTCTTGTTTATTGCATTATTGTGTAGTGTATAACTTCTTTTGTTCTTCTTTTACTACTACAGACTTGAGAATTTTTTTAAATATTTGTACATATTTTTACTAACATTTTGTTCATTTAAAATTGTTTTACAGGAGCTTCATGATTCTACTATGTATGAACATCTGAGAGAGCATAATGGTCAACTGAACTCAGTCTTACCCCCACAAGCTGCTGCATTATCAGCATCTGGCTTGCCTCAACACTGGGGTGTGGTTGCAACCAATCACAGTGCTGCACAGTGCACCATAGTTCCCACCACTCGTCAACAACAAACTACTCTCTCACATCGAATACCGGCAATATCTAGCAACCTTGCTTCATCTAGTTCATACAAGAGGCAAACTAAAATAAGGTATATGAGAGCTCTGTTACATTTTGAATCATAATAGGCATTCATAATCTTGAATATCTGATGGTATTACTGCTTCATGATGTGTTTGTGTGTAACTATTATTTACCTTTGAATCTTGAAAATCATACAAAATACATCAGTGTGGGAGGTCAACCCACAGCCGACCAGCCTTCTTAAATGTGGACCTAACACACTGTGGAATTGATCTGCAGTAAATACATCAACAGTAAGTAAAATCTGTATCAGTCAGTGTTAAACTTTAATCTGGCAAGTGAGTTTTCTTTGAGGAGCTAACCACTGAATCTCTGAGAACAGTTTAGTGATATGAATGTCACTAAGCTGTTATTCATGTACATTTATCTATATATATTAATTCTATAAGGTTTTCTACTGTTAGACCAGTCGTGAAAGAATGGCTGTACATAAACATATGGTTGAGATATCAAAATAAGGGTCTTACCACGTAGATGTGCCAGTCGAAGAGAAAAATAAGATTGGGGGCAACGGTTCGGCCATTGTGGGGCGGCAAAGTTCCCATGTAAAGTCAATGGAAGAAGCGTGCAGTTGACTCAGGCGCTGTTGAAGGCAGTAGTATGGAGTGACTCAGATAGTTCGAAGTCTCTCTTCTCAGCGAACCATTGTGCAAAACAACGCTAGCAGGAATTTGTTTGAAAGTTCTTATTGGAACAGCGAACACTTGTAGAACTGATTGCGTTGTGCCATTGGACTGTGTGATGTATATATACAATTTAACATTCATTCGATCCAGTTTATTCACGTAGGCAAGACGTTTCCCATTATGTAAAGATGCAAATAAACGTTTCATATGAGTTTTTCCTTTTTCAAAAAAACAAAACAAAACAAAACTTATCGTTGATTCCGACGGGTTTTGTCTACTGGGAGGAAAAAAACTATTCGCCAATTCCAACGGGTTTCGTCTACCTGGTTCGAATCCCGGTGAGGCACAATTTGATCCAGTTTTATTTCCATAGGTAAGACGTTTCCACTATGTAAAGATGTAAATAAACGTTTCATATAAGTTTATTCTTTTAAAGAAAAAAACTTATCGTTGATTCCGACGGTTTTTGTCTACCAGGTTTGAATCCCGGTGAGGCATAGATGTTGTGTTTGTCTTGTGGCACTGGCTCTCTCCCTTCCCTGAAACCAGTGACCCTAAATTAGGGACGGGCAACTGCTTATAGCTGAAACGTTGGCTTATGATCATTCGTCCGTGAAGGGCCCGGGTTCGAATCCCGGTAAGGCATGAATGTTCTGTTTGTCTTATGCTACTGGCTCTCTCCCTTCCCTGGAACCACTGACCCTAAATTAGGGACGGGCAACTGCTTATTGCCCATTCATTGAGTTGCTCACAGTGGTCGTTAAATCTTCAGTCACACACAAAAAAAAAAAAAAAAAATTCACGAACCTGTACTATGTCTTTACTGAAGTGGTTGAATGAATTTGTCAATCAAATAAAGTTTACATTTGTTGTTTCATATCAGTTTATTATTTTCAAAAAAGAAAAAAAAATAGAAAAAAACTTACCGTCGTATCCGACGGGTTTTAGCTAGTTGTTGTCGGTTTTTTTTTTTTTTAGGGATGGTATATTGAGTTGACTTATTTGATATGTGAGGAATATATAAAAAGATTATCAAATTTTTTATAGCTTGCTGAAAGATATAAAAATAATTTGCATAATTAAAATATGCTTTTAGGTAACTTTTCCACAGTTAATGGTTAAAATTCAATCTAAAAGAGGAATAAATGAAGTTAACTATTTTCATAAATAAGAACTGCAATTATGGTGTCATACGTTCCTCTCACAATATGAGCAGATTGGGCTGAAGAGAGGATTGCACAAGGTGATTTCAGGTTCATGTACATGTATGTGTTATGCTGTAAACATCTGATTTTGTGGTTTCAAGAAAAAATAAAAAAAGCATCTAGATTTGTCATAAAATGCCCTCATGATGGCAAAGTAAAATTGAAATCCCCAGTAAAGTCTTTAACTTGGATTGGGGGGGTGGTGATAAAAATTTAAAAGTGGTGTAAAAAACACTTTACATAACTAAAATAACTTTGAAAAGAATAATGTACAATCACCCAGTATCTGCACTTATATAAGGCTTGCAAAAGTGGCCTTAACATGAGAAGTAGTAATATTAGGGATGGGAATTGTGACACCAAAACCACCACAGTCATCATGATGGGATTTTGCGTAGGAGATTCTTTCCTGTGTGCATGTGGCTTGCCACTGAACCAACCCAATTTGGTGAAAGTAGTAGAGTGGGAACAGAGGCCAACTACCCCCCTCCACACACACTAGTTGAAGAAAGACACTTTACTGTTTGGATAGTAAAATGGTAATTCTATTTAACCTAGAAAATTGGATTGTGGGTTGTACGCCACTTACAATAATACGATATAACACACTAATATGTTTTTAATCCGTTAATAGGCATAAAATTACAAAAGTTTCGCAAGCTTTCACTGCCAACGGACAGCTTCTTCAGGCTTCTGAATATAAACACTTAACAGAAACAGACAAAGAATAAATGCAAATGTAAAATTTAAAATCATTATAGCATAGCATGAGACTCGTATTACGCCTCATGCTCATCGATTGTCCAGCGAGCTCTTAATGTTTAATACCTTGTGCCAGATAGGTGAAATTTCAGTAGTTATGTCTGTGTTACATACGTCACTGCCTGACATAATCTCGATTGATTCTCTGACCGCTGTTGACCTAGGACCGCTGTAGGGCGCAAGTCTTCTTATATCCTTCCAGATCGGTTGAGCATCCTTAAAATTCACGTCTCGTGCTAACGCAGTAGTTAGTTTTCTATTTTTTATATCCCGTTTTTGCTCTGCCTCTCTGATGTGGAAAGACCTCTATGTCATTCCGATATACCACCTTGTGGATGCGTACGGGTATATTAATGGGATACCGTATACCCCGGCTTGAGTGGACAGTGGTTGCCAGTCACGATCAGTGGTGAGAATGGTCCCAGTCGTCTACGGGGATCTTAGACCTACATCCAGCTTCAGCTTACGCAGAGTATTCTTGAGTTGGTAAGAAAATCCCGGGATATATGGTATAGATCCGACAAAACTTGCTCTATCCGGAGGCGACCTTTGTGCTCGCCCTGTTCCTTTCAAAGATGCTTTATGTATTATCCTTTCGATACGCTCAATGTTGTAACCAGCTGCAGTGGCAAACTCTCTTAGGTTGCAGATTTCTGCTAGCAGATCCTCTTTATCTGAAGAGAGATCGTAAGCTCTCTTCGCTCGGGCTCTAAACATGGCGTACTTGTGCGAGCCGGACGCTGCAGATGAAAGGAGAATCGGGTTATGAACGTAACAAGGTTTGTAATACACTTGCGTTCTAAGATTTCCCGATGGCTTCCTTCGCACCAGGATGTCTAAAAACGGAGGCATATTTGCGCGGGTGAGACATCATAAACAAGGAATGCTCATCCGTCCCATTGTCTCCAGGAGAAATTTGCCATCTGCAAACCTGGAGAAAGCAATGTCAAAATTTTTGCTGATATTTCTGCCACCTTCGGATAGTCCTATCCTCATCCAAAGACTTCATTGCAAGAATCACATTCACCTAGGGAAGGATGACATTATGGGAAGTTTCGATGTCACAGCGATGTACCCGTCTATTCTAGTACAAGAAGCATCCGATATTCTTAAAAACTTCATTGGAATTTCCAATCTTTTTGACCGCGATACCATCTTAGCCATCATAAAAACTTTTGAAAGTTCTAACTGATTCGAATTTTTCCACTTTTAGTTCAAAGGTGTTTCAGCAAATAAAAGGAGCACCAAATGGTTCTGCCTTATCCGCCGTGCTTGCAGAAGCCATTTTGCGACCTATGGAAGATTCCATCTTAAATTCCGGAGGACTAGTTCCAAAGATATGGCTAAGATATGCAGACGATATCTTTTTTGGTTTGGAGTCATGACAATGTATCCCTAATTGGTTTCTTAGATCGCATGAGCTTCACCCACCAAGAAATAAAATTCACTGCTGAGTATGAAGAAGATGGATGCCTCCCATTTTTAGACATCCTGGTGCAAAGGAAGCCATCGGGAAATCGTAGAACGCAAGTGTATTACAAACCTTGTTATGTTCATAACCCGATTCTCCCTTCATCTGCAGTGCCCAGCCCGCACAAATACGCCATGTTTAGAGCCCGAGCAAAGAGAGCTTACGATCTCTCTTCAGATAAAGAGGATCTTCTAGCAGAAATCTGCAACCTAAGAGAGTTTGCCACTGCAGCTGGTTACAACATTGAGCGTATCGAAAGGATATTACATAAAGCATCTTTGAAAAGGAACAGGGCGAGCACAAAGGGTCCCCTCTGGAAAGAGCAAGTTTTGTCGGTTCCATACCATACATCCCAGGATTTTCTTACCAGCTCAAGAATACTCTGCGTAACCTGAAGCTGGATGTAGGTCTAAGATCCCAGAGGACGATCGGGACCATTCTTACCGCTGATCGTGACCACCCAAGCCGGGATATACGGCATCCCATTAATATACCCGAACGCATCCACAAGGTGGTATATCGGAATGACATAGAGGTCTTTCCACATCAGAGAGGCAGAGCACAAACGGGATATAAAAAATAGATAACTAACTACCGCGTTAGCACGAGACGTACATTTTAAGGATGCTCAACCGATCTCGAAGGATTTAAGAAGACTTGCCCCTACAGCGGTCCTAGGTCAACAGCGGTCAGAGAATCAATCGAGATTATGTCAGGCAGTGACGTATGTAACACAGACATAACTACTGAAATTTCACCTATCTGGCACAAGGTATTAAACATTAAGAGCTCGCTGGACAATCGATGAGCATGAGGCGTAATACGAGTCTCATGCTATGCTATAATGATTTTAAATTTTACATTTGCATTTATTCTTTGTCTGTTTCTTTTAAGTGTTTATATTCAGAAGCCTGAAGAAGCTGTCCGTTGGCAGTGAAAGCTTGCAAAACTTTTGTAATTTTACGCCTATTAACAGAATAAAAAAACACATTAGTGTGTTATATCATATTATTCTAATTAACCTATTAATTCTGGATAACAATGGTATTACAAAAACCAGGAAAAGTGAGGAATTTTTGTTCATCAGAAACATTCATAAAACGGGGGGGTAAGCAAGTTCATGAAATGTACTTGGTCTGCATAATTGTTTGGGATTGGCAGAAATGTCTATTCTAGTAGGGATAAGAATATTCTGTGATTTTCTGAGTTTTGAATTTTCCCTTGATTATATTCCTCATTTTTAATTGTTTTATAATAATGTTCCTCATTTTTTATTTTCTTGGAAATAGTGCATCAAAAGAGTGACTTTAATCTTTAAGAATTTTTCCTAATGAATTTTCCTTTTCTGTACATGACTTCTTCAAAATCAGTCAACAAAGAACCTCCTATCCTCCCTCATTTTGTTTTTAAATGAAATTAAATTTAAAACTCAGTACTTAATCTGCTCATGATGGAAACAGCATCATTTTCACAAGAATTGTTTTCATGGTAGTCAGTTAGCAATGGCAGTCATGATTTTGAAACTCAGTTTCACTTGAAATGCATGTTTTTCCATTACTTATTAATTTATCAAGGAGCAGAACAAGCATTTTATCTTTTGTTTAATGAAATTAAAGTTGAGAAACACTATTGCCTTCTTCTTCATGCAGAGAAAACAGCTTAAAAATTCAAGGGAGATGGGAGCACTTTTGCCTTTTTTTTTTTTTAAAGGCAAAAGTATGCATTCATTGGGGAATTTTATGAAAAAATATAGTCTTTCTTCTGTTCTGTAACCATTTTTAATTATAGTGATTACTGTCATCCTTTAATACAGGCAGTTATTGGTATCTCAAGCCATTTGACACATACATTCATTCTGTAATTTGCTCCCATGTAGGCTACAAAGTTTGTCTCCCTTATTCCACTCGGCTCAGATAGTAATGCTGTACCTCGCTCCTGTCTTCACAGTATTAGCATGTCTTTGCAACTCGTTACTGTTACACATTCCAACACCTCTCCCCACAAAAGCCTCCCCCACAAAAGCACACCCAACCATAATGAACATGCAATTTCCTTGATTCCAACGACACTCACCTGTCCTACTGAAGAAGGGGTCATCATGAACACAACTGCTTATTTCCTTTCCTTTGTTCAGTGATCTTGTGAACAGGCATACCTTTCCTACAACTATATCACCGAAAGTATCTGAACACCCCTTTTCAGTAGTGGGACGTTCAGGTATAAAAAGGTGCACGTGCCCTAGCAAATATCATAGACAACTATGAACAGTAGAATGGGCCTTATGACAGAGCTCAGTGACTTTCAGCATCACACAGTCATAGAATGCCATGTTAGCAACAACTTAGTTTGGAAAATGTTTGCCTTTCTGCAGCTGCCCCAATCAACTGTAACGTTATTGGAAATTCCTAGGAGCTACAACAGCACAAATGTGCCCTGGTAGGCCTCGTAAAATGACAGAGTAGGACTGATGAGTGCTGAAGTGAGTGGTGCAACAAAATCACCTGTCCTCTGTTGTAACACTCACCAACAAGTTCCAAAATGCCACCATAAACTATGCCAGCACCATAACAGTTTGTTGACAGCTGAAGGAAATGGATTTCCATGGCTGAGCAGCCACACACAAGCCTAATATCAGCAAGATCAATGTTAAGCGTTGGTTGGAGTGGTGTAAAGCTCGGTGTTGGTGGACTCTGGAGCAGTGACCAATCACGCTTGACCCTCCAGCAGTCTGACGGATGAGTCTGGTTTTGTAGGATGCTGGATGAGCGCTATTTGCTCGACTGTGTTGTGCCACCTGTGAAGTTTGGTGGAGGAGGTATGTTGTGGGGCTGTTTTTTATTGTTTGGCTTACTAGTTCCAGTTACTGGGAATCTTAACACTATAATAACATTCTCGACAATTCAGTGCTGTCAATATTATGGCAACAGTTTGGTGTAGACCTTTTGTTTTACCAGCAGGAGAATGCAATGCCCCCATCTACAAAGCAAGGTTCATGTAGGAATGGTTTGATGAGATGGGTGTGGAAGAACCTGACTGGTCTGCACAGAGCTCCAATCTTTCTTCATGGGACACCTTTAGAATGAATTGGAATGCTGACTGCTAGCCAGGATAAAATGAATAAAAGGCAGTTCCCGCAACAACATACCAAAATCTGGTAGAATGCGTTCCCAGCAGAGTGGAGGCTTTGATCTGGTAGAAAGCATTCTGGAGGCTGAGTGGAGGCTGTGATAGCAACAAAAGTTAGACCAACTGGATATTGATTCCTTTTATATTACTGGGAGTTTGTGGATAAGTAAGTGTCCAGATACTTTTGATCCAATCTTTCTCCATTGAACACCTTTAGAATGAATTGGAACGCCAACTGTTAGCCAGGATAAAATGAATAAAAGGCAATTCCTGCAACAACATACCAAAATCCGGTAGAAATGCGTTCCCAGCAGAGTGGAGGCTTTGATCTGGTAGAAAGCATTCTGGAGGCTGAGTGGAGGCTGTGATAGCAACAAAAGTTAGACCAACTGGATATCAATTCCTTTTATATTACTAGGAGTTTGTGGATAAGTAAGTGTCCAGATACTTTTGATCCAATCTTTCTCCATCGAACACCTTTAAAATGAATTGGAACGCCAACTGCTAGCCAGGATAAAATGAATAAAAGGCAATTCCCGCAACAACGTACCAAAATCTGGTAGAAAGCGTTCCCAGCAGAGTGGAGGCTGTGATCTGGTAGAAAGCGTTCTGGAGGCTGAGTGGAGGCTGTGATCTGGTAGAAAGTGTTCCCAGCAGAGTGGAGGCTGTGATAGCAACAAAGGTTAGACCAACTGGATATCGATTCCTTTTATATTACTGGGAGTTTGTAAATAAGTAAGTATCCAGATACTTTTGATCCAGTCTTTCTCCATGGAACACCTTTAGAATGAATTGGAACGCCGACTGCTAGCCAGGATAAAATGAATAAAAGGCAGTTCCCGCAACAACGTACCAAAATCTGGTAGGTAGCCTTCCCAGCAGAGTGGAGGCTGTGATAGCAACAAAGATTAGACCAACTGGTTATTGATTCCTTTTATATTACTGGGAGTTTGTGAATAAGTAAGTGTCCAGATACTTTTGATCACATAGTGTACCTTGCAGTGCAACCTAATTAGTAATCCAAATGTTCCAACCTTATATTAGTGTTAGATGTCCTGGCACATGCTAGAAAAAAAAAAAAAATGAGAACAGCAAACAAAACTTGTTCAAAGGCAAAATTCTGTTGTGCAGGTATCCAAAAAGATTATAACGTTCTTCTGACATATAAGGATGGAATACTTATAAATGTAGTAAGTTATATGTATCAGACATCTTTGCTACTAGCCTTTGTTTAGTTGAAAAAATAAAATAAATATCACTAAGCTGTTCTCTGAGATTCAGAGGTTAGCTCCACAAAGAAATGCAAACTACTAGATGAATTTTTAACTAATTATTTACTTACTGTTGCCGTATCAAACTTATCCATTTACAGCGATCTTGACTCACAACTCGGGCTTCACTGACATCCATCACAAGATGTACACAAGATCTTCTATACTTCATACTCATAATCTTTTTCTCATGCAGACACTCCTGAATCCGATCCTCCCATGACTTCTTTGGCCTTCCTTCCTGCCACTTGGGCTAAAAAAATTTCTTAGTAAACATCTCATTACTCATTCTTTCAACATGGCCAAACCACTGAAGCATGTTAGTCTCCAACTTGCTAACAACATTTTGCTGCACATTACCAGTTGAAATATGTGTAAAACTCTTATGTGAGAATCACGGAGGGGGGGGGGTATATATTACACACACACACACACTATATTGACAAAAGTCACCAGACACCCCTTCAAAAGCAAATAAACGGATCCGCTGCATTGTTAAGATGTGCAGTACAGCTGCAAACGATATACAAACAAGCCTGCAGCTGACTGCAATCATATCGCACTGTGAGGTTGAGTGAAAATGTCGTGGCGGGGGTGAACTGACTTTGACAAAGGAAATATTGTTCAATGTTATATTAGTGGGTTATCCATAAGAGAAACCGAGAGGCGTTTGAACATACCCAAGTCAACTGTTTTGGATGTCTTGAATAAGTGGAAGACACATGGCATGCCTGAAGCAGCAAAACATACCGGCAGACCAAAGAAAATCAGTGATAGAGGACGCCAAATCCTGAGGAGAGTCGTTGCAGCTAATCGACGGATTACTGCACTAGACCTCAGTGTACAGGTGAGTAAAAATGCTGGAACCTTGGTATGTACACGTACTGTTTGCACAGAATTCCCATGGTCGTGCAGCTGCTGATAAGCCTTTCATCTTCACTCGGAATGCTACTCGTCGTTTAGCATGGAGTAAAGAACATTTATAGTGGACCGCAAATCAATGGAAGCGGGTCCTATGGAGTGATTAATCCAGATCCACAAATCCATCAGTCTGGTGGTTGTGTGTGGGTATGGTGGCAGCCGGGGGAATGCGATTTACCACAGTGTAATGTTCCTACGGTCAAGTTTGGAGCTGGCAGTGTACTGCTGTGGAGGTGTTTTACATGTTATGCTCCATGCCCATTGGTTATCGTGGACAAACTTGTTAAGCATCACGTCTACCTCAATATTCTGGACAGTTATGCCCTACCAACTCTATGGCAATACTATGGAACCGAGCCTTGTTGGTACCAGCAGGATAATGCACTGAGCCATAAAGCAAGGACTGTTATGGTGTGGTTTGATGATAATTCATATCGTGTATGGACTGGCCAACACAGAGCCCTGATCTTAATCCCATAGAGCACCTATGGGATGAATTAGATCACCGCATAAGAAGTTTGGAACCAAAGCCTACTACTAAGCAACAGTTAGTGGCAGCATTACGTACTGAATGGAGGCGCATTCCTATCGCTGTGTTCCAAAACCTTGTCGGAAAGCATGTCTCGAAGGGTCAGTGCATCATGCATTAAGGCCAAAGGTGGACCAACACCGTACTAATGTATGCCAATAAATGCTATGTTGTGTTTCTCTTCTAGGTGTCCAGTGACTTATGTCACTAGTGTGTGTGTTGGGGGGGGGTAGACAGCAAATGAATTTGCTGATTTTTGATTTCTGTGCAGACTGCTTGTGTTACCCTAATGAACTAAACCCAGATTAGCGCAATTTAATCTTGGCTGCATACAGCCTGCATTTTAATGTTGTTGAAGGGGCATTTTATGTACTCTAAAATCCAGTTCCTCTGCTCAGATGCAGGTCATAGCCATCCCCATCCCTGTTATAGCAAAAATAATAAAGTCCCAGACATTCCACTTTTCACTTCTAACTTTTCTGTTATCAGAAATTTTGTGTAAAAGTGTGTATTACCTTTTGTATCAGATGTTAATGTTATATTTAAATAAATATATTGTGTGTGTGTGTGTGTGTGTGTGTGTGTGTGTGTGTGTGTGTGTGTGTGTGTGTGTGTGTGTGTGTGTGTGTGTGTGTGTGTGAGGCTGCCTTTAAAAAAAGAGAGAGAAATAAAAAAAAATGTGAGGTGAAGGAAGCAAGTTGCAAATTTTATGTTTGTGTTACTTAATTAAAAAAAAAGAAAAGAAAAAAGCTATATGCCCTTTATTAGCAGCACAAGATGACAGATGTAATTTCATCATAATTTGCCTGAGTTTTAAGATCAGTGTACAGTACAAATATAATCAATGGGGCTAATGTAAATGTCACATTTATAAGTATATTATTTTTTTCCATGTGCTTTTAGATCAGGGAAGGAAAAAGATGTTAGTAGTTGTCAGCTGTCCCCTGTAAAGAAGCGAGTGAAAGAAAGTTCTCCACCGAAGTGGGAAAACTGTCAGAAGAACAATTACAGTCACATCCAGCATGTTCAGAACTCTCAGAACTATTCACAGTGGGAAGTTTCTCATGGCAAAACTCAACGGAGGTTTGTATTAGTTTAATCTTCTCAAAAGGTTGATTTTGTTAGGTTTTTTTTTGTTTTTTTTTGTTTCTGTGTATTGTTTACTTTTCAGAAATTTGCAAAACTGTTAGGGTTAGACAAGATGCAAATAGTTCAGGGGGATTCTTAAAGAAGTATACAGTTTCCAGATGCTGTAAAAGTTGAAGACACGGACCACAACTGCGAACTGTTAGGTAGATGTACTCATAAAGTTTGTGTCCCACTGCTGAGGGAAGTGACGTAGGCGATAGCACACATGTCATGTGCGAGATTATCTCAATGAACATCTTCCTCACCGATGGATTGGACGAGCCATGGACTACAACATGCCACTGACCCAATGGCCACCCAGAAGTCCTGACTTAACACATTGTGACTTTTTCCTGTAAGGGTATGTAAAGGACAAGGTATTCGCCTCTTCCCTTCCTGTTGATCTAGTGGAGCTGAAACAGCATACCACAGCCACTATCACTGCACTTGATTCAGATATCTTTCCTCACATTTGGGTGGAAATGGATTACCGGCTCGATGTATGTCGTGCGACTAAGGGTGCACACATAGAATGTGTGTGACTGTCTCTAAAAAACTTGAAACATTTCCCCTACAATTATGTTACAGGTAACATAAAATATCTTACATTGTTCTTGTTTTATAGTGTGTTGAAACTGTATTTCTTTATGAGTCACCCTGTATATATTGCCTCAGTCCTTGAGGTTATGCATATTACAGTATAATAATTAACTGAAAAAAAGTAATTTTAGATTATTTCTGGTAAATTTTATTTGCCTAGTTGAAGTTTTAAGCAACAGTGAGAGGAAGTTCTTTCTGCTCACACGAGAAGTCTCTGTAGATTTCTTCATGTGTGTTAAAGTATATACTAGCTTTGCACCACATAAGACGTTAAAGTGCAGGGTCCCCGCAGTCCTTATAAATTATTAAAAGTCCTTAAAAAAGTGCTTATTTATTTCCAGGGTGTTTAAAAGTACTTATTTTTACTAATTGGTTGATTGTTTTGTCGGCTCCCACCAAAAGTTTTGATCTGGATTTCTTCATATCCATTGAAGTACACTGAAGTGCCAGAAAAACTGGTACACCAGTCTAATACTTCGTAGGTCCCCCGCGGGAGCGCAGGACTGCAGAAATACGATGGGGCAATGCACACCATACTTCCTGCAGAGCATTTCACAATTTGGGTGTATTCCGAGGTCTCGGATCCTGTGTTCGATAGTGTGTTGCACGGCATCCGAAATGTGTTCTATCACGTTCAGATCTGGGGACTTGGGTGGGAATGGCAACACCCCAAACTCAGATGAATGCTCCTCTCACCATAATGTGGCGTCCTGACACTTGCGTGAAGGTGCATGTTCTGTTGGAACAGGCCCAACCCATCAGCATGAATGCAGGACATGAACGGGTGTACCTCGTCAGAAAGGATGCACACATAGCGTTGGTCAGTCACAAACGTATGTAGATGAACCAGGGGTCCCAGTGAAGTCCAGCTAAACACACCCCATACCATTACGGACCCACCCCCCACCCCCACCGCCACCACCAGCCGGTACAGTTCCCTGTTGACAGGTGGGATCCATGGCTTCATGGGGTTTGCGCCACACACGAATCCTTCCATCTGCCCGATACAGTTGGAAAAGCGACTCGTCAGACCAGGCTACTTGTTTCCAGTCATCGAGTGTCCAGTGGCGGTGTTGCCGTGCCCAAGCGAGGCGCATAGCTCTCTGTCGTGAACCCATCAAGAGGACTTGAGTTGGGCGTCGGCTCCCAAAGCCCATATCGTGCAGGGTATGTTGCACAGTCCAAACGCTGATGCTTGTTGAGGCTCCAGCATTGAATTCCGATGATACCTGTGAGAGTGTTGCACACCTATCGCGTGAAACGGTTCTTGACAGCCGATAATGGTCTCGTTCACCCAATGTCTTTTTACGGCCACACTGGTATCGTAGGTTGGAGGTTTTGCCGGAATTCTTGTAGTCACGGTACACCCTTGCAATGGTCGTCCGTGAAAATCCGAACTTCGTTTCTACCTCCGAAATACTATGGCCCATCTCACGAGCGCCAACTATGACACCGCATTGAAAATCGCTTAAATCGTTATTACTTGTCATTCTCATGCCGAAAACAGCTCTGACAGCTGGCAAGGATGTCTATCGCTTTATAATCGCACTGACGGACGCAACCGAGTATGCGCATAGGTGATGTTGCTATGTATTTTGCATAAGCTCGTCTGTACCAGTTTTTCTGGCATTTCAGTGTATATACTAGCTTTGCACTGCAAAAGACAGTAAAGTGCAGAGTTCCTGCAGTCCTTATAAATCATTAAAAGTCCTTTGAAAGTGCTTATTTATTTCCAGGGGTTTCGAAGTCTTTATTTTTAGCAAAAAAAAAAAAAAAAAAATTGGCAACTTGCAGTATTTAATAAATGTAATATTTTATAAAGACCTCTTGGCCACAGTGGTATCATTCCTGCTTGTTCATATCTTTTACCTATTATTTGCATTTTTGAGTTCAGTCTTTAGCAAACATTTTTGGCTTTTCGTTGACTACCAATACTGTTGTTCCCAGTGATTTCAACAAAAGTGTCTTCCCCATTTTTCTTTACCATAACATAATTGGCAGCGTAAAAAATAAAATTCTAAGATTATGTAAATCAAAGATGAATTTGCAAATGTTTTATTTTTTGTACATATGTTTGGAATTTTCTGTATATCATGTCTGTTTATATGACTGCAATGGTGTTAAAACAAAGTAATGTGTATTTTTAGGCAAAAGTCAGAGGTATTATCTGTGCAAGACAACAAGAGACCTACTATAATAATTCATGACACTCCAAGTCCTGTTGTTAGTGTCATCACGATTAGCTCAGATTCTGAAGAAGAAATAGAAGCACCTCTGTGGTAATACAAATTTATCTATAATACTTTCATTGCTTTATAGAATCAGAATTTTGTTAAAATTTTATCATTTGTTGATTCATTTTTCTGTCAATGATTTTAAATGCGATGAATTGTTTGCATATAGATATGATTTGAACTGGCTGAACTTAATATAAAAAAAAAAAAAAAAAACTTATATATTTCCCCATTTAAGAAAAGATGCTTCTCAGGTTCTGATGTGTGCATGCACAAATATTTTTCAGTTTTCAGCAGTATTCATATGAAGTTCTGGAACCTAATTTTGTCAGTTTTGGCATATCATCTGTTGGTGTCTAATGTTTACCTCACCTACCCTCCCCAATTAGTTGTGTCTATTCAGTGCAGTGCTGTGCAGTTTCTCCATACCATTCCACCTCAGCAGATCCTCTTCTGTTCATTCCATGTATGAATGAAATTAGAAGAATTGAGCACACCTCATCTGTTCATTCCATCCATAATGTGAAATACTGGGATGTCCAGAAAGAATTGCATTTTCACATTGTGTTCTCTTTTGTCACTAATCTGCTTAGTTTCAGTGGGATAGGTAGTTGATGCTGCAGATCATGTAAAAGCGCATTATGTGGCGAACCAATTTGTGCATGGTACATGCGTTTCAAAATGTGTATTGAACCATTTATTGCATTGTACAGAATGGATGCAGAGTTTGAAATGTTTTTGTTGCACCGTAACAGGAAGCAATGGTTTAAAGCAACTGAAGCAGTCCGAAGAACAAACGAAGATGAAAACAAAGATGTTTTTTTTTATTTGGACAGTGCAAACCTGCTTCAAGAAGTTTGTGGTTGGCAATATGGTCTTGGAAAGGAAGAAAATTTCAGGAAGGCCCTACGTTGTTGATTCAGATGCCCAGTTCATGGCTATTGAAGCAAATCTAACAAACAGCACTCAGAGGTTATCAGCTCAAGCTAGGAGTTTCTCAATGCACCATCGCTGGACAACTGAACTGGCTTGGAGAAGTCTACAAAGATGGTGCAAGGTGATGCATGAATTGACCACATCTCAGACTCAGTGGTGCATTGAGGTCTGCAAGGAAAGTGCTCAAGACTCCACGTGACACTCAGTTCATTGAGTGGATAGTTACTGGGGATAAGAAGTGAATCTACCTGCATAATCCATTCACCTACAGCCAGTGGCTGGACCAGGTGAACCAGCTTTACCAGTCCCTGATGCAGACGTTGTGAGAAACTTGGTTGTAGGCGGCTGGGCTAACAGTGGTGCAAAACTGTATTCTGAGCAGCTTGGTTTGATTTATGACAAAATGAAGCAACAGCATCCTGCTTTAGTCAACTAAAAGCCAGTACTTCTTCAAGAAGATGATGCTACTCTTTTTTTACCATCATTCGGACACTCGTGAAGCTTCACCAGCTTGTGGCATTGAGGTCTTGCTACACCCAGCATGCAGCCCCAAACTCACTCCCTTGATATTATTACCTGTTTTAGGCAGTGGTATGTTTTCTCTGTGGTAGGCAGTTCACCGATTCAGATCATTCCAAATGTATATGGGTGTCAAGAGCTTTTTGTTTCGAAGATAAAAGGTATGATATCGTGCCAGGATAAAACATTTTGCAGAAAGATGGGTACAATTGAATATGATGGTGCATACTGTGAAATTATAAGCCTTGACTGCTACGAGGTTTTGAGTAAGGACATTTCTGTATTAGGAATTCCTTTTTTATTTATTTATTTATTTTTTTGTTCAGGACACATTAATAGTATTTATTGTCTTGATTTTTTGTTCCTTCATTTTGCAGAATGTGCCCAAACATTTGCAACTTTACTAGTCTAATCTTCTGTAGTAGGTTCCCTTTCGTTTTTATGTTCACATGTAGCTCTTCATTAGTAACTTTCCACATCTATCCAATTTTTTAAATTTTCCTGTAGCTGCTTTTTTTTTTTTTTTTTACACCTGATGATAAAACGATATAGTTTCGAAAGTGCTAGTGTGTTTTAGTGAAAAATAAAATATTTCTAACATGCCTAAACGGTATGAACTTTATTCTATAAACATAAACCAGTACGTAATCAATCTCACCGAGTATCTGACTTCGTAAAATCATCATATATTATAGAATGCATCTCTTGGGATATTTAACGTATTGTTTGTTGGAAGGCTGATGTTGTTTTTTTTCCAAATCTTTTCCATTGCTGTCAAGTTTTCCTTTGCTTTTGGTGCCTTCTTTCCATCCAGATTGTATTCACATTGTCAGGGCTGCCAAGTGTCCCGGTTTACTCGGATTCTGTCCGATTTTTAAAATATTTTCCAGAAATCCAATTTTTCTACAAAAAATCCGGTTTTGTGGTTTTCTTATGTTTTTTTTTCTTTTATTTATAAATTTTTCCCTCATTAATCAATGATATCAGCAATCATTTTTCTCCAGCGTAAATGCTGGCTGTGGGAGTCATTAGCGTATGGAGACAAATGTTTTATTGTTAATCCACTGCACTTCAAGCTCCAAAGTCGTGAGCCCCACGATGGTAGCAAGACATTCAGTGGCTTGGAAAGGTAAAGTACTGGTTTATGACGTCACATCCCAGGCACTTGTGTGGTGCCTTGCACAGGGATTGGAATTCTGTGCCAATGTGCGCCTAAACAAAAAATCTTGCTTCATCTTGCTACAAAAGGCAGATTTTGCGCCAGAACCGCCATGCCCGGTCGTCATCGTCGGGACTTGGGCACAGTAAATTCTTCATGCACACTGTTTCGTTTGGCACTGAGTAAGACCGTGGGGTTGAAAGAAAGATTAAGAGATTCCAAGTACTACGGATTTTACGTAGTTACTATGGAAATTGAAAATCTCTGTGAAATGATGTTATTAAATGTTTGTGTAATGTTAATTTTCATATTTTCACGTTTTGATTGAAAAAAACAGGAAAAAAGTAAACAAATCTTGCAAATGTTTGTAATCACACCGCAAATGACTGCTGTACAGTGATGAGAATGTCACGTTGTTTCCGCAAATTAAATTTTTCAGACCAAGTTTCCCTGTCTTTTTTTATTTTTTTATTTTTTCTGCCTATGTTTTTATTTTTTGATGTTTTCTGTGCGTGACGTTCCTCGGTTTTCAGATCTTCGGTAATAGTGGAAACGAGCGACTTCGTATGTTTAAAGAATTTTTTCTAATGAAATGCATGTTTCCCCTATTTCTAATACATACTTCAAAATGAATCAATAGAGAGCAGTCGTGTTCACCACTTTTGCTTTTATTAAACGAAATTAAATTTCTAGGTCGGTATTTAATCTGCCCGTGGTGGAAATCCGTCTCGTTGCTGTGCCCCATAAAATTGTTTCACGGTAGAGTGAGCAACGCAGTATCAATTTTTTACATTTAATTTTCCATAAAATTCGTGTTTTTCAGTTTGTTGGTCACTTCTCACTCTTACGTGAAATTCTTCCATGGATTCGCGGAATTCCGCTTTTTCTGTCGTCATTTGCGTTATCTCGAGATCAATGCAAAACTGAGGAGAACCTGTTTTTATTCTCTAGGTATGTAAACTTCTGTATGTTCTATTAGGTTCATGCCATGGTTCTTGTCTTTTCAGAGTTTGCAATTAGTCCATTTTGTCTTTCTTGCTAAGTTTATTCAATGTTTTTTCATGTTCATTCTTTTAAAAAGACAAAAAAAAAAAAAAAAAAAAACTTTCCTATACAGTATCATTAACTTACTTTACAACTTGCCGCTGAAGAGTCATTCTTTTTGTGATAACTGTAAAAGTAACATCGATATGTTAAATCTGTAAAAAATTTTGAATTCCTTACAAAATTATCTTTAAATGATATACTATTTATCATGTTTGGAATTGACGTCACTTTTCGGAATACGGTAAATGTTTGAAATACATGTTTACATGAGGTGTTGCAGGACTTTTGCACCAAGCTGTAAGTTGTTGATTCTCATCCTGTGTATTATGACTACATAAGTCGTGTTACATTTCTTCCTCCAAATAATCTCTCCCATAATGCTGAAATTTACCTTTAATGTTCATCCATAAATATTTAATATATTTATGGATGCATGCATGTGTGATGCCAAAGTAGATAATAGTGGTTTATGTCTTGGTGATATCTGTGCGTGCAGATTGCTGTATGCTGATGACACTGTTCTGTTGGCAGAGAGCAAAAGTGAGTTCCAGAGTATGTTGTCCTGGATGTACAAAGTTTGCATGAAATTCAAACTGAGTATAAATAAGGAAAAAACTAAAGTTATGGTTTTTGAGAGTGGAACTGAATGTAATGTAAGTGTAAATGGATGTAATGTAAGTGTAAATGGCACAGTGATTGACTAGGTGAGTGAGTTTGTGTATTTAGGAAAGCATGTTTGACAGAGAACAAATTGGGTGGTGAAATTAGTAGGCAAATGAATTATTCATTGAAAGTCATGGCTGCTCTGGGAGGTTTTCACAGGAATCATGGGTTCTCAAGAGAGTCCCACGTGGCTGTGTATGAGAATATAATTGTTCCTACTGACTCTGATGTATACATACATGAGATTCTTCCGCGAATTCGCGGAATTCCGCTTTTTTCGGCATCATTTTGGTCATTCTCGAGGTCATTGCAAAAATGAAGAGAAATTTTTCAGGATTTTTAGGGGGGGGTCGTTCTATAGAAGAAAAAAGCGGAATTCCGCGATTCCGCTTTTTTGTGGAGTAAAAGAACTAAGCACTTTCTAGCTTAAAGCGTTGTTTTTGGAACAGACGTGGGGAGCAAGAAGAAATGTTGGAGGGGGAGTCAGGAGCTCAATTCGTTTACTGCTGTCAACAATGGATGGGATGTCAGTCACTTGAGCATCGCAGCGCAAAGGGTGGAAGCTCCGCCTACTTCGTGCGTTAGGGAAACTACCGCAGCCCTTTCCGTGTCTTGCGGGAAATCGCCACTCTGCATTCTATCAGGGCCAAACTATCTGCTTAATTCTATCCGTGACGTCATCGCCAGAAACTCTCTCTTGTAATTTGCAAATGTACCCGAATGCGTTCCCGCTTTTCTGAGATCGTTCTAGAATCGAAGCACTCGTGAATCCTCTTCCTACGAAGTATGCCAAAAAATACGGAATCTCCGTAATTATTACGGATTTCCCCGGGATTACAGGTGACTAACAAAAAAATTATGGATATTCAGATTTTCGCTGTTATTAAGAAAGTTTTACTGATTTTGTAAATAATTGACGTAAAAGCCTCTGAACAAAGTTCGTAACACAGCCCTTTGTCTTTTTTTTTTTTTTTTTCTCAGGTGATGGAATTTGTTTTGCTTGTTTCAAAGTGTGAACAAAAAAAAAAATGCCTGTCGTGCTTCTTTCGCCGTGGCCCGGGATTACGTCGACCTGAAGCATCTGAATAAAGTTCATGACGCAGCTTTCTTTTCTTAAATTCGTTCTAACCATCCCCCCCCCTAAGAGAAAGAATTTGTTTTGCTTGTTTGAAAGCTAAGTGGAAAGGAAGAATGGCGCCACGCCGGAATTATGTAGGCCTGGCGGGCTTCTATTGCCGTGATCCGGAATTACGTTGGTTCGGACGTGCTTTCGCTGTTGCCCGGAATTGCGTCTGCCCGATGCCTCTGAACCATGTTCGTGACGAACCTTTTTGTTTTTTTCTAAGGAGGAGGAATGTGTTCTGCTTGTTTGAAAACTTAGTGGAAAGAAAGCACGGCGCCCGGCTAGGATAACGTCGGCACGAAGCCGCTGAACAAAGTTCGTGACGCAACTCTGTTTCTTTCCTTTCTTTTTTTTTCTAAGGAAGAATGTGTTTTGCATGTTTGAAAGCTAAGTGGGGGGCACGGCTTCGGGCCATTATTACGTCGGGCCGAAGCCTTTAAAAAGTTTGTGACGCAGCTTTCCGGTTTTTTTTTGCTTTTTATTTTATTCTTTCTTTCTAAGAAGGAATTTGTTTTGCTTGTTTGAAAGCTAAGTGGAAAGAATGTGTCATGGGAGGCTCAAAAACAGGGTGAAAAACAAGAATTCGGCAGAGAAAATCTCCCCACTTGCTTGACGTTGATGGAGATTCATGTCACCATATTCACAATGCAAGCAAAAAATTTTGCAAGCCATTTTATAAGGTTACATTGAGAAATACTTTATTGACTTCTTCAATGACTAAAAACTAAGCTGTGGATATATGTTTCTAATTCTTGCAAGTTTCTAATTGCTTGACTAAATTCACAAACTTTCCTAGACAAATACTTTTCACCTCAGGATTTAGCTAGTAAAGATTCACATGTAAGTTTTAAATCTGATTTTTTAAAATATTTCATTTTATTTTGTTCTTAAATCCCTACTTTTCTATTGTGAATATAATAATGTGCTTCACTTTAATATTTACTTACATAATTTGCAGAAAATAATTCCATATGGCTAGTATACTCTTAAATATTGTATATATGCTGTATTTGAATTTGCTCACCGTGCGTTCGTGTGTCTTAATTTTCCACCCAGTTAAAAAGTTCAGCTTTTTTGTCATCGGCCGGTCTCATGTATGTGTATAGCAGTGAAACCTGGGTACAGCCGAAGAAACATAGGAGTTGTTTGTGTGCTGGAGAAATGCGTTACTTACGGGGGGTTTGTGGCAAGACAGGTTCTGATTGTGTGAGGAATGAAGAGGTGTTGCAGTTGTGTAATGTGAAGAAAAATGTTGTTAGCAAGGTGGAGACTAACATGCTTCTGTGGTTTGGCCATGTTGAAAGAATGAGTGATGAGATGCTTACTAAGAAAATCTTTTTAGCCCAAGTGACAGGAAGGAAAGGCAGAGGAAGTCATGGGAGTATCAGATTCAGGAATGTCTACATGAGAAATAAATTATGAGTATGAAGTATAGAAGATCTTGTGTACGGCGTGTAATGGATGTCAGTGAAGCCCGAGTTGTACGTCAAGATCGCTGTAAATGGAGAAGTTTGATATGGCAACAGTAAGTAAAAACTATCTGGTAGTTTGTATTTCTTTTTGGAGCTAATTTCTGAATCTCAGAGAACATCTTAGGGATATGTATGTATGTATGTTTATTTTACGTTGCATAAATTGTCTGGCATTACTCAAAAACTTTATGACAAAATTTATGTACCTAGAGAGCAACGAGAGCAACATGTTGTGGGGTTTTTTCCCACTGATGCCAGAAAGAAGCAAGCAGTGTTGATCATTGTCTCTCCCTCCACATGACACATGTTTTGCTTCTCAAAAGGGCAATTTAGTTCCTGAAACAGAATAGTATTGCAGGCATTATTACAAAAATTATATTATTGTATCTACACAGGAATTTGTAGCTTATTGTCCAGAAAAACTTGTTACCAATCTTTTGAGAATACTGAGCTAATGGAAGAGTTTTTGTATTCTTTGGTACAAAAATAATCTACCAAAAACAATGTTACATTTTTGAAGAAGGAAATGTCTTTGACTTTTGGCTAATGATTCAGAAAATGTGATTTGGATTATATCTCCTGCATTCAGGCTTCCTTCTTTTAGGAAATGTGGTCCTTGGGTCCTGTGCTATGTATTTGGGTGCTTGGGATTGGGTCCTCGGGAATTTCTACGTAAAATGCATATGTGTTTGTATTTCATATTGTGATGAAATGTGCAATAGATTCTGTGAAATTAGAAATTTTAAATACTGAACATTTTTATTTAGCATTACTTTTACTTAGTAATAAAAGATTTTGTTGTATGCAGTATTTGGTAACGGTAAAAAAATGTTAAGCATCTTTAAAGACTTTTTTTTTTTTTTTGAAGGGACTACTTACTTATGGTTGTAGTGTTTTTTTGTTTTTTTTTTTCTCTTGATAATCCCATGTAAAAATTTCACAATTTTAATGATGTTCTAGCTGTGATAAGAAAAGCTGCAAAGCTGCAAGTACTGAAAAGTGTGATGAACCATGTAGGCTTGTGAGCAATTCTACAGAGGTGACAACAAGTAAAAATTGTGCCAGTGTGCTGCCCCTTACACCTGACGTAGATGCTAGACCCACTAGTCTTCAGTCTACACCAAGACACAGTAAGTTCATAATAAATTTTTTGTAATAGCGTGTGCATTCATTTTTATATACATTTTAGAAATGCTATTGTTAGTAATATTTTAGAGAAATAGCTAATTAAAACATAACAAAATTTATGACTTTACATATCAGTACCATAGGTAATATCACACCAAAAGTATTAAAATTGAACAAAAAAAAAAAAAGAAATGCTGGAGAAAGAGAAGTATATTCCATGACTAATAGAGACATTTGATAGAAATAAACTTCAATTACATTCTGCTATATCTTGCATTAAAGTAACATTTTGGTAGTATATACTGAAGAATGACAGTGAACCAGGACGTAACACTTTAAATATAACTACCAGCAGTACTTCACTTTAAAATTTATCCATAAAAATGCTAAAAAGTTTACTTTATTTTGTATAGTTTTCTATATTCCGTAAAAGCGCCGAAACACTTGTTTCACATGATTTACTATATATAATGAACTATGTGAAATAAAATAAACATTTTAGCATTTTTATGGATTAAAATTTTAACTTCAAATAATGAAAAACAGTTAAAAATAGCAGAATCTATTTGTATTTAAAAAAACTAAAAATGGTTTCTATGACTGTACAATGTATCTGCACCTTAGGAAGAAATTATTGAAGTAGGAAGTAAATAATAACTTTTTTGTTATTTTTTTATTATGTGGTATACCAGGTTGCTTCACCAGGCCAGTTTGGAACAGTCATTGCAATGAGCTATGAAGGGTTTAGCATAGTATGCAGGGATGCCAACCTCTACGCATTTGGCATAGAAACTATGCATTTCTTTAGCTTTACTACGCACTACACATCATATGCCTAATACTACGCTGTTGTTGCTATTACACCACATCCCCCCCCCCCACTAACTTTATTTAGCATAATTTTTGTGTTATTCGCGGACCTCCTTAGCGTTTGCCATGGACCCAAGTGCTTTAGCGTATTCATACAACTCAATAACAGGTTGCATATAAGAATAGTCAAAAAGCGCAATACAGAATCTCCATCAATGTTTTGCCAGCTATACTTCGGTATCTGTCTTGCTTCGTTTGTCATGGACTGCGCGTTAAAGACTGGAGGTTTCACGCTGATCCTCAGCTACGTCACAACCCCACTCCCTGGCCTGTGTGGCATCTCTTTCTGTCAGCAGGTTACAAGTGCTCCGGTCGTTCCGGTAGTTTTGTGAAAACTCCGGACAAAATGACCAATCTTGGTGTCGATATGATAACACTTAAGTTTTTGTTTATTGCATTTTATTTCATAAAGCTGCATATTGTTAAAAAAGTCAAGGGTTGGCACAATCATTTTTCTCCGAAACTGTTAAAATCCGGCTAAAAAAAAAAAAAAAAAAAAAAGGCCAAAAGGAAAGAAAGAAGGAAATCGCGCTTTACATGCGGGCATTCTTCCTAATGTTTTGTTTAAGTTGCGTCTCTCGGCATGCTTACAGCTGTTGGAAGCACATTGCAATGTCTGTAGTAGATGAATGACCTCAAGATAAGAAGTACTGAAGTGAGGGATCCCCGCCCAGTACAGGCAGTGTTATGTTTTTAGATACTAAGAAACAGAATTGCGGATTATCTTTTTCTCGAATTTTCAGTTAAATGTACAGAACTCTTTACAGATGCCATCATTTATTAAAACAAAGTGGTGCTGAAAATTTCACCTTGATAACTTAAAAACTTTTTGAGTTAGAAATGCAATTTTTTTATTAATACCTCTTTCTCTATGTGTCCAATCAATTTTTTTTTTGTGTGTGTGTGTGTGTAATTTAAAAAGTTTTCACTGGATTTAGGCGAAATTTTCAAGGTAATTTTGTTTGACCAAGATTGGACATCTATAAAAAGAAATCAGCTTTTTTAAATGAAAATTCGGAAAATTAATTTTTCACATTTTCTCAGTTAAGCAAAGACACAACAGCAGGTGGCAAATGGGGCTCAGAGCAAAAGGGGGAAGGGAAATGAATGTTGCAAGCCCGTAATTCTCAGTCATCTGCGTTTTCCCGTGAAGTTGATCTTTCTTTCTCTGAACGTCTTAATAATAAAAAAGAAAAGTGCGTAATTTTAAAAGTTTCCATTGGATTCAAGCGAAATTTGCAGGGTAATCTTATAAGACCAAGTTATGGCATCTGTCAAAAATTCAGCTCTATTAAATGAAAATTCGGATATTTTTTTTTTTCTTTTTTTCATTTTTATCCTTAGGGAAAAAGGAGTGACTCAGCAGGTTGCCAACGGGATAGTGAATGAAAGGGGAGATGCTACCGAGACCCACATAATAGATTATGTGAGCCTCGCCCACGCAATGCCCCCCTTGGGTCTCAGATGCGAGTGACGAATGGCGCATGCCTGTTGGTCCTTTTTACGCTGCTCTTCTCTTTCACGAGAATAAAAAAGTTGATGTTTTTCGTTTGTGTGTTGTTCATTTCCATATTTTGGTTGCTGTTTTTTTTTTTTTTTTCCTTAAAAAAATTAGTCTGCTGGCTTTTTTTCTTTATCATGTTTCCCTCTAAGGGAAAGAAACCATAACCAAGTTTTTAAAGATGCTTATGAAAAAACGTGGCCTGTTTTAAAAGATCGAAATAATCAGTAAATGATGCCTATTGTACCTGTTGTGATATTTCCTTCTCTGTGCACATGGTGGAAAAGACTGTAGACGTCATGTGGAATGTCGCCGTCATATTGAGAATGCAAAAAGAAAAGCACCAAACTAAACATTAACAAAAAATGTTTGCGCAATCTGATGACCTTTCCTTTAGAGGAGAAGCATTATTTGCAAATTTTTTAATAGAGCACAACTGCCCAATTGCCATTTTTGACCATGCAAGTGCATTATTTAAAAAATGTTTCCAGATTCAGCAATTGCCGCAAAGTATGGAAGTGACCGTACAAAAACCTCTGCAATTATAAGGAGTTTTACTGACACTTCAGTGCAGCAACTGACAGAAGTTTTGAAGATATCCAAGTTTTGCTTGGCTACAGATAGATGGTAGTAATTCCCATTCAGATCAAAAAATATTTCCTATTTTAGTCAGTTATTTTGACCAAACCTTAAGTAAAGTAATCACATTATTGCTATCATTACCGAATCTATGTGGTAATGCAACTGGGGAAAATATATTTCACTTGCTGGATCAAGAACTCACGAAACGATCGATTCCATGGCAAAATTGTGTAGCTGTTTGCTCAGACAACGCAACAGTTATGGTGGGAAAGCACCATGGCGTTACAAAATTTATAAAAGATAAAAACCCTTCTATTGTTTTTATTGGCTGTACATGTTATTGGATTCATATTACAGCACATAGTGCTGCTAAGAAGCTAAATGTATCCATTGAAGATTTTTTTATGGATGTATAATTTTATTTAAAAAGAAGTAAGAAGAGAAGTGATGCTTTTAAATTGTGTCAGACTTTATGTGGGGAAGAAATACAGAAAATAATAAAACATGTGTCAACAAGGTGGCTGTCACTGATGAATGTGGTAAATCCTTTCCTTGATCAGTGGGAGCCCTTGCAAAAGTTCTTCTGCTATGAATATAAGGATAAAGACTCAAAGAAATTTAGACAAATTAAAGGAACTTTTGAGTCTCCTGTTACAAAACTATCTGCTTTTCCTCCAGCATGTGCTGCCATTGTTTTGCAAGACAAATGTTTTTATGCAACAAGAAAACCCACAGATCCATAAACTACGAAGAAAGCTTCTATCATTATTTTCAGAAATAGTGTCAAGGTTTATAAAGCCAGCAGCTGTGAGTGAAGCTGAAAATGTTTTTTCAATAAAATTTACTGAGTATAAGCTTCAAAAATTTAAGGATGATCTGGTTATAGGTTCAAAAACAAGCCAGTATTTAATGGGAGACTCTTTAACAGAAGCAGAAAAAAATTGTTTTTACAAATCCGTACATGCATACTATACAGAAGCGTGCCATTACATGCTAAAGAACTTCCCTTAGGAAGATAAAGTTTTGCAGCATGCTGATGTCAATCTCAGATTTCAGAGTAAATTTAAGTCTGTGGATTTTTTTCTGGAGCTCTTTCAATATGATGATGAAAAAAGAAAATACCATTGAGATTGCTTCATTCAATATGATGATGACGAAGAAATACCGTTGAGATTGATTCACCATGTTTAACAGGAAAATTGCTGTTACACACAGTGCAAAATGCATCATTCGATTGAACATCTGATGCACGCAAACATGGCCATTTTTCCGAATACGATGACTTGAATTTCTGATCTGCAATAACTTCTTTCTTGCTTGTTCAGCCATATTAAAACATGTAATCGCTAAATGTTTTCACAAGTCGCGAAAGCACAAAATAATTTGTGTACAACCGTGAGATATATTAAACTGTGTGTTCATGCTCAACCTTTGTGTTTTCTATTTGTGTGGATTCTGTCATTTATTCTACCAGGAATAGGGGTAAGTAAAACACCCTTTTTATTTTTCTCCATTGTCAATATTTCATAAGTAGCTAATTGTTTAAATCAAAATCTCAAATCCGCACATACAGTTCTCAATATTGATTTTTTTCTGGTTATTTTTATAAGTGTCTAGTCTGTCGTAAATTTAAAACATCTTAAAATACTTTTTCGTAATATTTCTTGTGTCTACACATGAAAGCTCAAAACTACACATTTTTATGGCTTGGACTACACATGAATGCTGTAAGAGGTTGGCATCCCTGAGTATGTCTGTAGTCAGAAGTGACAAATGAGACATGTCTTCCAGATGTTAGGATGTTCCCAATGAAAGTGCTGAAGCAAGTCTACAAATATTGTGACAACTGGGCGGTAACCTGTAGTATTTTAATTGTTGTTTTTATTTAATGTTTAGAAGTAGTTATATACAGCGTTCTCAGGAAAGTCTGTTTACCCCCCCTCTAACTTTTAAACCACGTATCATACCGCCAGGGAAGTAACGTGCACCTATAGGAAAGTGACTATGTGCAATCGATTGGATGTGCTTGTAGCGCCCCTAGTGGCAAAATATGGAACTTAGCAAAACTAACTCAGAAACCAAGGGAGATACGCAAAAAGTTCAATCACAAAATGAAAGAGCGGTGTTTAATTAGTACAAAACAACACTTGGTTCAAAAGAAACACTTACCGAAAAGACAAAGAAAATGCGACCAAGGCGTCAGATGTCCGGCTGCTAGCACGTGATGCCAATGGAAAAGTGGTTACGTAATATAACACGTAGTTATGCTAATTTCAAGTTTGACTTAAAATGGTGTCAGGTGGTCGAAGGGATATAAATGATGGGTGGGAATAGAGAGTCAATCAAAGTATGAGGTCGGCAGGTAGATGGCTATCTTCACGAATGAGGAGTACTGTGATATGGTCTTGCTGTACGGCGAATGTCAGCAGAATGCAAAAAGGCTTTGAGGTTGTATAGAGTACGGTTTCCCACTCGTCAGCATCCAGCTGCAGAGACAATTGCCAAAGTTGTCCGGCACCTGCGAGAAACAGGAAGCGTTACTCTGAGCGTCATCGTTCCAGTCGTCCCATTGGTGCCGGTGTGCGAGTACATCCTGCGGATGTTTTGGGCCATGTTCTTGCAAATCCTTGAAGTAGTATGATGGCAGTGAGCTGTATGTGTAGATTATTGGCATCACGGGTGTAGCAAATCTTGAACGAACATGGTGCGCATGCCCACTGTGATGCTGGCGCACAAAACCTGACACCTGGAGACCTTCAAAGGCGGTATGACTTTTGTAATTTCGTCTTGAACACCTTACAGGAAAGGAAAAGCAGTGGTTTGTGGACAACATCCTATGGACTGACGAGTTAACATTTACAAGGGGTGGGATCATCAATTGCCAGAACTCCCACTATTGGGATGTGAGAAATGCACTCATGATGAGACAAGCACGCCATCAAGTGTGCTGGTCACTTAGTGTGTGGTGTGGAATGTGGCAAACATCCACAATTGAACCTGTGTTCATTGAGGGAAATTTAACAGGTCAGCATTACTTGCAGCAATTATGTGGTCCAGTAAGCAATTGGTCGGTTGATGTTCTTTTGAATATGTTACCACGCATATGGTTTCAACATGATGGCTGTCCTTCCCACAAAACCTTTCCAGTTTGCTTGTTCTTATCTCGCACATTCGGCAACAATATTTTTGGATATGTCGGTTGTACGGAATGGCCGCCATGGTTACCCGACCTAACACCGATGGACTTTTTCTTTTGGTGATACTTGAAGGATCAAGTGTATTCTACGGAACCTTCCAGCGTGGCAGATTTAAAGGAACACATCGTCAGGGCCTGTAATTCTGTAACCCCTGTGATGCTGCATGCTGTTCGAGATGCATTTCTGTCCCAAGTCCAGATGTGCATTGTCGCTGATGGTGCACACTTCGAACAATGTGTACGGTAGACTACTCACCAGGGTAGTTGCACCTGTACTACACGAACTGCTTGCTACGTCTGTGTTGTTTTGTGTGTAATTATAGTTAATACTTTAACATGTCTTGCCTTTTCTGTAAGTGTTTCTGTTGAACCAAGTGTTGTTTTGTACTAATTAAACACCGCTCTTTCATTTTGTAATTGGACTTTTTTGCATATCTCTCTTGGCTTCTGGGTTAGTTTTGCTAAGTACCATATTTCGCCACTAGGGGCACTACAAGCATGTCCAATCGATTGCACATGGTCACTTTCCTGTAGGTACACGTTACTTCCGTGGCGGTAAGATACGCGGTTTAAAAGTTGGGGGGGGTAAACGGACTTTCCTAAGAACCTTGTGTATAGAAGCAGTGTATTGTAACTGTCAATTCAAGGCTTTACCTGCATTTGACCCACATGGTCATACAAATTGCTTTGTAAATATAATGTAATATAGTAAACTATTTAAAATATACTTTTCAGCATTTTTATGGATAAATTTTAAAATTAAATACTATTGGTGGTTAAATTTAAAGTGTTAAGGTTACTTCCTTGTTGTCCTTCTGCAGAAATGTTTATTAATGCGAGATTTAACAGATTGTAATTGAAGTTTATTTTTATCAAATATCACATGTAGTTAGGGCGTTGATATCAGAAAAGCATTGCATTCCTGTTATAATAAATTAAAGCTTTCAGGGAGTTGGGAAAACTCATGTTAATCAACAGATGCATATATATATATATATATATATATATATATATAAAAATACAGTTTGTGATGTTCAGTTTTTTTTTTAACAGGCAATGGACATTCTCCAAACAAAATGTGCTCTGACTTCATCAAGAGCATGGCTGTAGTTATAATGACTGTAATTATTTTAAAAAGTGCATGAGGCATTTTTAATATGGAAAAAATAATTACAAATGAGTGGTCTAAAAAATGACAGTATATTTTTTGATAAGCAAGAAGTTTGTCTTGTGATCTTTGTATTATATCCTGTATATGTGTTTGTAAAATAAATTACATAAGTTTATTTAAGTCAAAAAGAAAAATCAATTTCTTAATGTAAACCCCAATAAAACTGTTTTGACTCTCTCAAAAGATTATCATGTGGGTATAGTTTTGCAAAGGCTGTACAATAAATGTGGAAATAATGCTAAATCTTCAAATCACTTAGGGTTGTCAATGCTTGTCTGTTTTTCAAAGCAAAAATGACAGAGACATTCCCCTGCAAGTTGCTAGTACAAGAATAATATTCCAAGCCATTAAACATATATATATATATATATATAACTTTCAAAATGTTGTTAGCAGCGAAGTACTGGAGATTGGCAATTAAAGTGAGATGACAGAAGCTGCCTGAATTTGATTTCATCAGTTTATAAGTACAATGGAACTTGTCTATAATGTCCTTCATGGGACTTAAAAATAATGGTATTATAGACAATGTCTGTTATAAACAATCTGAAGTAATACTGAAACGAAATAATGCTTTAATATTTTTGTATGTAGTAAACGTAACTTACCTACTTTTTGTAAAGCTGTAGTAAGGTATTAATTCATCTAATAATTGTACAGTACAGATATAAATATGTATTTTTACTTAAGTACTGTACGTAGTAACTTATGCACATGCGCACAGAATTCAAAACATGTGAGAATGAGATTAGAACATAAAAGACATTTCTTGATTGAGAAAAACTGTATTGGGTTGCATAAAAGAAAAAAAAATTGTAATGCCTTCCAGGGCTACTAAGCCCTGCACCTCATCAAACATTGAGGTACCCTTTAGGTCATTGTTAAAGGTGACCTTGAATTGGTCAGCGGATGTGTGTGAGCTTAAAAGTACTCCCTCCCTTACCGAATTCTCTTGCCCTTAGCTGGTGACAAGCCTTGTAGCCTCTTCCGTTGAGGAGAGAAAGTTCTCCATAGACGTAAACCCCAAATCCTATTTCTCCCTTGGTGAAGGAGGGTGCACTGAACTGAATAAAGGATAATTCTTTTTCTCCAGCAGTGCATTCTACGAAAAAGTTGAAGAAAACTGTGCATTTCTGTTGTGTGTATGATACTACATCCAATTTCAGAAAAGTATTTTTAGACTTGAGATGTCATTATTATAGGCAGGTTCGACTTTGTTTCCGTTTTCATTACAACAGATTTCATTTATCATTGGGTTAAAGGTAATTTTGCCAGGACCAACACTTCGTGGCTGTTACAGCCAGGTGCTCGTTACATCTGAGTTTGTTATAAGCGAGTTTTACTATATTTCCAGTTCACATTAAGTCAACCATGATCTTTATTGGTATAGGGTGTGTTATTTTTTAAAAGCTGTTAATTTGTTTGAAGTGTTGTTATGGTATTTAATCCACACTTTTATGGATATTGGTGATCTTAATGTTAGTTATGCATTTGTAAACCATGATTTTGATAAAGATTTCAGTACCATATGCAGTATGGGATCTTTTATCCAGTATCCTGGTATCTGGAATGCTTCAAAAACTGGCATTATTCCAGAATGAATAAATCTGAAATTTGTGCCAAGTAATTCCAGGGGTAATCTTCGGTTTTATTGTCTTAATGGAACCGAAATCTGTAGTGCTAAATGATTCGGACAGTTTCAGATGCGAATTTATTGGAAAAGAAAGAAAAAATTGAATACTATGTTTTTTAAAGGTTTTTGTCATATTTGCAGCCCTAAAAGTTGGCTGCTAGGTCTTCATGCAGCTGCTCCACCTGATGGAGATTGGTGTCAAGATTTCAAGTTAGGCTTAAATGTGATGCACTTTTTGTCATGACTCTTAATAATATATTAGCAATAGGTCATTACATGTATTTTTGTGTAACCCTAGTCTTTTTTGTCAAATGAGCTTCTGAACATTAATTTTGTTGGGTAAGATGAAAAAAGTCCCCTGCTGGTTCTAAATTTTAACATTTAAGTTCTGTTTAACGAAGTAATCAAGCAGATTTTTCTGGGCAGATGTTTAATGATAACATATGTCCCTTCTCAAAACTACTCTGAATTGTCTTATGTTGTAGTTCTTCAAGGGGGCATAAATTTTGTGGCTTAGCTCCCGGTAGGCAGTAATTTTCATCACACTACTGAGGCAGGGTTATTTAATTGGATCTAAAAACTTATTTTTTACTGAACTAGGGGCTGCACCTCTAGGCTCGCTGCGCTCGTTTCCAGAGTAGCGCTCAGGGCCCTGCAGCCCGATCTCCAAGTACATCACATGAAATAAAAACTAGAAAATTCATATAAATTTCATTTTTATTGCATGTCTAAGCAAATAAGGCTTGTTATTCCGAAATTTCAAAGTTTTTTCACTGTCGTTATTTTTTGGAAGGGCAGACTTTTGTCGTTTGAACTTATAGCACTTACTAAATTTTACCACTAAGGAAAACAGAAGTGGTCCAAAAAGCATTTCCGTAAACCGTTATGCTAAACTGCTAAGGTGGACGTCAAGTAATTTTGCTTCCTATACTTCCAATGGAAAAACTTTTGTACACATTTCCTTCACAATTAGTGTGTTCCCAAGGATGAAAATTTAAACATCTTCATATTATAACTTGGAATACTTAATATTTTCTAAAACATAACCATAATTATATAAAAAATCAATAACTTTTCCTTTGGTGGTGTTGGAACCAGAAAAAAGATGGCGCGACCTGTACTTTCATGACGTCAGCAGACAAACAAATGTTGGATTACATAAATATGGTTATGTTTTAGAAAATATTAAGTATTCCAAGTTATAAAATGAAGCTATTTTAATTGATGTTCAAATTTTCATCCTTGGGAACGCATTATTTGTCCAGAAAAAAGATGGTGCGACCTGTACTTTGATGATGTCAGTAGACAAACAAATGTTCGGTTGCATAATTATGGTTATGTTTTAAAAGATATTAAGTATTCCAAGTTATAAAATGAAGCTATTTTAATCGATGTTTAAATTTTCAATCCTTGGGAACGCATTAATTGTGAAGAAAATGTGTACAGAAGTTTTTCCATTGGAAGTATAGGAAGCAAAATTACTTGACGACCACCTTAAACAACTGACATAGCTTTCCCAACAAAGCATATGCACAACAAATTCTCTGCGTCAGCAGGTCACGAGACCAGAACGTTCCTCTGTAGTTATCGTAAAGATGACCTTTTCTTTATTTTTATTTTTATTTTATTTTATTTATTTATTTATTTATTTATTTATTTATTTTTTGTGAAAAAGGGACGATAGTTGTAAGTTTGCTGTAAAAATTGCAATGCGTTATAATTAATAGTTTGCCGTATATCCGTTTTTTTTTTTTTTATGGATCCCATCGCGAAATAGAGAATTTTGTGAAATTTAGACATTTAATTCCTCTTAAATTAAATCGAAATTCAAAAAAAGGGGCGACGAGGTGCAAAAATTTGGTCACGGCACTACATGCCTACAAAGTTTCGTGGTTCTGTTGCTGTTAGTGTGTCCGGAACGCGACCTGATAGCACTTTTTTGCTTACCTTAACTTTGAAATACAATAGCTCTTGAAGTTTCGCTAGAATCGAGAAACGGTTTATTTCAGCGTGTTCTCCAAACAATTCTCTACAAACGATGTAGATTTCATATTTTTGTGTTCAATACGTTTTGCGTTGCGAGCTTTCTAAAACAGTGGCAGTTACTTTTTTTTAGAATAGAGAGAAATTACTAGATTCAACCAAACAGCAGGCACTAATTAAATAAAATGGATGTAGAAAATAAAATCTACTCTTATGAAAAGTAGAAACACCAAAGAGCACTGACTTTCTCTGCTGTCTTTTTAAAGTGTCACATTTCTAAGGATCTGTATCTTCATTTTGAAAATTTACTTCATTTTAATTACTGTTCATGTTTGGTCAAATCTAGTGACTTATATTAGTACATAACATCTTACCTAGAAAACAGCCGTTTATCCTATCTCCAAGCCTTGCTGATGTGTGGCATCAGTGGCCTACCCTACACATGCATAGAATACCCTAAGCCTGATTTCTAAGAGCAACAACATTCACAGCTTCCCTGCAAATGGAAGTACTGAGTCGCAGTGGCCAGTGACCCACCACTGGGACCACAAGTGATTTTTACAACAAAAATCCATAAAAAAATAAAATAAAAAAAAAGTTTTCTTTTGCAGTAAATTCACTATTTGCTACTCTGACTAATGTTACCACTGACAGTGCTTTCCATAATTTAGAAAAGTAATACATTAAGGGCGCTACAATCATTATTGTTCAGCATGCTCCACATTATGGAAAAACCCTTTATCCGGAAAAATCTCAAAGGTTCTGGGTAGAAGATCCCACAGTATTGTGATACAAGAGCATTTAAATTTTTTTTTCTTTCGATCTTGAAGGTATAACTTTAATCGTCAACTACAATTTTATTTTTATTTATTTATTTATTTTATTTAAATACCTTTAGGTCGTTATGCTGGTGACATGAAAAAACCATCTCACCAACCTCGCAAAAGTGTAGTCAGTTGCGTTACTGTGCCAGACTCTGACTCAGAGGGATATTACAGTCCTCTACAAGCTCTTCCTAATTTCACCACGACTGTGATGGGTAAAGTTATAAAACCTGAACCCCAGAAGGAAGCTGTTCATTCAACTAGGTAGGTGTCTAATTTCAAATTAGTTAAAATTCTTGAATGCGAGTCTGTTCTATTGCGTGTGTTATTCATATACACAATGTGAATGTGTGTGTGTGTGTGTGTGTGTGTGTGTGTGTGTGTGTGTGTGAGTGAGTGAGTGTGTGTGAGAGAGAGAGAGAGAGAGAGAGAGAGAGAGAGAGAGTGCACACGCATTCTTTGCATGTCTGTTGGTGTTTAGAGTAACTGTCATTTATTTAATGTTGGATGTTTATGACCCAATCCTGGATAGTGATTTTACTTGTGCATTTAAAAATCACAAAAGACAATAAAAGAAGGAAGAAAGAATAACATAACCCTTGATCCACAGGAAAGGAAATATACATATTCCACAGAACATTTGTGCTTAGTGAATCTGTAGTGGACAAATTTAAACAATTGGTGTGTGTGTGTGTGTGTTAGTAGTAGTAGTAAAAAAATTTATTTAATTAAAAATAAAGTCAATTTTTTAAAAAAAAAAACTTTTTCATGTCTAGTTGGAATGCAAAAAGAATAAAGAAATGGTGACCTTTTTCTGAGGTAAAACGAAAGATAGCTTAATCTGCTTTTCGACAAGTGTACTTTTTAGGATTCAGCAAACAAAATATTCCAATAGGTTATTTATGAAGAAAATGCTTTTAAAGAGAAGTAGATTCAATTAATGAAATTTGAAATGATGTGAGACTGTGAATGCACTGCAGAGCCCACATGGTGATGGGTGAACAAACATAATTATAGATTATTAAAATTCTACAGTTTCTATAGATTGTCAAGGAATAAAAACAGAAAAATAGACTTGCACATAAAATCTAAGCCATGCACATACTATTCTGTAGTTTCAAAAAATGAATTGATGAGAATTATAGTTAGTAAAACAAATAGATTTGTGGAAAGGAAAATTTCCAAGTTCATTTGAGATCCCCCAGATAAGTTGGGTAAAGTTCTGTTTTCCTGTTCATGCATACAAGTTTGATTTTCATAAAAATATTTAGTAATATCATGGGAATCGTGAAGATATCTGAAATGAAAAATCATGGTCAGGGATTTTGCAGATAAAATTGTTTGATATTATAATGATAAGAAGTTGTTTTTTTTCCTCAGGCATTTAAAAAATTATGTCCTTTTTATTCAGTAGCACAGCTTTTCGTATGTAATTTTATGTTGTTAACACATTTTATATCTAAACAGATAGAAATGCATATTGTTATTGATTGGACATTTAATTTCTACTTTTGCACAGATTCCTAGATTATCAACATCTGGACTAAAATTTTTATGCCGTGTATCTTTCCAGTAGTAAATCCCAAATAAAAAATTTCGATGTAACGAAAATGGATTGTTTTGCGTCACCGTTGTTGAAATCTGATCGTACACTGCATGCTGTCCCATGAAGTGATGCAACACTAGTTAATTTCATTGTTACTCAACAATATATTTTACTAAACTATCATTGAACATTATTTCGCCATGTTTTACATCCACATAGCAATATTGCATTACAGTCTGCGTAAATTATGAGAACCTGATGCTAAATGTGATAAAAGCCATTACAGAAATATATTTTGATGCTATGCATCTTTCCCAACAATATAAAGTACAGTAGAACTCCAATTATCCAAATTAACTTGGACCACAGCCCATCCAGATATTCGGAAAATACAGATAATTGGGTTGTCTTTTTCTGTAGGCCAAATATGTATTTATTAATTGAAGTGAGGAAACATAATTTTTTCGTTTATCCTATTTTATAATAACAAATGCTATACAGTTTAAAAAATAAATGTCTACTGTATTGCATTACAATTTTGTATTATTTAAATGAACAAAAAAAAACTAAAAATATGTAAATAAATCAACAAAAATCTTAATTTTACTTGGATCTGAAAGAAGAACAAGCTTGGTTTAAAACTCAGGCTTCACGTGACAATAACACATAAACATATAAAACGAGCGAAACACACAGAGTCACGTACGGTAAAAGGTTCGTTTAGCGGTAGCTTTCGGTCATCCTACGACCTTGATCACCCGCGATCGACTGGATGGGCTGGTTGCAAGAACTACAATTTGAAGTTGGGGTGTTGGAACTGTTGCCAGATTTTAGAAAGAGATCCAAATAAACGGGATTTGGTGATGGGTCTCTGAATTGCAGTTTTTGGTGAACAAAATTTCAATGCTCTCTTGGAAATGCAGAGATGCCTTGTTGATGAAAGGGGCAACCTTTTTTTGTTTTGTTTTTTTCCAAATGGGAACTGCAGAGGTGTCTTCAAGGGTTAATGCAGATAAAGCTGTTTTGGGAAGACAATACAAAACAATACAATACAATTATTTATTGCACACATTTAAAACTTACAGTTATATGAAAATGCAATACACCAGGAGGAATCTGAACACATTGGTTGTAAGGCGATTCCCCCTATCAGATGTAAGAAAATGAATAAAACATATGGCATATATGAAAGCAAGTAAGATGGTTATAACAGAAGCACCACTGTTAGCAGCATGCTTGGAACTACAATTTAATGATAGGGTTGAGATTCGTTATGGAGATCAGGGTGATTTACAATGTAATTTCGCAGAGACAAGGAAAACTTTTTGATATTTTCCAGGGATCTGATGCTCTCTGGGAGATTATTCCATAGGATAATGGCTTTATACAGTATGCTATTTAAACCATAATTAAGTCTAACACACGGCTGACATAATTTGTTGTTAGCAACAGATCTGGTGAAGATTGAATAATCCAGATATTTGATGTCAGATTGAAAAATAGGCAGTTTAAGATGCATTATTTTAAAAAACATGATACCTAGTTTCAAGGTAAAAATTTCATGAATTTTTATAATATTTAGTTTTAGAAATAATGGTTTTGAATGAGACATGTAATCTGTGTTCAGCATATAGCGAACAGATTTCTTCTGTAATTTGAGCAAGCATAACTTATTGTTTGCACTTATATTTGAATACCAAGATTCCAGACAATAGGAGAGATGGGTATAAATAAAAGCATAGTAAAATGTTTTTAGGACATTGATCGGGAAGTGATGCTTAATTTTACCAAGCAGGCCAACCTGTAAGGAAACTTTTTTTTAAAACAAACTGAACATGCGTATTCCAGTTAAAGAATTCATCAAACCAAACACCAAGATACTGAACTTTGTCCACAATTTTAAGGGGGAGATCATTAATCCTGACTGGAAAGTTATTTATGTCCCCTCTTTTATGAACGCTTCGGAAATATACGGTGTTGGTTTTTAGAATATTAAGTGATAATTTGTTAGAGCATAACCAATGAGATAAATTTGATACATCATTATCTGTAACTTATGCAAGTCATGACATTTTTGAAAAATGACAGTGTCATCAGCGTATAGCAAAGCGTGAGTTGATTGCAGGCACAGAGGAAGGTCATTAATATATAACAGGTACAGTAATGGTCCCAATACCGAACCTTGAGGCACTCCACATGAAATATTAAGTAGATCGGAGTTTATTTTATTTACAGTGACATACTGTTTGCGATGAGAGAGGTAGTTCATTAAGAGGGAAAGAATTGCGCCACGAAAACCGTATTTGGGTAATTTATGTAACATAATGTTGTGATTTACCATGTCGAAAGCTTTTTGGAAATCAATAAAAACACAAATAGTATAATAACTGTCATCTAGTGCTTCGGAAATGAAGTTTGACAACTTAGCAACAGCCATTTCAGTAGATCTGTTTCTTTGGAAACCGAACTGTTCCAAAGAGAGCATACCATGGGTGTGTAAAAAATCAACGTTCTGCTGTGAATTGACCTTTCAAAAATCTTACTCAAAACAGGTAACAAAGATATCAGTCTGTAATTACAGGTAGATTCCCTGTCTCCTTTTTTAAAAATAGGAATAACCTTAGCGATTTTCAGACTGTCAGAAAACTGACCTGAATAAAAACTCAGATTAATAATATGTGTTATAAGTGGTACTAAAATGGAGATCCAATCTTTTATGACTCTGCTATTAATATTGTCTGAACCAGCACTTCTTTTTAGGGACAATGAAGTGATAATATTATAGGTTTCAGTATCATCCAAAGGGCGTAGAAACATTGAAAAAGGAACTTCCTTAATTTTGGATAAAGAAGCATAACCTTTAGTATTTGTGGGCAAGTTTTGCTGAAATGCTAAATCATGACCTATGTTAATGAAGTAATTATTGAATTCATCAGCGACTGATTTTGAATCAACATTAAAATTACCAGAATTTCCTTTTAACGTCAGCGGAGTTTCAGTAGCACAGGATCGTTTGTTAATTGCTGATTTGATTATTTTCCATTTTTGATATGAGTTATTTCCTGCATCTGAAATAGCGAGGTTGTAATAAGCAACTTTCGCATGCTGAATAACATTTCTTAGGGCATAATTATACCTTTTTATACTTATCATGTAAGTGACTGTTATAAGGATTCTTTCTACTTTTTTACGAAGCTTATCCTTTTTTTCTGATTGATCTAATGATTCCATTGGTCATCCAAGGTTGGATCTTAATGTCATATTTAGTATTAACTACCTTGTGAACGGTTGTGATCTCAAGGAAATCATTCAAAATGCCTTGCAAAATTTCGGTAGCTATAGTTGGACAAGTTGTATTGAAGATATCCGACTTGTCCCAGTCAAAATTAGAAACTAGGTCAGCTAACGTGGTGTAGTTACAATAGGAGATTGTTTTGTGGTTAATTGAGTAATGGTAATTTGTAAAAACTGGAACATGAATGAAGACAGGGTTGTGATCACTAATACCAAAATCAATCACTCCGGACTCTAAAGTAGTAGTATTAAGTAAGTTAGTACCAATATGGTCTAGAATATTGGCACCACGAGTTGGTAAAAAAATGCACATCTGAAAAAAATTGCCTGATAGCATATTATGATAGATTTCACTTAGAGGTAGGTTGTTAATGTTAATATTAATATCTCCCAGAAAAATGCAATTTTTATTATCGTTATTTATTTTGTATAAGATATTGTCAAAGCATTCACAAAAGGTTTTTCGATCACTACTTGGCGATCTGTAAATAACGCCAATAATTAGGTTTCTGAACTTGGGACTTTTGATTTCAATCCAAAGCATTTCACAGGAATCAAGTACAAGGGACATATTATTCAAGTCATCACGAATAAAGTAGGTGATGTGAGACTTGAGGTATAGGCCTACTCCACCAGAACCCCTTATATTCAGTAATGAATTCTGATTTCTAACTTTGCATTCAAAATTATAGTTACTGAGATTGAAAAACTCCTTTTGTTTCTCATCAATTAAATGAGTTTCGCTAAGTGCAATTAGAGAAAAATCATGATTCAATTGCGATAGAAAAATTTGAAGCTTATCAAATTTAGAGTTAATGCTTTGAATATTGATATGTAAGAGTGACATACCAACTTTGTCGATTTCATCAGAGAGATAGATCATATGAAAATACCTTTTCACAAGTACTGTCTTGATGGTAATAATCCAGGTACGGGTCATATATTTGTTCCGGGCCAGCTATTAATCAGAGCAGATGGAGGGTGAATGTCATTGTAATGCCTAGTTAATTTTTTCCATGTCACTAACAGACTGAATGTGCAGTGCAGGTGAGCCCTTATCTTTGCGGGCAAAGATAAGGATTGGAAACATCTTTTTTTTTTTTTTTTTTTTTTTTTGATGCTTCGGTATGTGCTTCCAATACATACTGAGAGACCAGAGGAAGTTATGCTATTCCCATTTCAACTTCCTCTGGTCTCTCAGTGTATATTGGAAGCACATACCGAATCATCAAAACAAGACTTGGTGAGCACAGAAGAGGCCCAGGGTGGAAAAAATATAGGTTGAAAGGCTCCCTGCCTGAAGATCATCAGCGTTATTCTGATGTACTCAGAGAACGACTGAAAGAGCTGAAGTCTTGTGAGAGGGATGTAGAAAAGAATTGGGAATATTTTAAAAGCTGTGTTGTTACTGCTGCCAAAGAGGTTTGTGGCACCACAGTGGTGGGTAACAATAGAGGTAATGCTTGGTGGAATAGTGAGATTGAACAGCCAGTAAAGAGAAAGAAGCCTATTTGGGGATGTTGCAAAGTAGAGTTTCTGTGGAAGAATATCGCTGTAAGAAACGTGAAGCTGTTGAGTTGGTTCACCAGAGTAAGGCAAAAGATGGGAAAGAGAAGGTGGAGAGGCATGAATTGGCTTTTTGAAAAAATAGGAAGACTTTCTGAAAATACATGAGACTCAAAGAAAAATAGGGGAAACAAAGTTGCAAGTTGTGTAAAGAATAGGATCGGGAAAATGATATGGGAGCCCAATGAGTAAGTGAAAGATGGAGTGAATACTACTGTGAGTCATTAGATCAGGAAAGCAAAGGTGATTCTGATGCAGAAGCAGATGATGTCACAGTGAAGGATAGAAACACAGGAGGCATTTTAAGAGAAGAGGTGTGTAAAGCTCTAAAATCTCTTCAGAATGGTAAGGCTCCGGAAGTTGATAGCATAACTGCCAAGATGTTGAAATATGGTGGTGACTCTGTAATTGACTGGTTAACTGAAATTTGCCAGTTGCACTGGGAGTTAGGAATGGTCCCTCGGGATTGGAAGGATGCTATCATTGTTCTTTTGTATAAGGGAAAAGGTAATCCAACTGACTGCAAGAACTATCATGGTATTAGCCTACTGAGCATGTCAGGGAAAGTGTTTGGTAAGGTCTTCATTGAAAAAGTACAGGGTCTTCCATCAGAGAAAATATGGGATGTTCAAAGTGGTTTTATGCCTGGTAAAGGCTGCACTAACCAAATTTTTGCATTACATGTGATGACTGAAAAGTGTCTGGCTGTTGGTAAAAAAGTTTTTGCTGCCTTCATGAATTTAGAGAAAGCTTACGACTGAGTAAATAGGACACTTGTGGAAGGTATTGGATGAATATGGTGTTACTGGGAATCTACTTAACAGTGTAAAAGCCATGTATGCTGGCCGTATAGCTTGTGTCTGAGTGAATGGTGTTTTATCAAAATATTTTTTTCTATTTGTGCATTAGTCAGACAAGGTTGTGTAATGTCACCATGGCTGTTTAATATACTTATGGATGCGTGATGCCAAAATAGATAATACTGGTTTATGTTTTGGTGATATCCGTGTGTGCTGATTGCACTGTCCTGTTGACAGAGAACAAAAGGGAGTTGCAGAGTATGTTGTCCCGGATGAACAAAGTTCGCATGAAATTCAAACTGAGTATAATAAGGGAAAAACCAAAGTTATGTTTTTTGAGAGAGGAACTGGTAGCACTGAACGTAATATAAATCTAAATGGCAAGCATGGTTCGTATGCTCCTTGAAAACAAAAAGTTCATTTTTAAGTACTTGAAGAAGTTTAAGACTCTGTAAATGGTGCTTGAAAAAATGTCTTTTGTTTTTTAAGTAATGATATGAAAGAGCGTGAGTAAAATAATTGTTTGAGTCAAAAAGTTGTATTGGAGATGTTCTGTGTAGTTCTAATAAAAACACAAATCTGATCAAATAGTGCAAAACTTGCATTCAACTGAGGGGAGTATGTAGACAGCTGGTACCTTGGCTATGACATCAGAACAGAGTAAAACATCAGCCATGGGAGTTAAATAAGTAGAATGATGTATTCGTAAATTGTGATGGGCTTTTGTTGACTGAGATTAGGATGCTTTCTTCCTGGAAGGGGAATACAAAAGTAATGTATCCTTTCAAAATATTTCCAAAAGTAAAACTATTTCAAACAAGTTAGTAAAATAGTAGCACTGTATTAGTGATCTGATTTATTGGCGTAGGAAATAAACACATAAGCATTTCCAAGCTTTTGCACATCAACCAGATGGCTTTTTCAAGGAAGTTAGACAGAAACTGCAAACTGAAAAATAGAAAGCTTAAAAATTTGAACGCGGGAACTTGACAATAAATAAATGCGACGTTACATTCATTTAAAGATATGTGGCATCACGTTGGTTGCACACGGGATCGTGGTAGAGAAAAGGCATTACTTGAAGAATTGGTTCCAAATTCGTGGCAACTCAAGGGAGACACAATCATTGAAAGTATTGCTGTTGGTAATGATCTCCAATGTAAAGTATCGTTGATGTGCGAAAGCTTGGAAACGCTTATGTGTTTATTTCCTACGGCAATAAATCAGATCACTAGTACAGTGTTACTATTTACTACTTAACTGGTGTACTGTTCCTCGTTATAAATAAGTTAGTAAAATCATGCAATGCATTGATTATGATACACTTTCCAACATACCAAAAATCATTACTCAAGTTATGAGAATAATGGCTGTGGAATAAATCTCGCCCCTGTGCCCTGACCTTTGACCCCATTTCGATGATATTCAACAGAAGCGGTTCAGTACACCCTTGGAGCAACATAATAAAGTTTTGTCACAATTGAAGCATTTTTACGTAAGTTATGATGCATAGGGGTGATGGAATCGATCGCGCTTTATGTCCTGACCTTTGACCCCGTTTTGCCCATTTTCAATAGGGTTCTTCCCCTGGTTGTTCACATACTAAAATTTCATTGATGAACCATTTTTACGCGAGTTATCGTGTGGACAGACAGACGGACAAAGCTGGAGCATATACGCTTCAACCTACGGCTGGAAAGCGTAAAAAACACTAAAACAGAAGGACAATTCAAAGTTCATAAGATTAACCAACAGGGGGCAGGGATAACAGACAGGTCACTGAAGGTGTGCTCATCTTAGCTAAGTTTAGTGGTTTTAACTTGCTAAATACCTACCTACTGACCGAGCACGCACACATGTATGCTAATTGGGTTTTAAATAGTCCTTGAAAAGTGCTTGAATTTATTTTGCTTGGAATAGGACAAACCTTGCACAGTGATTGACCAGGTGAATGAGTTTGTGTAGGAAGCATGTTTGACAGAGAAAACAAATTGGGTGGTGAAATCAGTAGGTGAGTGAATTCTTCATTGAAAGTTATGGCTGCTTTGGAAAGTTTTCACAGGAATGGTGGGTTCTCAAGAGAGTTCCGCATGGCTGTGTATGAAAATGTAATTGTTCCTACTCTGATTTTTGGCAGTGAAACCTGGGTACTACAGAAGAACAGAAGAAACATAGGAGTTGTTTGTGTGCTGGAGAAATGCGTTATCTACGGGGGGGGGCAAGACTGATTGTGTGAGGAATGAGGATGTGTTGCAGTTGTGTAATGTGAAGCAAAATGTTGTTAACAAGGTGGAAATTAATATGCTTCAATGGTTTGGCCATGGTGAAAGAATGAGTGATGAGATGCTTACTAAGAAAATCTTTTTGGCCCAAGTGGCAGGAAGGAAATGTAGAGGAAGTCATGGGAGGATCAGATTCAGGAGTGTATGCATGAGAAAAAGATTATGAGTATCAAGTATAGAAGATCTTGTGTATGGCGTGTGATGGATGTCAGTGAAGCCCGAGTTCTATGTCAAGATTGCTGTAAATGAGGAAGTTTGGTATGGCAACAGTAAGTAGAAATTACCTGATAGTTTGTATTTCTTTGTGGAACTAACCTCTGAATCTAAGAGAACAGCTTAGTGATATGTATGTATGTATGTATGTATGTATGTAAAAAAGAAACAAAGTTATGATTTTTGGAACAAAGAACTATTAGTGATGTATGCAAGGTAAGTCTAAATGGCACAGTGATTGACCACGTGAACAAGTCTGTATATTTGGGAAGCATGTTTGACAGAGAGAACAAATTAGATGGAGAAATTAGTAGGCAAGTAAATTCTTCATTGAAAATCATAGCTGCTTTAGGTGGATGTCACAGGTGTGATGGGTTCTCAAGAAAGTCCATTATGGCTGTATATGAAAGTGTAATTCAGGCATGTGATTCTTCCGCTAATTAGCGGAATTCTGTGAATTCACTTTTTAGAAAAAACGGAAATCTGCTAAACTTGTCTTTGCGATCTCAGGCTTTTGACAAAAGTTTGTGATTGTTGATCTGTTGGGGAAAAAAGATTGGGGCAAAAGAGAGAGAAAAATTTGTTGTGTAGTTGGCGATATTTCAGTTGTAAGGTGTAATCTTTCTGCTGTTGCGTGGCTGACGCTGCTGCTACTCAGCCAACGAGATAGCCGCTGGTGACGTCATTTCAAACGTCTCAGTTTGCTCGAAACAGGTTTTTTAGGGAAACACTCTGCTGTTTCAGTTCACCTTCGTCCTTTCCAGTGCTATTTGTTTTATTTATTTGCTGGTGGAGCAAAATCAGTTGAGAGATTGGGGCGGAGCCCTTAGCCATCGTACGCAAAGAAAAGTTCTGTTCACATGTGATTGAACATTTACGTTACAAACCTTCTGCAACTGGTGGGCAAAAGTGTCATAGGCGTCCAGAGATTCCAACCATTGCGGACCCCCCCCCACCCCCATTACGGGTGACTAATGACAAATTACGGAAATTCGGATTTTCGCTGATATTAAGAATGTTTTACTGGTTTTTTAATTAATCAATGTGAAAGCCTCTGAACAAAGTTTGTGAAGCAGCTCCTTATTTCTTCTTTTCCGAGAAGAAGGAATTTGTTTTGCTTGTTTAAAAACTAAGTGGAAAGAAAGCACGACACTGAGCCGGGATTACGTTGACCTGGCGCGCTTCTTTCTCCGTGGCGTGATTACATCAGCCTAAAGCCTCTGAACAAAGTTCATGACTCCGCTCTTTGTTTCTTTTCTTTCATCCTCCCCCCCCCCCCCCCGAGGAGGAGGAATTTGTTTTGCTTGTTTTAAAGCTAAGTGGAAAGAAACCACGGCGCCGGACCAGAATCCTCTGAACAAAGTTCGTGACGCTGCTCTTTGTTTCTTTGCTTGCTTTTTTTCTTTTCCCCGATGAGGAGGAATGTGTTTTGCTTGTTTGAAAGCTTAGCGGAAGAAAGAATGCACGGCGCCAGGATGGGATCAGGGCTCGATTGACACCGAATGGGGCCTTAGGCACAGCACAAGATGAGGCCCCTCTCCCATCCACATTCTTAAAAGAGTAAGTACATTTGTCACTACTAAATATTGTCAAGTAATTTAAAAGTCGATTTAATAAATGAGATACTGTGCGGGGGAAAATAGGAAATGATATATACTTTTATTCAATCTTAATGTTAGCAAGGAAATTCGTGCTTAAAAATATAGATGGGTAAGTAAAACACTTTAACAGTTCAGTATTGCTATTTTTGCATTTAATTTTACTTGGTTAAACACTTAGCAATTAATTTACTTTTGCACACCTTTAACACTTTTGCATTTAATTTTACTTGCTTAAACGTGCACACACACACACACACACACACATAATAAAATGAGCGATAATTTTTTATTTTGTGTTTGTTACATTCGGTTTATTTGTGTGTATCTCGGAACAGCTTTTGGCGTTTTCAGTTAATTGGATGCTTAGACAATCACATGCCTGGTAATTGTTCCTACTCTGATGTACGGCAGTGAAACTTAAGTACTACAGAAAAGACCTAGGAGCCATTTATGTGCTGGAGAGACTCATCACTTATGTGAGGGGGGGGACAAGACACACACTCATCGTGTGAGGAATGAAGTTTCATTGCAGTTGTGTAATGTGAGGCAAAATGTTGTTAGTAAGGTAAAGACTAATATTCATAGGTAGTTTGGCCATGTTGAAAGAGTGAGTAATGAGTTGCTTACTGAGAGAATTTCTTCAGCCCAAGTGGCAGGAAAGAAAGGTAGAGGAAGGCCAAAGAAATCATGGGATGACAAGATTCAGAAATGTCTGCATAAGAAAAATATTATGATTATGAAGTGCAAGAGGCGTTGTGTGTGTCGTGTGATGGATGTCAGTGAAGCTTGAGTTGTGTGTCAAAATCACTGTAAATGGAGACATTTGATACGGCAACAGTAAGTACATTCTAGTTCCATCCGTTAAACATTTATCTAGCGGATTGTCTTTCTTTGAGGAGCTAACCTCTGAATATCAGAAAAGGTGCAGGGGTTCCCAATGTTTTCAACATCACAGCACATCTAACGTACGAAAATATTTTTGCAGCAACACTTATTTAAAGGGTGTTACCAGGATGAGTCATAAGTTCACTGCGCTTCACGGTACAGATGGAGAAGCTCCACTGAACAGGTGGGGCATGCGCAGTAAGGTGGAATGGAACCCACACCTGATTGGGAGACGTGCTCCGCTGCTCAGACGAGTTGGCATGCGCCGGGCCCAACACGTGTGTGCCTCTCATACGAGACAATGTTGGAGAAGAAACTTGTTGTCCGTGTGCACCTACGCCATTATTGGATAAAAGAGTTGAACACGACAGCTGCTGCAAAGGAAATTTGTAGTGTAGGAGGTGAGGGGACTGTGCACCCTGCAACAACGAGAAAATGGTTCCAACGCTTCTGGTCCGGAGACACAGAGCTTGTTGACAAATTGAGGTGTGGGAGACCAGTTACCACCAATACCGAAGCCCTGCGCTAGCTGTTGAACAGCACCCAGGAACCAGCACCCGACGATTAGCAGAGAAGGTCCATGCATCACAAACCACCATTGTTCGTCACCTACACCAGCTCTGTTTTCACTCCAGGCGCCCCTGAATGATTCCTCATGAGTTGAGCCCAAAGCAAGCTGCGGAGGGTGTCACTTTGTTTCAAGAATTGCTCCAAATTCCCATGACGACCAGTTTTGGCGGAGATTTGTAACAAAGGATGAGCAGTGGGTTTTCCTACGTTATCGTGATACAAAAAACTGATGTCTGCGGCCAGGGGTGAGGCTCAAGCAGTGGTTGAAAGAGTGCATTTTGAAGTGAAGACAATGTTGTGTGTATGGTGGAATGTCGAGGGTCCTGTTGTGAAGAACACAAAGTTGCCCATAACAGGGATCGAAGCCGCACCCTCTCACTCCGGAGTAAGTTGCTCTCCCAACTAAGCTATATGGACAAAATGTGTCGCTGCAGATTTTTCGCCTTGACACGTTCTTTACCTCTGTAGTACGTCACATCATCTCCCTCTTAATTTTTTTTTTTTTAAGCAAAGAACAAATTTTTATTAATTCTAAACAATGTGTAGAACAAATATCACACGTTTTTCGAAGAGCCCAACTGCCATTCATTTTTTACATTCAGGCACCAATGTGAAAACCCAAATTTGTCCATGACAGGGATCGAAGCCGTGCCCCCTCGCTCTGGAGTAAGTTGCTCTCCCAATAAGCTACGTGGACAGAATATATTACTGGAAATTTGTCACCTTGATATGTGCTTTACCTGTATAGTACATCACACTGACCATTGGGAACTTGTGCCACATGGCCAAGCTGTTGATGGGAACCTGTATGCTGACCAGCTCTACCCCACAATGGTGAACTGAAAAAAGGTCCTCCTGCAGTTTTACAACACCCCATGTCATAGGTCACGGATTGTCCACCAGAAAATTCAGGATTTAGATGGCGTCAAAATCTACAACACCCAGTTTATAGTTCGGATCTTGCCCCTTTTGGATTTTCACCTGTTTCACTCCATTGCGCACTTCTTGACCAGTAGATGGTTCCATTCCTTGGTGTGAAAGATTGCATCACTGAGTTTTTGCATCCAAGCCAGTCACCTGGTATAATGATGGTATTGAATCTTTGGCTGGACGTTGGCGAAAGACCATAGACTCAGATGGACTGTATTTTGCCAAATAGCCATGTATGGTCAACATGTGGTACTGGACTGAACATTGTATCCCAAAACGCTACAAACTTGACTCACCCTGGTATATCAGACCAATAATTTGCAATGAGGAACTGTCGTTGCCAAAGATTTCTTTTAAATTTAAGTTTAAATTAAAATTATTAATGTACAGATTCAGTTAACGGAAACTGCATTTATTACCTTATTACAAAACTTATTACAAATTACAAAACAAAACAAAAAAAATTTTAGGGCTTTATTTTGAAATGAAAATAATTCCATCAATGCAACACTTGGGATTGATGTAGCTTGCAAATCTTGTCAATCCTGGGTCGAATGTTTGAACACGCAACTCATAGATCGGCTCCAACGTTAGATAGACGAACCCTGCAACTTGATTTAATATTGTTCAGTGCCAAAAATACCTGCTCTCACAAGTACGATGTTGCGAAAGGTAGCAACAATGTAATAGCTTTTTTTATATATAGATGGGCAATCATGCTTAGCCAGAAAGAATCCACATGATCAATTGGTCTTACTCTCAATAGAATGACCGCACATATCAATTAGTTCATCTCTTTCTACTGTCATCAGATCCAACTCTTCAACTTTGTCGGCAAAGTCAAAAGGTGGCATAATGCAATTTAGGTTTGTTGTTGGCAGAGATGGAAAATAGTTATTAATTTTTACTTCCAGGTTCACAATATGCTTGACAATTAATTGTTTCAATTCTTCAGCTTCATTTTCCAAAACCATATTGTGCAGTGTAGGGAAGTTCGATAGATCTTTTGAAATACAGTACTTCCAAGAACTGAGTTTCCTCTAGAAACCTTTCATTTTGTTTGTCGGAGTAATTATATTATCTTGGCTTTCTTGCATCGACATTAGATCATTCAATTTTTTGAAAATATCTGTAAGGTAAGCCAGTTTAAAACACCAGCTTTTGTCATTCAAGAATGCAGTAAATGAAAGCTGACCCTCCTCCTCAAAAAATGCACGTAACTCTTCCTTCAGTTCAAGAACTCTATTTAAAACTTGGCCCCTGGATAACCACCTCACCTTTGTGTGGAAAAGAAGGGTTTTATGGACAGAATCCATTTCATGGCAAAGTTTCTCAAAAATCTGTACCTGTAAAGGGTAAGATTTTATAAAAGTTGCCATTTTAACAATGTCATCGAGTACTTTAGACAACTCTTCTCCAACTGTTTTACCTACCAATGCTTCCCTATGAAGAAAACAGTGTGTAACTATCATTGGTGGACTTTCATTCTTTGCTCTGGAAACAAGCCCTTTTTATTTCCCCAGCATAAATGGTGCTCTGTCTGTGCAAAGGGTACAGCAATTACACCATGATAATAAACCTGAATCTACTAAGTAACGACTCACTGCTTCAAGTATGTTACTTCCAGTCGTTGTAGTCTTCAGTTCCAAACAAAACAAAATTTGCTCAATAATACTTGTTTCATCAACAATGAGACCAAATCGAAGTAACTGAGCTTTGTTATTTCTGTTGGTGCTCTCATTTACTTAAAGAGCAAATTTCTTGCTTACTTTAATTTTTTCAACGACATTTTGATTGATGTCCTCAGGCATTTCTGCAATATGTCGACCCATCGTGTTATTGGACAAAGGCACTTTAAAAATTTGCACTTTAGCTTCTTTTCCAAGCATGGTTTCAACAATACCATGACAGGCTGGACCAATTAAATTTTCACCAATAGTATGTGGTTTCATGTTTCTTGTTATCAATTCAGCAACTTTGATTGACGCCTCAAGTGCACTATCTGAAACGGTAACCCAATTTTACGTTGTTCTTTTAAAAGACATTTAAAGTATGATGCAGGTTTGTGAGACTCACCTGGATGTTTGGTTGTTAGATGCCACTTCATTTTGCTTGAACCCATTGTTTCATTACTCAGGCATTCTCCGCAAACGATACAGATGGGAACTTGCCTGTCACGATCTTCATTCTGTGTGAAACCGAAAGGTTAAATAACTATCATTATATTTCTGTAACACTTCAAGAGGCTTCACTCTGGAACTAGCAGGAGAATCATCGCAGGATGATTTATTTCATTTTCCATTACTTACACTTGGTTGTATAGTGCTCACTTTAATATTTATATTCACTTTACTGGAAGAATTTACACTAGTTGAAAGTTCAACATTACTGACGTTTTCTTCAGTTTTCCGCTTCTTCACTAAAAAAATGGTTAATAATAATCAGTCACAGGCACAGACATACAAAGCGACTTAGACTGGGATATGTAGATGCAACTACGATGCGGTCCAACGGGCACTGCACGTGTAACAACAGTCGGGCACAGTTACCGAAGACAAAATAGCGTCTGCTTTGTGCTTTCATCTTGTGACTAAAAGCTCAAATAATACAGAGGGGAGTGGGAGAAGCAGAAGTTGACTATCGCAAAATGGAATTATAGTAGCATTGAATGAACCAGTTACGTTACTGATTCGAGTAATAGTGTTTTTTGTTTTTTTATTCAGATGATATAATTTCACGGCACATTTCCAAAATTTAATGGCACACCAGTTCGGAACCCCTGGTTTAGTGATATGTATGTATATGTAATTAGCCCATTGAATTGGGACCGACCCTGTGAAACAAGAGGATAGTTGTTTGTGGAAATTTTTTGTAATGTGTAAAACAAAATGATGAGTTCCTGAAAGAAGTGTTTTATGCGGTTTCTTCTTGTAAAGGAAAATGTTAATGTTTTTAGTTCATAATTGTATTTATGCATGTGGATGTTAAAATAAAAAAGCTGTCTGCTCTCAAAGTACATTTATTCTATGTAAATATCCCTAACTGTTTCAGTCTTTCCGTTTTAAGATCTTAAAGTGTGGTGGTGTTAGTAAGACTACTATTGTTGTTGTTTTTTCAGTTCACAACCTACCTCTCAGAAAAAACGCTTGTTGGAAATGGTCAATTCCCAGTCAAAAATCGAGTCACAAACTCATGTTTCAGAAAAAGTTCAAGTGGCTTCCACAAAGCAAGAATATGCAACAAGTGGTAGAGATTACAGTGAACAGCCTCATTCTTCAACTGACCATCATCAGGAAAACAGCAGAATTAGAAGTGATGTTTCATCTTCTGGATTAGTCTCATCGTCATCCAGCCATTATTTGTCTTCAAAGGAAGGAAAGGATCGAGATACATATAAACAGTATTCAAGGCAGCAAGTTCAAAATTTGGAAGGTGAAAAACTTATTAAGTGTGCAAACTCACCTGTACAGACAAAAGAGCTGGTGAGTTATTTTGGCTCGTTAGATTCTGTTTTGCTATTATCAGCTAATATACCGTATTGCTCTTCTTTTTTTTTTTTTTTCCGCCGAGTGTGTAAGTATTCCAATGCATTACTACCAACCATACTGGTTTTCCCTGCGAGACACCTGATTTATTGCCAAAATCTCAGTTTTCGTTATAAAAAAAAAAATTAAGAGCATTAAAAAATACCCTTTTTCTTTTTGCAACTCATTTTATCTTTTTTAATTTTTGTATCACATTTGCAAAAGGAACTGCTTCTGGCAATTTCATGGTCACACTGAGTCAGCCAAATGACTGTTTTCTGTACGGGAGTGCAGAATGGGAGGGGTTTGGTCTTTTTTTTTTTTTTTTTTTTTTCAAGGAGGAACTATACATTATTAAGGTAATGTCGGACGTTCGACATCATTTTCATATTTTATGTGATTACGATACAAGGACTGGAATTGGAAATCAAGTGACAAACGAAAGGAGCAGCACGTGTTTTCCCGTTTCCAGGAAAAGAACTCTTCTATTTTTGTTTATTTCCAGAAAAGGAACATTTCTGCAAGTTAAATTTGCCAGATTACTAAAAGCCCTTGAGGCTAATGGGTTTCCGATTTATTGTAAGACCACCTGAGGAAATGTACATATTTATTGTGGCTAAGTCGGTTAGGAATGTATGAACACAATGCTGGAGCCTTTGCTGTCGTTAGAGATTAGTTCATGGAAAAGGTCGAGGTCGCGATAAGGGCAGTTAGGTGACCTTCAGACTCCGCAGCGGAGACTGGGGTCTGAAAAGAGTGGGGGGAGCAACAGCGGAAAGACGTCTGCCTCTTGCGAGATAGTTGATCGTGCCTCAGGCGATAGGGGGTGGTTAGCATGTGGGCGCGAGGCTCGATATTCAGGGAGTCGAGGGTCAAAGCTTGAAGAAAGAGCACGCGTATGCTGCTCAGTAGGAAACGAAAAACTTAGTATGTCCTCGTAGTGGGACGGAAATTAAGCGTTCTTGTGACACAGGCTGTTACAGGCTCTCACAAGCGTGTGGAGATTCTGTGCTGTAAAGCGGACAGACTCTGGCAAGTGTTATTAGGAAGTATAATAAAGTGTTAGTAAGGAGAGCTGCACAACAACGAAAACGCATGTGTGAAACAATGTGCAAGTGATGTTTTGCCGCGAACGAAGTCTCCAATATACAGCCTAGGCTCGGACAGCATTTCTTTTAATAATAATTAAATTTGATTTAAGTCAGAAAACTTTGATGAATTCCTTTCGAGACTGTCTCTTCGTTATTCATTCACCTCCCCTCCCTTTATCAGCAGATCTTAATATAACAAAGCTGAGGTAGCAGAGCTCCTGTTTGACCAATTATTACAAATTATTGGTTATCTAAGTAACAGGAACCTTGACCTATTGTCCGTGGGGTGCGTGCTCCGGTGAACGAGCTTTGACTACAGAGCCTTGCAGGACTTTGGATTACATAAGGCAGGTGGAGCATTTTCGTTCACCCCTACAATGGATTTCAATTCTTGAAAGTTGGCAGGTCTGCCATGAACCATAAAATTGTTTTCATGGCAAAGTAAGCAACAGCAGCACCCATTTTTCAAATTTAATTTTGATTAAAATGCATGTTCTCACATTTCTTAGTCACCTCTTGCTATATTAAAGAACAGAGAGCATTTCCCCTCTTATTTCAAGCACAGACCTGCTTGAGTTTTGATAACTTCATAATGAATTGTAACTTTTGATTGATGAACATCAGAAAGTTCTCTACAGTTTTATCTGCTCTATTTTTATTGATTTTAAGAGTTACAGCAAAGCTCTGAAATTTTTCACTTGTATAAGATTTAACTACTATTTATTTTAACTAAATGCTTGTTATGTTTCTATTATAAATGATTGTTTAAAATCGAGTTTTACGACATAGTTTAGGGAGGTGCTGTCCTGAAAAAAACTGTACCTCCTTTTTTTTTTTTTTTTTTTTTTTTTTTTTTGAAGGATTGGCCGTCATGCAGGTGTTGCTGTTGCAGTAAAATTTTGATACATCTTATATCTCACCATTCTATGGTCACTTTCAGTGTTGAACCTGTTAAGTACAGTACAGTCTTCGATGACAAATTTCTCGTTACACATAATAAAATAAAATTCACGCATTATTCCATTTAGTAGGGGCCTCCATGTCCATTTTCTGTGGCTTTTTCTTAAAAGGGATTAATGTTTTAAAAAAAAAAACATTTCTGCTTCTGCAAACTCAGCAAGAGTATGTCCATGATCATTTCTGTTGCTCTGTCTAAATTTACTTACCAAAGTTTCATTCTGTTTGCTGTTGACCTATTTCTGCATTGAAATCACCCTAGATAATTTTGAAGTTCTGTTTTCCTTTGTTATTGTGAAGTGGAATTTTTCGTTACAAAACTGTTTCATTTCTTCATCAGGATGACTTGTGGTGGGTGTGTGGGTGTGAATGATCTGAATCAGGTATGTTTTTGAAAGATGAATTTTGTTTCTCAAAATATATGGTGAAAATTTTAAGGGAAAAAGCAGAATCAACAAAAATTAGTGTAAGTACCTTGATTGTAAATATTTAATTTTTTGGACATTTTCTACATAGATTAATTAGTATATGCATTTTATGTATTTTTGTATTACTGTGTAAGCTTTCAAGGATGCCCAGGATTTGTATTGTTTGCATTTAGTACAGTCATTTGCAAAAGTTTAAGGCCTCCTGTTAATTTATTGAAAGTTAAGATTTTCAAAGAAACAACTATTTACTAGTGATGGGTTCCATTTCAACTCAGGCAGGGTCGTACCATCATGGTCTCAGATTTCTCTAAAAAAATTAAGGGGTGATCCTTGACTAAAATAAGGAGACCCATATTTTTTCTTTCGGCAAGAAAAATTTTCCCTTCAAGATAGAGGGTTTCAAATCTTGCACCGTCAAACAAGCTCTCTAGAAAACGGTTATTTTTCCTAACTTCAGCAAGTCATTGCAGCAGAGTTAAAAAAGATATCGTGCTCTTGTATTTTTTTTTACATTGTGTGTATAACATATAATAATATATGGTGCTAATATTTGCTACACATCGTATGATTAAAATTAAAAAAAATCATAAACTTTGTGATTTTTTAAAAAAATTGAATTTTTTAAGTTTTTTTTTAAACAGGTTTGGATGGAGTTTTTTCTATATTCGTTTTTTTCGTTAAAGACATACAAATGTGCACTTTATTTGTCATTTTTTGTGTGTCTGTGAAACTGCTAGTTACCTCGTTTCGGCAGCGTTAAAAACAGCCGATTTTGAAAAATCTCTAACTTTGCCAACGATTTTCTCAAAAAGGCCATTTTTTAAAATTCTGAAAATTAAATCCCTGTTTCATTATCAACAGGAGAATATCTGTGTAAATTTTCACGGACCTAAAAACGCCCGTTTCCGAGTTAGACACGTTTGAATTCGGTTTGAAGCCTACGATTCCCCGTGTTCTAAAGGCGCCATTTTGGAAAAATCTCAGGCGCAAAGTACGTACGTTATCTCTTACCCGAATCAAAGCGTTAGATATTCTTTGCCCAAATGATGGAATGAGAGCATTGGTTCAGCTGGCCCTGGTTGGATACATCCACCTCACCCTTCCCGAGTGATGACATGCCTATAAAACTGTCAGGGGGAGGGAAATTACCAATACATAAAGAAAATTCTTGCTGCTCCACTAACAAAGTTGAGTTGCGAAAGACAGCAGCAGTTTGTTTGTTTACGTATATACTTAAACATCGCATAAGAAAAGACTATGAAAGAGTAGAAAACTGTTGTGAAATAATTTTAAGAAAAAGAGTGCAGGCACGTGTACCGTAAGTTAATTTTCGATGTCTAAACAACCTCGAGTTTTTCTGGGAGTTGCTAATTGTCGGCTACTGTCAGAAGAGCAGTTGCTGTTTTGTTATAGTTGCTAAAGTTATTTAGTTCGTAATTTAGTAAAATATTCGCTCAGGAGAGTTTTGTCCTCTGCGAACGGGGGGAGAAGGTGCAATGTCTTCGACCTCGCTGCTGGGTTGATAGCGCTGGTCGCTACCGAAACTCTGCTTACCTCCTCTCCAAAACGTAATGGCAATTGTCTAATCTACTAAATAAATAACACGCGTGTATGCTTATTCATAAAATGTAAGTTGAGTATATTTCCTGTTCAATCGACTGATTTTACAAGTAAAATTCATATACAACTTATGCACTTATAAGGTGTAAAGATTTTTATCTATTTAAAACATATTCATAGATTTCAATTTTTTAAAGATGGGGGGGGGTGTGATTGTGTTCTTAGTGATTTCCACCAGGGCCACGATAAACCATGCACTGCCCATGGCTCCTGTTTCCTTAGAAGATAATCCTGGATCGATGGGAGACCAGCGGAGTTTTGACACACACACCCCACCCCCTCACGTGGTGGTGAGGTGTCTCAAAGCTAGGTAGCTTTCAAAAATGTTTCAACTTAGTTGGCTGGTAACAGAGAGGGATTCCATTTCAACTCTTGCAGGGTCATTCGTACCATCACGGTCTCAGATTTCTCTAAAAAATTAAGGGGTGTTCCTTGATTAAAATAAGAAGACCCATATCTTTTCTTTCGGCAAGAAAAAATTTTCCCTTTGAGACAGAGGTTTTCAAATCTTCCACCGTCAAACAAGCTCTCTAAAAAACGGTTATTTTTCCTAACTTCAGCGAGTCATTGCAGCAGAATTAAAGATATTTTGTTCTGGTATTTTTTATTACATTGTGTGTATAACGTATAATAATATGTGATGCTAATATTTTTTACACATCGTATGATTAAAATTTAAAAAAATCGTAAACTTCGATTTTAAAAAAAAATTGAAATTTTAAGATTTTTTTTTAACTGGTTCAAATGGAGTTTTTTTTTTCTATACTCGTTTTTTGTTAAAGACATACAAATGTGCACTTTATTTGCAATTTTTTATGTGTCTGTGAAACTACTAGTTTTTCCATAGCGTTAAAAACAGCCGATTTTGAAAAATCTCCAACTTTGCCAACGATTTTCTCAAAAAAGTCCCTTTTTAAAATTCTGAAAATTAAATCCCTGTTTTATTATAAACAGGAGAATATCTGTGTAAATTTTCACGGACCTAAAAACGCCCGTTTCTGAGTTAGACGCGTTTGAACTTGGTTTGAAAACCTACGATTTCTCCGTGTTCTAAAGGCGCCATTTTGGAAAAATCTAAGACGCTAAGTACGTATTCTCTTACTCGTATGAGAGTGTTGGATCCGTCCACCTCACCCTACCCTGAGCGATAACATGCCTAAAAAACGGTCTTGGAAAAAAAAAATAACAAATCTATATATATAGAGAATTGAATGTATGTCAATTTAGAACCATCAAACTTGGTATACTATCTCATGGTACCCTAACTTAGACCGTAGACGGTTTTTGGAAGGGGAGCCCGGGTCAAAGGGCCCCACGCAAAATTTCCATAAAATCTAGTTTTCAATTTAGAACCATCAAATTTGGTATACTTTTTGGTATACCAAATTTGATGGTTCTAATTTTGGTATACTAGACGGTTTTGGGAAGGGGTCGAAACCAGGTCAAGCCCCCCACCCCTACAAAATTTTCGTAAAATATTTTACAAAGTTAGGGTGCCAAGAAAAGTATACCAAATTTGATGGTTCTAAATTGAAAACTATATTTTACGGAAATTTTGCGTGGGGCCCTTTGACCACGGGCTCCCACCCACCCAGGGCTCTACCCATCCCCCTTCCAAAAACCATCTACGGTCTCAGTTAGGGCACTATAGTTTACAAGTATATTTTACGGAAGTTTTGTGTGGAGCCCCTTGACGACCCCGGGCTCCGACCCTTTCCAAAAACCGTCTACGGTTTAAGTTAGGGTACCATGAGATAGTATACCAAGTTTGGTGGTTCTAAATTGAAAACTGTAGATTTGTTTAGCAGACATACATTCAAATCTATATATATAGATTTTTTATTTTTTTCCAAGACCGTTTTTAGGCATGTTATCGCTCAGGGTAGGGTCAGGTGGACGGATCCAACGCTCTCATTCGGGTAAGAGAATACGTACTTTGCGCCTGAGATTTTTCCAAAATTGCGCCTTTAGAACACGGAGAAATCGTAGGTTTTCAAATCAAATTCAAACGTGTCTAACTCGGAAACGGTCGATTTTAGGTCCGTGAAAATTTACACAGATATTCTCCTGTCGATAATGAAACAGGGATTTAATTTTCAGAATTTTAAAAAAGGGCTTTTTTGAGAAAATCGTTGGCAAAGTTGGAGATTTTTCAAAATCGGCTGTTTTTAACGCTGCAGAAACTAGCAGTTTCACAGACACATAAAAAATTGCAAATAAAGTGCACATTTGTATGTCTTTAACAAAAAGACGAGTATAGAAAACAAAAACTCCATTTGAACCAGTTAAAAAAAATCTTAAAAATTTCAATTTTTAAAAAAAATCAAAGTTTACGATTTTTTTAAAATTTTAATCATACGATGTGTAAAAGATATTAGCATCAAATATTATTATACGTTATACACACAATGTAATAAAAAATACCAGAACAAAAGATCTTTTTTAATTCTGCTGCAATGACTCACTGAAGTTAGGAAAAATAACCGGTTTTTAGAGAGCTTGTTTGAGGGTGGAAGATTTGAAACCCTCTGTCTCGAAGGGAAAAATTTTTCTTGCCGAAAGAAAAGATATAGGTCCCCTTATTTTAATCAAGGAACACCCCTTAATTTTTTTAGAGAAATCTGAGACCGTGACGGTACGACCTTGCCAGAGTTGAAATGGAATCCCTCTCTTATTACCAGCCAACTAAGTTGAAACGGAATCCCTCTCTTATTACCAGCCAACTAAGTTGAAACATTTTTTGAAAGCTACCTAGCTTTGAGACACCTCACCACCACGTGAGAGGGGGGGGTGTCAAAACTCCGCTGGTCTCCCATCGATCCAGGATTATCTTCTAAGGGAACAGAAGACATGGGCAGTGCATGGTTTATCGTGGCCCAGGTGGAGATCACTAAGAACACAATCCCCCCTCTTTAAAAAAATTGAAATCTTTGAATATGTTTTAAATAGATAAAAATCTTTACACCATTATAAGCGCATAAGTTGTATATTAATTTTACTTGTAAAATCAGCTGATTGAACAGGAAATATACTCAACTTACATTTTATGAAAAAGCATGCACGTGTATGTGTTAATTGTTATTTATTTAGTAGATTAGACAATTGCCATTACGTTTTGGAGAGGAGGTAAGCAGAGTTTCGGTGGCGACCAGCGCTATCAACCCAGCAGCGAGGTCAAGAGCATTGCACCTTCTCCCCCGTTCGCAGAGGACAAAACTCTCTGAGCGAATATTTTACTATTACGAAAAACTGAGAAGTTAATTTTAGCAACTATAACAAAACAGCAACTGCTCTTCTGACAGTAGCCTACAATTAGCAACTCCCAGAAAAACTCGAGGGTGTTTAGCCATCGAAAATTAACTTACAGTACACGTGCCTGCACTCTTTTTCTTAAAATTGTTTCACAACAGTTTTCTACTCTTTCATAGTCTTTTCTTATGCGATGTTTAAGTTTATACGTAAACAAACAAACAAACAAACAAACAACTGCTGCTGCTGTCTTTCGCAACTCAACTTTGTTAGTGGAGCAGCAAGAATTTTCTTTATGTATTGGTAATTTCCCTCCTCCCCCCCCCCCCGACAGTTTTATAGGCATGTCATCACTCGGGGAAGGGTGAGGTGGATGTATCCAACCAGGGCCAGCTGAACCAATGCTCTCATTCCATCATTCGGGCAAAGAATATCTAACGCTTTGATTCGGGTAAGAGATAACGTACGTACTTTGCGCCTGAGATTTTTCCAAAATGGCGCCTTTAGAACACGGGGAATCGTATGCTTTCAAACCGAATTCAAACGCGTCTAACTCGGAAACGGGCGTTTTTAGGTCCGTGAAAATTTACACAGATATTCTCCTGTTGATAATGAAACAGGGATTTAATTTTCAGAATTTTAAAAAATGGCCTTTTTGAGAAAATCGTTGGCAAAGTTAGAGATTTTTCAAAATCGGCTGTTTTTAATGCTGCCGAAACGCGGAAACTAAGCACTTTCACAGACACACAAAAAATGACAAATAAAGTGCACATTTGTATGTCTTTAACGAAAAAAACGAATATAGAAAAACTCCATCCAAACCTGTTTAAAAAAAACTTAAAAAATTAAAAAAAAATTTAAAAATCACAAAGTTTACGATTTTTTTAAATTTTAATCATATGATGTGTAGCAAATATTAGCACCATATATTATTATATGTTATACCCACAATGTAAAAAAAAATACAAGAACACGATATCTTTTTTAACTCTGCTGCAATGACTTGCTGAAATTAGGAAAAATAACCGTTTTCTAGAGAGCTTGTTTGACGGTGCAAGATTTGAAACCCTCTATCTCGAAGGGAAAATTTTTTCTTGCCGAAAGAAAAATATGGGTCTCCTTATTTTAGTCAAGGAACACCCCTTAATTTTTTTAGAGAAATCTGAGACCATGATGGTACGACCCTGCCTGAGTTGAAATGGAACCCATCTAGTCCGAAATATTTAAAAAATGACACCGCAGATGAATACTTACTTTCTTTAGAACACAAAAAGACTGAGATCAGTACTTTGTGTGGCCACCTTTGTTTTTTAAAATGGACAGAATATGATTTGGCATACTCTCAATGAGGGATTTGCAGTAGTCACTTGAAATGTCTTTGCACCGCATGTACTTTATTGTGTCAATCAAACCTTGGGAATTTGATGGCTGGTTTTCGGCTATTTTGCCTTCTAAAATGATCCACAAATTTTTGATGTGGTTAAGGTCAGGACTATTACCTGGCCAGTCAAGCATAGTTATGTTTTTCCTCTGCAGGTAGTCCTTTACTTTCTTTTATCTTTGGCATGGAGGAACACCATCGTGCATAAAGATTGTGCATCTGTGCATTTACATATGACTTACCAGCTTCTCATGTGACATTTCCACGTAAAAAGGACGTGTCATGGTAGTGCCTGTCGGGGAAAAGGATAATGAAGCAGTACCGAATGCTAAGATAGCACCTCATATCATTTGACTAGGCGGATGTCTTACTGTGCTGTTGTCTTACTGTGCTAACAGTGTATTTTTCATCAAACCTTTTGCCTTTTGGTCATCAAACATGTGCTTCATGTGATTCAAATTGACGCACAGTTGATTCATCAGAAAACAACTTGGCTGCAATTTTCAGTAGTACACGATTGATGACTCTTCGCAAACTGGAGTCTCTTCTTTTTAATGACAGAGGTTAGTCTAGGTTTATATGTAGTTTTATAAGACTTTAATCCAAAATCTTTGCTAAGACATCGGGGAAACAGTGCTGATCCTAATATCAGACCCTTTTTAATATAGAAAGGCCTCGATTTTTCTGCACGAACTCTTCAGAGAATGCATAACTATTCACCTTGTGGTATTGTCATCATGTCGTGTTGTTTTCTTTGTATGCTCACTTCTCTTTCGGTCGCTAAATTCACCTGTATCTTTATATTTCGTGATCATATTATGAATTGCAGTCTTGCTCACTATTCACCTTTCTGCTCATGTCACGTTTGGAGTATCCTTTATGATATAAAGTCACTATCATGCACTCTGAGTAACACTTAATGACGCTTTTTTTGCCCATTTTTCACTATGCACGGTGGTTGTGAATTAGTTGATTGAAAAGAAAATGTTATTGTGCATAAGTATAAGGATACATATGATATGCATCCATGGGTAAAACACACCAAGTTTACCTTTGGTGGACCTTTTCCGTGGACAGATGGTGCTGAGTCATGCAAGGTCATGTATCTCCAGCAGAGAACATGCTATTGCTCCCAACACCGTTGTTTCATTGTTCTCATTACGATGGCGACGTTTAACTGCGTGGAAAAAACGAAATGCTGCCTGTGGTTTCATAAGACGCATTCAGCAACAAGTGCAACCTTTTTTTTTTTTTTTTTTTTTTTTTTTTTCCAAATGGGAATCAGAAAATCCCCATACCATCTTGGAACATGGAAGGGACAGTCCCAAGGTAAGTGTTTTTTGTGCCATGAGAGTCATACTTCCGTTTTGGGCCCATTTTTATTTGCTGAAAGAATGATTACCGGAATCACATACCACATACCTGGACATGCTTCAGATTTACCTAATGCCAATCCTCAAGGGAATAATGGAAGGAGATTTCATTTACCAGCAAGACAGGACACCCCCTCACTACCACAAGAATGTCACTTCTTACAAAATCCCATAGACTGAAAGCCCCTGGATTTCAGTCTATGGGATTTTGTTAAAGATTAGGTTTGCCTTCCTCCACTTCCCAAGTCCCTTCCTGAACTGAAATCAATAATCACCGCTGCACTCGCATTGGTCGATGCCAACATGCTGACAGTAATGTGGGAAGAACTGATTTACAGATGGGACGTTTGCAGAGTGACCAAGGGAGAAGCCACATCAAGCATTTGTGAAAAAAGGTAAACTTAGTATGTTTAACTATATATTGTTCACACTCATCATATGCATCCTTATAACTATGCACAATAAAGATTTTTTTGCCCAGCTAATTCATAACCACCCTTATAGAAAATACCTACCAAAACCTCTCGGTATGAAAACCAGAAGCAAACTGACACTTGCACGCTTCCCCAACTCTATCAACAGCTGGTGTTGTGAGATGATGCAACACTGACAGGAAGTTGAGTAATACAGACAGTAGCTGGCACAATCATCAGAAATCTCCTATTACCAACAGGTGGTCTTAGACTTTTGCAAATGACTACTACCAATGTCAGTGATTTTGATTTTCTCAGTTAAAAAAAAAAAAAAAGCTTGATGTACTAGGAACTGAAATATTTTTGTCATGATTTTTTATAGCATGTCTTTTGTTATTTCAAACATATTTCTAGAATTTAGTATCATGTATTTTCACATGAATGTTGAATTTGTTAATTTTATCAGTTCATGCAATGTTTTTTTATTGCTTTACAGGCATGTTCACAGAATGCTCTGGTCCCTCCTTGCAATTCACACTCCAGCAGTCGTTCCTCAACAAGTGGGCGCCTTGGGCACAGTGCTGTTGTTTCCACACATTTGTCCCCTCTGCATCATGTTGGCCAGCCACTCTATCTTACCACACAGCCTGATTTGTACAGGTAATGCAGTTGTTTGTTTAAGATGTGATGCACATATTCACTTGCTGGCTAACACAGTCTTTGAAGATGGGAGGGGGGGAGTGACACAATGTCTAAGCTCAACATAATAAAGTCAGATGATTCAGCGTTCTTATTTGTTTAATCACTTCTGCGGAATTCTTAACAGTATACACATGTTCAGCATACAGAGGCTCCAAGTATTTGAACATGGCTCGTTCCAAATTAATAGTTGGTATGGGGCATCTGTTAACGATAAGGTGAATAGGACATTCATCTTTATGTGTTTTTTTATCTTACCAAAAATGTAAGGAGTAGTTGCTCCATCTGGTGGAATTGTTCTTATTTTAATATCACTAGGTAAGTGACTATGGTTTTTGAACTTTGCCAACTGCCGAAGTATGGATTCAGTTGGGTCCCTTGTGACAGTAATAGCACTTAAATTATTAATGGCTGTAATCATTTTGTTGTGAAATACATCAGAATCCAAAATGACAATCTGTTTAGCTTTATCAGCTTCAATACATTTAATTGCAGGATTATTTTTTAGATCCATCAACGCATCCCGTTCGTATTTAATATGTTTACCGTTAGGGCTTATTGTACATTTTACTGTTAGTTCTCGGAATTGATTGATCGATCTAAAAAAATAATAATAATAATCCTGCAATTAAATGTATTGAAGCTTACATAGCTAAACAGATTGTCATTTTGGATTCTGATGTATTTCACAACAAAATGATTACAGCCATTAATAATTTAAGTGCTATTACTGTTACCAAGGACGCAACTGAATCCATACTTCGGCAGTTGGCAAAGTTCAAAAACCATAGTCACTTACCTAGTGATATTAAAATAAGAGCAATTCTGCCAGGTGGAGCCACTACTCCTTACATTTTTGGTAAGATAAAAACATACATAAGGTTGAATGTCCTATTTGTCCTATCGTTAACAGATGCACTGCACCAACTATTACTTTGGAATGAGCCATGTTCAAAATGCATGTTCAGCCTTCGAACGCTGAACATGCATATACTGTTAAGAATGTTGAAATCATCTGACTTTATTATGTTAAGCTTAGATGTTGTGTCACTTTATCCAAGTACTCCTTACTGATGCATCAATTGAGCTTATCGACAAAAGACTAAGACAGGTGAAAGTTGGGGAGGCTGAAAGGAATAGTATTATTTCGGCATTATATTTCATGACTAGAAACAATTAGTTTAAGTACAATATAAACCATCTACAAACAACAATTTGATGTCCCAATGGGTTCACCTTTGTCAGGCCTTTTAAAAGCTGTGGTAATTCTGCAGGATATAAAAAAAGATTTATTGCTATCAGATAAAGCATTCTTACCTTTGTTATTTCTTAGATATGCGGATGATATTATTTTCTGGAACCATTCTGAAAGTAAACTTGATGAGTTCATACACAGGTACAATAGTTATTACCCTACAATAAAGGTTACATACGGCTGAGAAAGAAATGGACTACAAAATTAACTTTCTGGATGCAATTAACTTTCTGGATATCACTTTATTTCGTGATACAAATAAAATTTTTATTGAAAATGCTACTTTTTTAGCTTTTCATCTAAGAGCCATTAATTTGTTTTCTTCCAAAGAAGCTGAAGAAAATGAGATTAAGTGGGTCAAGTCATTGGCCCAAGAGTTTGGTTATAGTAAGCATCTGATATAATCTTGGTACATAAATATAAAGAACAAACTACAAAACAAAAAACTACTATAAATGAAAATGAAAAAAGCGTTTCGTAAAATTCCAGTACTTAAAAGAATGTGCAACCTACAATATTAAGCTGGCTGAAACAATAATTGGTAACAGGAAATTATTGACTGACAATAAAAGATGTCCATCTTTGAAAGATCTGGTATATACTCTGTACCTACAGTTAATGATGAAGGAGTGCAAAGGAAATCTTATATTGGCAGCACAAAGAGATACCTACAGTGAAGGCTGAATGAGCATATATCAAATTAGCACAAGAAGGAGATGAAGACATCTTTAATGCAACACTGCCACAAGAATAATTTAACACCGGATTGGTCAAACATTAAATTAATAACATCTCACAAAAAGTATGATGAACAGTTCATTTCAGAAGCTATTGTTATTGAAAAAACTAGAAATAGGAATTGTAATAATAACGTACCGATGGATTTACTGTATGCGTACAAATACCTGATAAAGGTTGAAGAGAAAAAGAAGAAGAAACAGTTTCCACATAAAAAAGAAAAATACGAAATGATAAAGTTAATGACTCAAATGAACAAGGACGCCATTGTTGAACGATAGATGGCACCTCTGACATCACATTCTATTGATCCCATGAGGCTTTGTGTTTTGATGCTGAAGGATGTGGCTGATGTGTCTGACGAGTATTCGGCATTGATGTAAGTACATTCATATGATGAATATTAACAACAGCTAGAACCACTTATGATGGCCTGACATATGCTGAAATGAGTCAGGTTGTATGGAGTTTGGTGGCATTGACCTTCTTTGCTTCTTTTATCTCATTTCACCTATATACGTATTTAGTACCGTTATTCTTATTATTGAGTGTTTTTTAGTTGTTCTTGGTGTCTATACATTTGACTTTGGTCCAATTGTGGATTGCTTGTCTGGATCACTTTGAATAAAAAAGGTAAGGAGAAAGCGTTGCTTTCTCCTTAGCTTTTATTCAAGGTCACCTTTACATGTTGAACATTGAATTGCTATTATAGTGGTGGTTAATTTCTGAATTATAAAGTAAGGTGGAACGGTGGCACCAGAGATAAAAGTCCATTTGTGCGTACCGGACATGTTAATTAGCATTTTGAGTAGCATTATTATTTTATTCATTAAGTATTGCAGAGATATTTTATGAAATACCAATTTATTTTATTATTATTATTATTATTATTATTATTATTATTATTATTATTATTATTATTATTATTATTATTATAAAATAAATTCGTATTTCATAAAATATCTCTGTAATTATTATTAAGTATTATCATTATAAGGTCACAGCGGGCGGTCGTAGTGAGCGATGGGTTTGCCTCCTCGGGCGCTCCGTGGTAACAATGGCACACACAACAGCAACTAGGGCCTCTGTGAATCTTGGAAAGGTGCAAGCTAGTTCTGTGTGACGTTGGCGAAAAGACCCCAACTCACTGGGTTTTGTTCCAGAATCCTTAGGTTGAAGGACCAACTGGAACCCTCAGCTGTGGGCTAATCCCCCCACACTGATGTACTTACCTGATTAAAAAGACAAAAAGAAATATTAAGAATGACTCAAGTGTGGGATATGGTGGACCTACCACACTTGAGAAGGACGGTCCAAAACGGAATCGACCTGGACTTTCTAAACGGCGTATGAGAAAGCGATCTCGTCTGAGTGAATGTAAGATTGGTGTATGGAATATTAGAGGTATAAATGGCAAGATGAGTGAGGTGATTGAGGAGATGAATAAGTATAGACTGGATGTGCTGTGTGTAAGTGAAACCAAAAAGAAGGAAATTGGGGTAGAAGAAGTGAATGGCACGCTGAGTGTGTGATCTGGAGTATTGGATAATATGAGAGGACAGGCTGGTGTAGGTGTGATTTTAAGTGAAAAGATGAAGAACAACTTGATCCATTATAGTTGCATAAGTGAGAATTCTCTGGATTCGTTTGAAAGTGAAACTTCAGAGAATTGCAATTGTTGTTGTGTATGCTCCTTGTGACTCGGAACCTTCTGATAAGAAAGAAGATTTCTGGAATGAGCTAAAAGCTGTTTTGAGCCAGTTTGGTGCTAAAGAAAAAGTTATAATAGCAGGGGATTTCAATGCTAGAGTAGGTGTGGCAATTTCTGACAATGTTCTGGGTAAGTTTAATGATCCTTGTGTGAATGATAATGGTGAAAGATTAATTGAACTCTGCATTGAGAATGGTTTGTGTGTATCTAATACATTTTTCAACCACAAGTATATCCACACATATACTTGGGAAAATCATACTCTTGGTCAAAAGAGTCTGATAGATTTTATTGTCTACGATCAGCGTTTGAAACACTTAGTTGTTGACACCCGTGTGATGAGAGGTGCGGATGTTGGTTCTGATCATTACTTGGTAGTGTCACGAGTGAAACTTAATGTTGGTTGGAGGAAAAGGAATAGGAAGAGACCCAGGATAGAAAGAATAAAGGTTGATAGGCTCCTTGAAGATCATCAGTCAGCGGTATTCTGACTTACTCAAAGAACGACTGAAGGATCTGAAGTCTGGTGAGAGGAATGTAGAAAAGAAGTGAGAATGTTTTAAGAACTGTGTTGTCTGTCACTGCTGCTAAAGAGGTCTGTGGCACCACAATAGTGGGTAACAATAGAGGTGATGCTTGGTGGAATAGTGAGATTGAAGAGACAGTGAAGAGAAAGAAGGAAGCCTATTTGGGGATGTTGCAAGGTAGAGTCTCTGTGGATGAATATCGCTGTAAGAAGCGTGAAGCTGCTAAGCTGGTTTGCCACAGTAACGCAAAAGATAGGAAAGAGAAAGTGGAAAGGCATGAACTGGCTTTTTGGAAAGATAAAAAGTCCTTCTGGAAGTACACGAGACTCAGGAAAAATAGGGGAAACAAAGTTGTAAGTTGTGTGAAGAATGAGATTGGGGAAATGATATGGGAGCCCAATGAGTTAAGTGACAGATGGGGCGAATACTTCTGTGAGTTATTAGATCAGAAAAGCAAAGATGATTCTGAGACAGATACAGATGATGTTACAATGAGGGATGAAAGCACAGGAGGGATCTCAAGAGAAGAAGTGTGTAAAGCTCTAAAATCTCTTCAGAATGGTAAGGCTCCAGGAGTTGATGGCATAACTGCAGAGATGTTGAAATATGGTGGTGACTCTATAATTGACTGGTTAACTGAAATTTGCCAGTTGTGCTGGGAGTTAGGAATGGTCCCTCGGGATTGGAAGGATGCTATCATTGTTCCCTTGTATAAGGGAAAAGGTGATCAGACTGAATGCAAGAACTATCGTGGTATTAGCCTACTGAGTGTGCCAGGGAAAGTGTTTGGTAAGGTTGTTATTGAAAAAGTATGAGGTCTTACATCATTGAAAGTGTGGGATGTTCAGAGTGGTTTTATGCCTGGTAAAGGCTGCACTAACCAGATTTTTGCATTACGCACGATGATTGAAAAGTATCTTGCTGTTGGGAAGAAAGTTTTTACTGCCTTCATAGATTTAGAGAAAGCTTACGACCGAGTGAATAGGACACTTTTTGTGGAAGGTATTGAATGAATATGGTGTTACTGGGAATCTACTTAATAGTGTAAAAGCCATTTATGCTGGTAGTAGAGCTTGTGTACGAGTGAATGGTGTTTTATCAAAATGGTTTTCCATTGATGCAGGAGTTAGACAAGGTTGTGTAATGTCACCATGGCTGTTTAATATATTTATGGACGCATGCATGCGTGATGCCAAAATAGATAATAGTGGTTTATGTCTTGGTGATATCCGTGTGTGCAGATTGCTGTATGCTGATGACACTGTCCTGTTGGCAGAGAGCAAAAGTGAGTTGCAGAGTATGTTGACTCGGATGCACGAAGTTTGCATGAAATTCAAACTGAGTATAAATAAGGGAAAAACTAAAGTTATGGTGTTTGAGAGAGGAACTGGTAGCACTGAATGTAATGTAAGTATAAATGGCACTGTGATTGGCCAGGTGAGTGAGTTTGTGTATTTAGGAAGCTTGTTTGACAGAGAGAACAAGTTGGTTGGTGAATTCTTCTTTGAAAGTCATAGCTGCTCTGGGAGGTTTTCACAGGAATGATGGGTTCTCTGGAGAGTCGCACATGGCTGTGTATGAAACAGTAATTGTTCCTACTCTGATGTATGGCAGTGAAACCTGGGTACTGCCGAGAAAACGTAGGAGTTGTTTGTGTGCTGGAGAAATGCATTACTTACGTGGGGTTTGTGGCAAGACACGATATGATTGTGTGAGGAATGAAGATGTATTGCAGTTGTGTGATGTGAAGCAAAATGTTGTTAGCAAGGTGGAGACCAATATGCTTCGGTGGTTTGGCCATGTTGAAAGAATGAGTGATGAAATGCTTACTAAGAAAATCTTTTCAGCGCAAGTGGCAGGAAGGAAAGGCAGAGGAAGGCCAAGGAAGACATGGGTGGATCAGATTCAGGAGTGTCTGCATGAGAAAAAGATTATGAGTATGAAGTATAAAAGATCTTGTGTACAGCGTGTAATGGATATCAGTGAAGCACAAGTTGTATGTCAAGATCGCTGTAAATGAAGAAGTTTGATACGACAACAATAAGTAAAAATATCTGGAAGTTTGCATTTCTTTTTGGAGCTAACCTCTGAATCTCAGAGAACAGCTTAGTGATATGTATGTATGTATGTATGTATTATAAGGTCACATCTGAAAGCTGTATATTAAACCTAAAATAATGTGATGTACAGTAACTCTTTAACATTTATGTGTTAACATAGTTATATTTTGAGCCACATAAAGAAATACCTTCAATATGGCATAGTTTATGTGCATATTTAGGTATTTTTCAATATGAACATAATGTTAATAAGAGCAATGAGAGTGAACTTACCCTTACCAGTAGGTCCGTTCTCTCAGATAAGCATACATTTCTTTGCACATTAACTTCCATTTTAATATCCACGGTTGGTTTTGGCCTTTGGTGTGTTGGTTTTTATGCTGTCTTCAACATGTTCTTTTATTTGACCGAGTTAAATAAAAGAACATGTTGAAGACAGCATAAAAAACCACCACACCAAAGGCCAAAACCAACCGTGGATATTAAAATGGAAGTTAATGTGCAAAGAAATGTATGCTTATCTGAGAGAACGGACCTACTGGTAAGGGTAAGTTCACTCTCATTGCTCTTATTAAGGTAAGGTAATTGTAGGCACGTAAATTTTTGATTGGCTATAGTGATACTATATTTGTTGTCAAATTTTTCTTTTTACCCAAACCACTTATTGCACAATGAAGTTCAAATTTGCTCCATGATTTCCTTTTCCCATTCTTCCAGTTGCTCCTCTCGAAAAATAAAAAAAATTTGATTGTATTAAAACACAATTTGTGGAAGTCAAATTTTGTACATTTAATTCATAGTACCATATTTTTCCTTCGTATAATCAGCAGACCATAAAATTCAGAAGATAAAAAAATTCCTTTGCAAGATCCATGGCAGCATGTAATCCACAGACCATGAAAAAAATTAAAAAATCTGACGCATAATTTGAGGTGTAGATTTTGAAATTCTGAGAAAAATTTTATTGTACTTGATATAATCATGGAAGCGTGTCCGCACACCATAAAATTCAAAGAAAAAGATCGCCGTATAATCTGCACCTGTCATGTTGATTTGAATCATAATTTCCAACAGAATAGTCATGATTCACAGGATGACTAACTCAGAATTCCAGAGAAGTTAAAAAAGAAATGATTGTTATATTAAAAAAGCAGCTGTCAGTTTTGAGTATTTCCCTGTTACTTTTAAGTAAATAAGAAACTAAAATCCCTGACTTTTGCAGCATTACCATAGTTTATTTGTTACACCTAGAAAATCTGTAGAAATTACAGCAGTCTGTAGTATTTGTTTCTTTTATAAATATGTTTCAACTAAATAGTGAACACAAACCATAACTAAGATTATTAATGCAGAAAAACTAATGATAATTTGCAGAATGATACTTGCCATGGAATAGCTCTGCGGGCTTCTCACAACATGTAGGCTTCCATGAGGGAAAATAGTTCTTCCTTCATTGCATCATATTTTCTGTCGGAAAGCTCGTGAATAAATATTTATATATTCTTTCAATCTCTTTACAGTTCTCTATCTCCAATATTGCCTTACATTTTTTCTGTTACAGCATTTTTGGTGCTTTTCCAATAACACCATCTCTGCTGACAATTACCACAAGGATTTTGTAAAATGCCAAAGAATTTTTTTTTTCTCCATTTCCAGTGTATTATCTGCAGAACCAAAATTTATAACATTTTAACAGATAATCTGCAGATTACATGACAGAAATGACCGTATTTACTTCAAATTATGAAATCTGAAGTAAGAAACACCATCTGCTGCCAGTGCCAGTTTTCTAGGCGCCTGGTGCACGGGATTTGTCAAGACCTGTTTGATAACATACACTACCCATTTATCATGGTGCACTTTCCATGCTGGCTTGTCCAGAAATGATCTGAAGTATAATCAGGACTCTACAAATCCCAGGTGCCAGGTTGCCCAAACGCCTAAAAATCTGGCCCTGGGGCCTTTTTTTTTTTTTTTAACTTCAGATTTCGTTAATCTGCAAATTATCTGTTAAAAAGCTATAAACTTATTTCTGTGGATAATAACACTGTGGAAAAAAAAAGCAGTTTCTGCAGCGCTTTAAAAAATATGCATAGTAACTCAAGATTGTTGTTATTGGAAAAGTACCAAAAATGTGGTAACAGAAAAAAATGTAACGTAGTACGGAAAAAGAAAACTGCAAAGAAGTTGAAAAAAACACATTTTTTTTTAATTTTTTTTATATACTTACAAGTATTCTTACAAAATATATAACTCAACAAAGGTGGTACTATTTGAGCTCGCAGAAGCCTACATGCTGTGAGAAGCATGAAGAGGTATTCCATGGCACATAATAAATTGCAAAACGCATTCATTAGTTTGCTGTGCTAATCGTATGAGTTATGAATTTTGTTTGCTATTCAGTTGAAACACATTCAGAAAAGAGACACATGCTACAGATTGTAATTTCTACAAATTTTTAGGTCTAAATAACAAACTACCCTAATGCTGCAAAGGCCAGGGATTTTATTTTTTTTTATTTTTCTCAAAAGTAACACAAAAGTACTTAAAAATGACAGTTGTGTTTTTTATAAGATGTTTGTTTCTTTCTTAATTCTTTGTAGTTCTCTGTCATTCTGTGAATCGCAGCTTTTCTTTCGAAAATTACTGTTTAAGATGAACAATAACATGCGCAGATTATACCATAATCTTTTTTTTTTTTTTTTTTTTTTTTTTCCTGTATTTCATGGTTTGCAAACACACCTTTGAGGATTATATGAAGGAAAACATTGGTTTTTCTTAGAATTTCACAATCTATTAATTATACGACATCGCTGATATGCGTTGGATTTTTTTTCACAGCCTGTAGGTTTATACTCCACTGTGGATTTCCGGAAGGAAATATTTATTCTGAATTTTATGGGCTGTAGATTATACGAAATAAAATACAGTACTTTTAATTATTATTACAAAATATATTCCACAAATCGTGTTTTAATAAAATCAAAATCTAAAATTTTAATTTTTTTAGAGTAGCAACTGGCAGAATGGGAAAAGAAAGATATGGAGCAAACTGGAACTTTATTTTGTAATAAGTGGTTTGGGGAAAAAGAAAAGAATTGTAAAAAATATACTTTATCACTTCGTTCCAGCATCATCACCACACATAAACATTATTCTTTGAAATCTGACTTCATATCCTCTGGCTCCTAATTCTGGGAGCTGGCTGCTAGATATGGAACATATTTGTCGAGCCCTGAGTATAATGCAAATTCACATGAAATGCAAAGTGCATTCTCATACTGTGTAGTCGATTATTACATTTGTAAGTAATAAATGAACAAGACCCATCAGTGAAGTGAAATATGAGGACATGCATTTGCTGGTGACAAAATGGGTTTTATTCACATCCATTGCCAGAACATCTAGTACATGCTTGAAGCTTCCAACATTGGTGCAGCTACAGGCATTGGCACAGCAGCATGCTTTTGGTGCTGAGGGCACTAGACTCAGCTGGTATCATCTTTCACCTCAACAGGTTTGAAACAAGCTTGATGGCATGACCAGGTGCCTAGCTGTACATCTTGAAAGCATGTAATGGCATTTTTCGTTGAAAGAAAAACTGAAAATAAAAAAATGCAGTCTAATGATAGGTAGCCACAAAGCTTTTATTGTTTCCCTTCCTCCAGCATAGTATAAAGCCATTATTGCATGTGCGTGAGCATGTAGGGGTGAAGTAGGAAACACATCTCTCCATCATGTAGTAGCTGTACTTAATATTTCTGTTTTTCCAATGATATGTGTGTTTTTATATAATCTGACTCGGTTCTGTTATTTTCTGAAATTTTGTGTTTTTTAAAGGTATTTGCTATCATGTCTGCCAAAACTTAATGCACACATTTATTACAGGGAATACTGTGGACCTGCCGTGTATGTTACATCCAGTCTTGCACACCAAACTTATCTCCCGGCCGTGAGTCAAACACAGAAATATGTAATTACCCCAGGGCAAATCCCTGCATCTGGTCCATTCACTGCAGCACATCTCCCTGTTCCTCCGCCAGCTCATCATCACCAGAGCTCCAGCCGATCAACAATTGCAGCTGCTGCAGCAGCAGCGGCGGCGGCAATTCCTTATGCTGCTGCTCACGCATCAGCTCATCCATTGCCAGCTCATCTACAACCAACAACAGCTAACCAAGCTGCTGCATCTTCTGTCATTTCAGCTTCTTCATTATCATTAGCTCCCTTCCCAGCAACACAGACCCTTGCTCCCCCACATTACAGCTACAGTTTAAATAATTTAAGCCCAGCGAAAGCTCCTTATCCACACTTATACCAGATATTTGGGGACTGACTGGTTGATCAGTTATATATGAATGAGTAATGAGATTTATTTGCCTATAGCACTTAAGTGGGTTTTCAGCCAGTACATGTTCTTTTTTTCTTTAGAATGAAAGAGCTACCAATGTCTGACCTTACTTAAGAGCATAAGGAAGGCTATAGTATGTTCTGATAAACTTTTGGGTTTGTTTCATTGCTGAAAATGTGTGGCACACTAGCAAATGTTTTATTAGAATTGATGTGTTAAATTTGAATCACTGAATCATGCCTGTGTTTTTCAGACATGCATTGATTAATGCATTTTTTTATGTGTGTGATCAGTCGTATCATTAAATGAGGAACTAAAAGCATTCACAATAGTTATAAATTGAAAGCCTGTAGAAACTGATGCCTTATTTGCTTTGAATGAGGATGTGTAAATATTTGTATAAAGTGTATACGATTTTAATCTTCTCATCCTGATCACTGCTGTACATATCTGATGGTCTAAATTGCTTCAGTTTTATTATGTAATCCTAAAGTTATTGACACATCAAAGAAATTTAAAAGCTATCACCTGTATCATCTTTCTAGAAAAGCTCAATGTTCATTGAAGTTTATTCCACCTTCCGTACCTCTTTAATTATCAGCATGCACTCCCTGTGTTCTGCTGATAGGATTTTATTTTTCGTATGGCAGAGTTGATAGAACTTGATCTGTTCATTGTCAAATTAGAAGAATAAATTTCAGCAGTTTTCATTCAACCTCTTAGAAACACCATAAATTGCAACTATCAGCATGATCAGCACTTAATTTTTTTAATTTAGGGTAGTTATGTGGAAAAGCATAACTCAAATGGTGTGATAAAATAATCATGAGCCAATCTATCTTGCTGTGTATACTTTTTCGAAAATGTAATTGGATTTCCATTTTCTAATTTTTCTTTATTTTTCATAAAGTACAGATAGGTCAAGCAGTACAACTTCTGTCAAACATCAGGATGATCTTGTACCAACTGTACATGTAAAACTTTTCATGTTTTACATGTTTCATCTCATTATACATTCAGTCTTTTTAATAACAATTTTAAGTAGTACATTTAAGTACTTGTTTTCAGTTCATGGCATTGGAAGTGTTATTTTACCTAGTCTTTTGTTAATAAGCCCTCAGTATGCATGCATTATACATATTCAGTGCATTTCATAATACTATAGAGAGCAAATATGTATTTATCATGGATGTAAAATGCTTAACTGTAAGATTTTGTGCTTATTTGTTACCGTATTTCTATCAGCTTTCTCAAGCATGCCATTAGATATGCAGTACAGTGTTGTTTTAGTATTTATTGTGCTGTTTTTCTATTGTAATATATTATATATCACACATAGTGCACTGTATTGGGTAGTTTTGATATTTATCGTTAGGTAATTATTCAAAAGTTGATGATTTCATGTAAATGTTTCCAAGACATGAAGTTTCATATGAAAAATTCCTTCATTTAGCATCACATTTTTGTCTCAGATATGCACATTTCTCTCCCCTTTCAAGAGGATATTAAGTTTCTCCTCAAATGATTATATGGATAATTTTTTGTGCATTTTTAAATCCATTCAAGACAGGAGAGATTCTTTGCACTTCAGTTCATATCAAGAGTTGTATCTGTGTGCATTTGGCCAAATTTTCTCAGTAACAATAGTCAGAGAGAGGCAGGGAAAAGAAGTCTATGATCATGTGCCTTTTCTTCACTCTGATCACTTTTTTCAATATTAGAAAGACCTGTTATTTGATATTGTTTGTGATTCACAACAAATATAAAATGCATTATGTTCTTCAAATTCAAAATTAGGACTCTGCTTTTCTAATTGTTATGAAGACTAGTAAGTGTTATTAGGTCTTCTAGTTTTTAGTGAGTTACTCAGGTTGCTCAGTTATTTAATCTGTTAGATTATAAATTTAAGTATTTTACATATTTATGTATGTTAGAATTCTTAGGTTTATATTTTACTTTTTAAATGTTTGGGCACCATTCTGGTACAATTACTAAAACTTGAGTTTTGGTTTGCAGGTTATGAAAATGGAATTTTTGAGGCCGCTCTTTGAACTTTGACGTATGAGATGTTAAGTGCCTTGTTAGGAAATTTTGGCATCAATTGATTTTTGGTGACCCATGGCTTTATCGTTCCAAAGTTTTTTAGTTTGTGTGTATCCTGTGTGGTCACGTGATAACTTCAAAGGCACTTCTTAGCTAAGCTGAAATTTATATACAATTTATTTATTTTTTAATTGTACTTCACAATGAACATCATTCTTCGAACTTGTGTTCTACTGTGTTGTGCTATGAAAATTAATTTAAATGGGAGATACAACCACTAAAATTGCAAGAGAAGACAAAACACAGTTTTGTGAGTGAATGAAAAAATTTATTTCCCAGTTTTGCTAATAAGAACCACAATTGGTTTTTGCACATCATCGTTCATGCTTTAGAGAACAGAATTTTAACAGTAAGTTTGGAGCCCCTTTGGGATTTGGAGCAGATATGCATTATTAATTCTGTTTTTGAATTTTCTGTGGTACTCTGATCCACTTGCAGGGTGGTTTTGATTTTGCAGTTTAAAGGTACCTATGGTTAATTCTATATGTGTGTGGAAAGATAATAACTGTATGCATGTATTTTTTATCTTCACAGTTTAATCATTATTTTGGTTTGAAATCTTTGACAAATAAATTAATGCTTCTCTGGTGTGAGCTTTTTTTTTTTTTTTTTCTCCTTGCAAATCTTTTTCATACTTCCTGGGAGACTTCAAGATGACAGAAATATTTAGATGTTTACTGTTTTTCCAGTCATTTATTATTATTATTTTTTGAATGATGGATGGTTAGCTTGTTATGGACACTTTTCAGGACTAAGTTTCAAATGCTAGGCATAACCAATAGCTTGTTTTGTTGCACTTAGAGGCTGGATGAAACAGGAGTTGTTTGTTTCTTCTGATTCTCTCCCTTTTGTAGAACCAATATACCTGCACAAAAAGTAGCTGCACATGAGTCTTATCCATCAATGCTGAGTGAAACAAATAATTAAACAAACAGTAAAAAAATAAACTTGCAAGGAATAAGTACCAACAGCCCAACTGCCCTTACAAATAAATAAATAAATAAAAAATAAAAGTACTGTTTGTAATTTTAAATTCATAAGTATAAACTACTCATGCTCCACAATGTTTTACTGAGAATACTGTCTATGTATGTTCATTCTCATAGAAGATGGATGTTTCAGGACTGCTTTCAGTCCCATTGTGGAATACTTACTTTGAATTTTCCAGGATTTCTGAAGGACAGTTGCAAAGGACTTATGAGTTAATTCCATAGAAAGTTTTGATTTGATGGAATTAACACACATATATGGGTTAATCTCATCTAATCAAAGCAGTTTCGTAGGTTAATCCAGGCTTGCTGGTCACCTGCTCAGCCAGGGTGGCTAAGAAATTTCAGCAGGTTTTTTTTTTTTTAACATAGACTTTGTTCTTTTTTCCTAAAAATAAAAATTCAAACTCTGCACTTTTTTTTATACATATAATTTGCCTCTCCCAATAAGATCAAAACATTGAAGGTTGGCAGAAATGACTCATTGTTTTCTTACTGAGCATCTCACTGATGCTCTGAGGTTTTACTTGAAATAAACAAGGCAGGAACTTGCAAGTGCTTTCTTCAAAGAAGAGGGGACTGTTCTGTGGAATGCCAATATAAAAGGTTTAATGACCCTGATGCCTTAACCAATCATCCATGGGTGAAATCCAAAAGGAGAGGGATCTAGAATGAAGCTTGCTACAGTTATTGGGACGGTGCTTTTCACCTTGGTATTGCCCGATTGGTGGTCTGACCATGTTTCACACCCTCGAGATGCATTCGATAGGTGTGTTCCTTGGGATGGTTCGACAAAGCGGTTTGGTGCTGAAATATATTCCTTGAATTTAAATTTTGTATTAATTAGGAGCAGTATTCAAAATTTTAAGTGTACATTAAAGTAAAAAAAAAAAAAAATTGCAGGGGCAGGATTTTTCTGTTATGCAAGCATTTTCAGTGTTGTGGTGAATTAAGAGCTACTAAAATTTTAACTATTACTTGCATGACTGGGTTAGTCTCTTTATTTAAGTTAGTAACATCAAAATTTCACAATTTTAAAAGGTTTGTGAAAAAAAACCCCATCTTAAATACTTGTGAAAAAAAATAATTTCCTGGTCTATTTGAATATAGAAGTCACCATGATTATTGTTATATCTGAGATAAAGTAATTAGTTTCAGTTCATTCCTTAAACTGGTGTTGCTGCATTTGGGTGTCATAATCCTAATTAGCCAAAAGATGGTGGGGGTGGGGTGTTTCATTAGGCTGCAAAAACTTGTGTTACCCTTCATAAAAGATTGTATGACCGAATTTAGGATCAGTGTAATGTTTGAAAGCTTCGCATGAACTGAATGGTTATTTTTAGCAACCTCTATTCTGTTGTCACTCGTGCCAACACAAATACAAAAGTTTAATTGGAAAGTAACAACCAAAAACATCCATTAAAGAAATGAAGTGATTTTCACATAATAGGTTTGTGTAGGTACATACAATGTGTGGAAAACCACTTCTTCCCCATAAACAGATCTGTATTTTTTACCAAGCAGTGGACAATAAAAGTGACACATGAACTTAATTATTCAGTAAATTGCTTCTCAATGGTTGTGTTAAAATAATTTCAAAAGTTATAGACTCTTATAATGAAAGCTCACTTACATTTATTTTATGTACTAGAAAAGCATTTGCAATTACTGTTCAAATCATGGTAAAAACTGGTCACAATACCATTGCAGTGAATGTCAGTTTTCAAGATTTATTTCTAAAAGTAGAAGTAGTTGAAAATTTAAGTCAGACTTTCACAACATTCAAGTCTATAGAGCCAAATAAGATATGTTTTAACTGTTCTCAGATTGTTTTATTAATTAGCCTCAGTGTCACTGATATACCAATTAATCACCCTTACTTTTAAAAAAATGTCCTTGCTAATAAAAACCACATACTGGTAATTCTTATTTAGTTAACTAATCATCTCATCTAGACATTTTATTACTCTTGATGATCAAGGTGGTTATGTGAAATGTTTTTAAAATGACTCATAGTATCATTAATACCACTGTGACAGGAAGGAAGTGCAACTGAAACATGTAAGTAGTGTTGTATAAGCATTCAGTGCATTTTGTTAAAGATTGAGTGTATGTGTGAGAACCATTTGTTGTTTTGAGCTATTGGATTGTGAGCCCTGCTGGATGATTCCAAGTCTGTACATGCAGAGCTGTGAAAATAATAATAATAATAATAATGCTTGTCTGGGAATTCTTCTAGTTATCATACTTAAAACTGGTATTTAAGCACTTGCATGAGTTTGACCTATATCTGTCTGTATGCATGTTGTGCATGACTTGGCATGTGTCTGAGTTCTCATAAGTTAAAGGTAATGCATGCAAACCGGATACAAATTAGCTTTGCACTGAGACAATAGAATTTCTAGTTGCTTGGGATGCAGTGATCTGTAACCCTGATTTAATTCTAATTCCTTGTTTTTTTTTTTTTTTTTTTTTTTTTTTTTTTTTTTTTGTAGTCATTTTCTTGCCACTGCAACTCACATCTTGTATGTTACCTTCATGTATTGTTATTACCACATGAATTTTTAAGGTGATGAAAAAAATATATAATCAGATTTCGTATATAAATTCTCATTTTGCGTGCATGGTGCTAGAAATTATCTATATTTATTTGTTAGGTGGTGTGCATAAGTTTTGACATATAAATAACAGATTGTTGATTGAAAAAGCAAAGTTAGGTATTCATGTTCTGAGGTGTGTGTGTTCAGGAAAAGAAATTTGTTCAGGTGTTGTCAATCAGGAAGCAAATATTCAAATGCTCTGCCATTGTCATTAATCCCAGTGCATCTGCCTCAATGTAGCCCATCACCACAAGTATCACCAAATGTATGTCATTTGTAAATGACACATTGCTACTTTCAGTGCCATTAAGGAGCAAACCTTTTTTTTTTTTTTTTTTTTTTTTTTTTATTCTTGCAATTTTTCCTATTTGGGAAACATCTTTTACACGAACTATTAAATAGCTTGCTTGAGTAATGTATGTGACCATTGCTGTAGCCATGCAGAATTTTGCTTTCACTTGTGGACGCTCTACGCCACTGTCACCAAATGTGTAATCATGAACTTATTTTACTTTTCCACCTCTTGTAGTTCAGTTCTGTTATTTTAAAGTCACATTGATCAGATGGTTATAGACTTTTCTCCTGCTGAAAGGGTTTTTTGAATAGTTAAATTTGTTTATTTGTTTATATATTTTAAATATTCAGTTTTACAATAGACAAGCTTAGTTCTTTTTCCAGAAAAAAATTTCATGCACATTTTCGTTATGTAAATAAAAATGTGTAGCATTGTGGCCACCTCTGCACCTTTTTTTTTTTTTTTTTTTTTTTTTTCAGGTTTGTAAGAGTGAGGATTTTTACTGTTTTACATTGGCCATGCTTTTCTTTCTGTAGAATAAGGTCATTATAAAGTTGGCATTACCACAGAGTTTTCTTCAGGGGTGTAAGTTCTTGTTAGATCTGGCACTGTTTTTACTTGCCTGATAAGTGAACTCCCTGACCAAACTAAAATAACCAGTGAGTTTCATATTTATTTTCAGTTGCATTCTGATCCTAAATTGCTGGCTAAAAGATGTTAAGAATTGCATACTGGCATCACTGAAACTGACCAGAAATATCTTTATTTCAATTAATGCAATATTTGTTGTTAGCAGATTTTTTTAAAAAAATGTTTTAGAATAATGTTCATCATTTAATAACATTGAAAAAAAAACATTGTGATATAACTTGGATAATATACTCCTTAGGTATGTAAGGAGCATTTATAGAAGCAACAAGTAATAGTAAAAAGAACTGCTAAATATATAGCTCAAGCTGTTAAGCCTGTTGCTGGACCACGTGGTAAAAATTAATAGCAATTTTGAAGAATATATTTCGCTCTTCTTGTATTTTCTGGTTTCACATGTTAAAATTCTTCGTTTGTTACATGGAAGGCAGTATGCACAATTATGTAAGGGCGTTTCTTAAAAAATCACTTATGTCAATAATGCGAAAATGTTAACTCACCTTCGTTCTTTGTGCTAGCTGCTTGATGTTCACGCAGTATATATTGCCAATTAGATGATATGGGCATAAGCTAGACGAACCTATATTTGTTATTCAATGAATTAGTACGAACTAGAATGAAGTAAAAACCCTTAAAATTCAAATAAAATCACAAAAAGATTACGATAAAAAAATGAACCTAAAAAAACGGCAGTGACGAATCCTTCAAAAAACTTTCAGATATGCTTTCTGAAAGTTTTTTTGAAAAATTCGTCATTGCCGTTTTTTTTTTTTTTTTTTTTTTTTGGTTCGATTTTTCATTGTACAGATTTTATTCCGATTTTTATTTGAATTTTAAGGGTTTTTACTTCATTCTAGTTCGCACTAATTCATTGAATAAGGAATATAGGTTGTCTAGCTTATGCCCATATTATCTAATAGGCAAATATATATTGCGTGAACAATCAAGCCACTAGTACAAAGTCCACGAAGAACAAAGGTGAGTTAACATTTTTGCATTATTGACATAAGTGATTTTTTAAGAACCTCCCTTACATAATTGTGCACACTGCCTTCCATAGTCACAAACAAAGAATTTTAACGTGTGAAACAGAAAATATAAGAAGAACAAATTATATTGTTCAAAATTGCTAAGAAGTGCTAACGACTTTTGTCATTACTCAATTTTTGCATTTGCACATTTGTAAGAGGTTGAAAAGTTGATTGGTTTGTTTTACTTCCAAAGTAAATGTGGAGCACCTATTAAAAGCAAGCTGATTTATTGAAAACTAAAATTTTCAGGAAAAAAGTCAGATGTGGAACTTATTAATTAAGTGAAATGAGACTACCAAAATTTGCATTTGTAGAATGCTATATCAGTTTTCCTTACAAAATCCTTTTTTGCTGATTTCCCACAGCATGTATTGCTAGTCATGAGGAAAAATCAAAATACCTTTGGAGAAAGTTTTCATTCACTTTATTGTATTTTTATGAATTAGAGTGGGGGGGTAGAATTTCAATTTCTTTTGTACTATTTTTTTCTCCTGCAGGTTACACTACACACACTTTACTGTTACAGCAATCCAAGCAGAGCATCTTTCCTGTTCATATCCGTGGCAGAAGAACAGCCAATTGTCGTGTGACTTGTGGTAACAGAATGTCACACTAGATGATTTGGGAGAAATCGTGTTGAGTCGTCTGCATTTAGTATCACTCTAAGTAACATTCAGTGACCAGTGTATTCAATAAATTGCACAGGATTCATTTTTTGTTGACCCAGAATGGTACACCCACTGACCACAAAAATCACACAACTCATCACCACAGACCCACCCACCACCCACATCCCAGCCATTAGTTTGGACAGGAAATATGATGGCCTGTTCTGAAAATTATGCAAAAGCAAGTGCAATGTAGTTGTTTGCAGTAGAATCATAATAAAATTTTGAGCATTGCAGAAATTTCTGAAAAAGCACCAGTCAGTAAGATTATCGTGTTATTTGATATTGAAGTTCTGTCAATTACATGCCATTCACGTTGCAAAATTGAGCGTCACCTGACTTTCATCCAAGTGTGTTACATTTACTCGATCCAAGGCAATGCATTTCCAGAAAAGCATTGTTCCTGAGTAGCAGACATTCAAATCGAGACAATAGACATGGATTCTAGCTGGGGACAGTACAATTTTCAAGCTTATTTGGGTGCACGAATGACAGTTAGTGGGCATTTCTGTGCCAGATTAATAGTGCTTGTGTTGAAGATTTATCGTGAAATGCGAAATGCTCACAATAAGGCAGTTTGTTTGAGGAAAATTTTTTAACAAAGGCATCAATATACTACCATGTGTTCAATAATGGGAATAGTCAACATGGTAAAATTTAAGATTTAAAAAAGTCAATTTTTATGTGCTACATCAGATTTTTCTGTGTGGAATTTCTTATTGTATACTATAAAAGTTTGTGTGTGTGTGTGCATGCATGCATGCAAATAATAATATTTCAGCCTGATAAAAATTGCATGTCTCATTATTGTATTTTAAGTTTTCATCTGGAATTTTTAATACCTTAGTTTATATACCTACATGTGAAAATTGCCAGGGAGTTAGTTGCGAATTTGATTTTACGATACTGTCCAGTGCATTCAGGTAGTGTAATAATATAAAAATATTATTCCTCACTTGCGAATGTATTGATAAACAATTGTGGTCTAGATAACTAAGCATACTGAGGTGCGCATTACTGTTGAGGTGTGGAAAAATTGTCTTTTAAATATTGGCATTGGTTTTTCCACCTTCAAATAACATTAAAGGAGAGGTAGAAGTATATTCGTAATTCAGATGCTGTCTTCATTGCAGGGAGATAATAAGACCCATAGCACAAACCCAACTCCCAGAATGAGTTTAGGCATATTGGGCAGGGATGTTAGCTTTCTCTGCACTCGACCACCAGGCAATAGTCAGGATTTAGTCTTCGTGATACAGAAGATTTAATTATAGTAATTGCTTAATTTATTATTGAAAAAGTAGTTTTAGAGTTTATACACACATTTTTAAATTATGCTGGTTTTTGGGGTTGTTGTTTTTTTTACAGGACAGTGTGTATATTTTCATGGAGTGTAAAATTTGCCAGTGTGCTTAAGAATTTTGCATGTATATATTTTAAACACTTGACTTTTTCAGCAGCCTACTTTTTTAAAGAGGTGGAAAGCTATCCGTTTTCATTGTCATTAACCTTTTGCCACTACAATGATTGTCATTAATGATTCATTGAACTGTGTCAAAATGTGCAATTCTGTTTACGACGGGTGGACACTTTTCCTCTTTATTTTTTAGATAAAAGTGTAAGCTATCGCATATCTAGTTACATAACTTGTATCTATATATAGCTGTCATAGTCAGATATATGTACTGTAACCATTATTCGAAGTTATGCTTTATATTCTATTTGTAGCTGCAAACAAACCGCATCGAAGCTAAAGTGTTGTGTAAAGTCTTTTTCTTAATATTGTTAGGAATACTTTTTAAGTGATGTTAAGATACTGTTAACTTACTGTGTAGTAAGTCTTTCTACTTGTATATATATATATATATATATATACACACATATATATATACATATAATCTAAATAAGAATATTAATGTTTGTATTCTATTTATACTGATAGCCTTGAGGTGTTTCTCGAGTAGGAATGCATTTTATATAAATACTAGTAATGCATGCATAAGGAACCACAAGAGTTTTAAACCTTTTGGTCACCGTTAAATTTTCACATGAATGAAGGTAATTGGAAAACTATGAAGAGTTTGCATTTTAAATGTAGCAGCTGTACACATTAAGCCTGGACTGACAGGATTTGTTATAAAATAGATACGGCGTGTTTCTAAGTGAAAAGGGGGGGGGGATTCAAATTGTATCATTTGTAATATACAAAAACGTTTTCTTTTGTATGCATGTACAACTTCTTTATACTGTTATAAAAATTGATGTACATTCATCAGGGATCTGGATAGAATACTGTTTTCACATTTTGTTACTTGCCAAGACAAGCTTTAAGGGGAGAAATTTTAAGATCATTAGGAAAGGAGAGTTGTGAATTTTTATGTGCGTGCATCTGAATACAATATACTGATGCATATGCATTGAGTTGCTGGTTTTCAGGTTATTTGAGTCTGTCTTAGTGTTAATGGCTTGGTTCATTCATCCACCCGTGCAACTGAAAACTTTGATTATCAAGCTATTTTTACTGATGTTTCAGTAGTTGTTTTTTGTGGCTGTTTTAAAATTCAATCAGATTGAGTGAGTTTGTTCAATGTTTTTACATATTTTGTGGAAGTTTTGGTACATTTTCTGTACAAAATTTAATATTGTTTCCATTCTGTGCTTGTGTTGCTTTCCATTTTCAGAATCATTTTTTTTTTCCCACTGTGAAATCTGAGATGTATGGTTTTGCAGTGTTGTTATCACAAGAATATGTACTAAGTGTCAGAAAAGCCACCCCCCCCCCTTTTTTTTTTTTTTTTTTTTTTGTCTATCATAGAAGAATTCCAGGGCGCTGTTTGCACATTTTAAAAGGTTCCATTTTTTGCTTTCTATGAAACGATTTTTTATTTTATTTTTGATTAGTCAATAGCATTGACTTATGTTGTTATTGGGTGTACAAATAATAAGTTTACATCGTATTTCGGTCAGAAAAGGTAATAGTTTGTTATAGACAGATAACGATTATTTTATTCAAAATATTTACCTTCGCAACATACAACCTTCTCCCACTTTTCAGGCAATAAGTGGATTCCGCGATAGAAGTCCGGTTGTTTGGAAGCAATCCAGTTATCAAGCAAATTCTGGATCTCCTCGTAAGAACGAAACCACTCTCCACAGTGTTAGAATTAGGAATAAATCTTCTATTGGCCCAGTGGACTAGTGGTCCGTAAAAAATAATAAAAAACACACTTAAAAACATTAAAAATATATGTAGAAAATAACGTATCATTTCAATAGAATTATCTCCTATATTTGTTTTTAAACCTATCATTAGTTTGCAGCTTAAAACGAAAACCATACAGCAAGGGTAAAAGAAATGAAAATTCATCTTTTAACATGTGACAAATGAAAAAAAAAAAAAAGAAAAAAATTTACTGGCCAATGGCCAGCGGACCACTGGGTAATTCAAACGCTGCTCCAGAAAGGACGCTCTGCGGAGATCGAAACAAATGGTAATCTGATGGCGCAATGCCTGGTGAATATGGTGGGTGGGGTAACACATCCCAGCCAAGCGCTTCTACAGCTTTCTTGACCTGTATCGCGACATGAGGTCTAGCATTGTCATGCTGGAGAACAACCTTGTCATGTCTTTTCGCATATTCCGGACATTTCACTCTCAATGCATGGCTCAAATTGATTAGTTGTTGTTGATAACATTCAGCGTTGATGCTCTGTTGCGGTTGCAGCAGCTCATAGTACACCACACCTTTCTGATCTCACCAGATAGACAACATAACCTTACTGCCATGAATATTCTGCTTTGGCATTGATAGACCTGGTGTACCTAAATGCACCCATGCTTTTGGTCGTTTCGGAGTATCGTAGTGAATCCATTTTTCGTTTTCCGTAACAATTCGATGCAAAAATGATTTTTTTTTGTGTGTCTTTGCAGGAGCAATTCACATATAATTATGCGCTTTGCAATGTCTCTTTCTCTTCATGTGGGACCCAATTTCCTTGCTTTTGAACCATTCCCATTTGCATGTAGATGTTGAGAAATGCATTGTTAGGTAACATGTAATGTCATTGCTAACTCTGTTTCTGTTTTGGCATGGATCTTCATCCAATAATGCTTCCAAAGCAGCATCTTAAAAAAAATTTTATGCGCCTTCACGTTCTTTGTCTTCCACGTCGAAATTATTCCCTTTGAATTGTCGGAACCACTGTCTACACATGCTTTCAGCTAGAGCATGTTCACCATAAGCTTCCACAAGCAAACAGTGACTTTTAGGCAGCGGTTTTCTTTAAAATAAGTAATGCAGCAAAACTTCCTGCATATGCTGTTTTTTTTTTTTTTTACACAAAATTCGACATTTTCAATGCACTGACAAACAATGATGTTCACACTGCAACGAACTGTCCTCCACTAATTATCAAAGCTTGTTGCAAGGACTTTCTTATGTGCATGCTGTCCTTTGCAATTACATGAAATCTGTGCTAGTTATGCCATGTATTCCCAAACGATGTAAACTTATTTGTACACCCATTACATTTTCCCTTTTGTGCAGTATTACTTCATGAATAAACCTTCCTTGTGTGTGGAAATGTATTTGATATTGTTCCTTCCTACCTTTTGCCTCGTTTCCTCCTGTTTGGACATTGAGTGTCCTTTAATGCAAATGTTTTTCCTGTCAAATAGATTGCTTGCACTCCTTTTTCTATGGTACATTTTGTCTGTTTTGGCTAAACTTTTATTTTCTCAGATTGAACAGTTTCTGACAGGTTTTATCTCCACATTTTTTTTATGCCTTTTCATTGGGTTTCTTTCTTTTTCTTTCATTCATATTCATTTATGCTTTTGTGAGTGGGTGATGACTGTACAACTTTACTGCTGCTCTGTTGGGTTGTTATTTTTTATATAATTCACCAATTAACTGTATTACTAACTTGCTTATGTCAGATTCAGGGATACAAACTTCTGATGTTTTAAAAATAGTTCATGATTGGCTGATCCAGGTGAAACATTTCCCCCTATCTACATAAACAGTCAATCCTCATCCCTTGTTTCTCATATCATTCCAAAAATAGTTGAAAGTATAAATATTGCAGCCATTATATAGTGAAGTAGTTTTATGGTGTCCATTGCAGTACTAAACAAGATTTCTTCAGCATGCAGGCATTTTAAATCGAGGAGCTTTAAAAATTTGTATTTTAGCCTTGGGCCAATTTTTTTTTTTCACCTGGGAGGTATGGGATTTTTGCCGCATTACTTAATGGATTTAAAATGTCTCCAATACTTGTGTAATAAATCTATGAACAATTTCTGAAAACTCTTGAACTAGAGATGCAGCAGTTGCAGGTTAAATCTGCTGAAATTGTGAGGAATTTTGCTGGTGAAAACTGCACTTTTTGAACTCATCTGAATTTAAATCTTTGAGCTCGGTTTTTATAGTAGGCAGTACAGTGATGGTTGAGTTAAATGTATTTGTCCAATTGCATCAAAAGAGATATTTTTTACAGGAAGAAAAAACAAAAACTTTCGTGCTTTTCAAGCATTCTTTTTCACCTTTAAAATTCTAGTGCATTTCAGTCAACCTTTACAACCTTGTGGTTCCTTGTGTTTCTGTTCACATTTTGAGGAAACCTTTATAGCACAGCTTTCATGTATGATTGATGTGTGTGATATCATAGCGTATTTCATATTGTTTTAGATGTGTTGTCGTTATGTATTGATAAAGATAATAGTGACATGACATTTGACCGCTCTGCAGTGTGTCTTGTTCTGATCACATATTGCGATAACTGCACATTAGTGATGTTGATATTGCAATGGAGACATATGTCTACACTCTGAGTACATCTCTCATATAGTACTTATCCCAATACATGTTCTTTCTTGGGAGTTTTCATCTTAAGTAGTTAAAAAAAGTTCTTTTTAATTGATGAAGTTACTTATGAGTAATTTGTGTATTGTAATTTTTTTATTATATTGCTTAAATATTATACAACTTGTGCTTTAGTATAATATCTTTTGTAAATAAAAGAAGTATATAAAGTAGACACATCTGTAGGTAGTTTTACCATGTTATAGTTAAGTGTTTTATGTTAGAGTATGAATTAGGTGTTAGATATATGATTATGAGCTTGGATGACACATTAAGGTTGATACTAATCTTTAGAATTAAACTTGTGTAATTCAGATCAAAATGATTTTTCTTTCTTGTAGTTACCCCAAACTCTATTGTACCTCTTGTTGTGTATGTGTGTGTCAGTCATTCACACGTCATCTGCTCTGCAATTTACTTCTGTGTTATTTCACTCCATTCTACTAAGCGTGTGTTATTAACTATTGTGTTCTGTTGTTCTATCCCCATTTCAGGTACTAGAATTGTGGAATAATGTTATGTTTATTCATGTTTATAAGCTGAAAAATTTAATGATTGTATATATGTAGTGTCTTTCTCTTTTAATGAAAGGGTAAAAGAGAAATGTTACCTCTTAATTTTTATTTAGTATGTAAGAGGAGAAACTGGATTTTGGATAATGATCAGGTGAACAACTGGTAAAAATAGTGAATTTTTATACCATCCATGCTGTGCTTTGATTTCATGTAGTGTATTTGATTTTTTTGTGTTGAAAATGCAGAGTTTTCATGTTCTCCCTTAAGAGTTTCAAGGAAATTATCTTAAATTCAAATGACATGTGGTTTGTGCTTACAAAGTTTAACATGTTTGTACTTTTTTGTTTTTGTTTTTTGTTTTTTTTTAAATGCATGATCCGCACATAAATACTGTCAGTTTATATATATATATATATATATACTGTATTTTCTGAAAATAACGCCACAGTTCCATCTATCTTCTTGGTTTGTTATTGGAAAGAATACTGCACCTAGTTTAAAGCCACAGGTAAACCTTACCACAAAATGAACTTTTATTTGATGATCATTCCGACCCCTTCCTGATATGGTAGCAGAGTACACTCTACGACTTTCATTGAAGGTAAATAACATAATGAAGGGAATTATTAGGAAAACTGTTTATTTTTAATACACTACGAATTGCCTGCGCAACTAATATCTGCGGATGTAAAAGCACTAGATGCTCGAAAAGTTATTCCCTAAACAACAGTCCAGGCCTGCTTGTCAGGGTGTAGCCCGGAATTCTGGGTTTTTGTAATATTCTACACTCGGAAATCCGTGTTTTCAAGTTTTGTGTAGGAATTTAGGAATCTTCAATCATGTCACTTCTGAAAATGCTATGAAGTGGTAATTAATTAAGAGTGCATTTCAAGATTTAAAACTTGTACATGCTGAATGAAAGTAAGGCTACTTCTATCATTTTGGCAGCTGTATCTATATCAAATAATTTTGGTACATAAGATTTAAATGAATCCAATGAGCTAATTGCAGAATTGACAAAAATCGCTGCGGGATGTTTTGGTAGCGGGACTTAAGCATCCAGAGCTAAACTCATCTCCATAGTTTACCTAAATGTTCTGAAGTGCAAAATTTGACTTCAAAATTGCAATTTTTGAAGTCATTACACAATTTTTTAGAGATCTCTAACATCACATGTAAAATTCAAAAGTGCAGTTTTCAAAAGTTTCAAACATACTGGGGGGAAAAATTGGTACAAAAAATGGTGTGAAGTTAAATTTCACTGGCATTAATGATTAATAGTTGTGTAGCTAGTTAATATAATTTGTGTGTAATATATAAGCAGTGTGTACCTGTGTTGTGCATTACATATAAACAGTGTAATACAGAATTATATATAATATGCATTATTTATTTATGTATGTAATGCTGAGGTCAGGGTTTCCTGTTTCATCTCACAATCACCCCTGGCAGTCGTTACCACTGCTTAACTGCTGTACTTGTACAACTCTTCCTCCTAATGGGTAAAAATCCTTAACACACTATTTACTGTAGAAGAAAGAGGTATGAAAGTGTGAAAGACCATAAGAGTTTCCCAACGGTGCGTTTGTTATCAATCCTGGGAGGCAGGAGATGAATGTCATTTAACCTTTAGTTGACATCTACTGTTGTTTATGTGTTTAGAAAGGGATAGACAGCGCTCTTAATTTCATGTGTGAGGGAGATGTGATAGTGCAAGAATATACAATTTTCGGATTTTCCCTGTTACAGGCTCACCAACTGTACTACTCACCAGGCCAAAAAAGGAATCCACGTTTTCCTCTCCCTAGTGTTAGAGAGGAAAAGAAGAAAAAGATACTAAAGCATAATTAATTTTTCCTTAAAAAAATTCATACAGGTAATCGTCAACCACTTGCGCATAAAATGAAAGGCCAGACTGAATCCTTGCAATTTTACAAATCACCTATGTGCATATAAATTGTGCAGGTTTTGATACTTCATTTGTGCGACTGTCAGCGCTCTAAATTCTTTATAGCTCAGTGTCTGCCATAAACAATTCAAGAAACAATTTGCTTTAATATCATGAACGATGATTAAAACTTATATAATATTAATGATAACAGTTATAAGCTGCACCTAGTTAAACAGTGCATCTCAGAGCAGCTTTTTTTTTTTTGGTAAAATCTAGTTTATAAATCGGAAAGTATATTATACATATGTACAGGGTGTGCTATATAAAAGAGGCCTGAGTATAATGAACGACAACAGTCAGGCAATGTTACTATTCATGGTAAAGAATAGTTGAAATGACAGAAAACAGGAGTAATTTACCTGCGTTTACAACAGTTGCTTAAAGTGCTGTCCTCCGACATCAAGACACAGCTGCACATGACGGAACATGTTGTTTGTAATGCGCCACAACTCATTGGCAGTAATCTTTGCTGTGGCATCCATAATGTTCACTTTTAATTCATCAAGGGTGTGCAGATTAGTAGTTGTGTACACTTTCTCTTTCAGTGCTCCCCACAGATAAAAGTCACAGGAGGAGAGATCAGATGATCTGGGTAGCCATAGTCCCTTCAATACAGTTCTGTCCTCCCCAAACACTTCATGCACAGCACGTAGACTGTTCCGCGCAGTATGTGCCTTTGCACCATCCTGCTGAAAGAAAGCATATGTTTGCTCTTCTTCTGTAAGTGCGGCAACAAATGGGTTGAACAGTTGCTCGACATAGCGCTCAGAGTTGATGGTGTCAGTGAAAAAGAATGGGCCGACTATCCTCTTCGCAGACACAGCACACCAAACGCCTATCTTTTGGATGTACAGAGGAGTCTCCATTGTCCGTCTGGGATTCGTCTCGGTCCAAATCCTGCTGTTTTGCGCATTGACATACCCAGACAGATGAAGCCGTGCTTCATCTGTCATGTAATAAAGCGTTGGGCCCATTTCACCATTGGCAATGGTCTCCTGAAACCACTTAAAATATTGCATCCATTTTGCATAATCAGGAGTTTTAAGTTCTTGGAGCACCATAACTTTGTACGGCCGCAAATGCAAATTCACCTTAAGTATGCATCGGCATGACGTGCCAGATATTCCCGTTGCAGGCGATAATTGCCGAATCGACTTCCGAGGGCTTTGTAACATCATTGTGCACACATCCTTGATATTGTCTTCAGTACGAATTGTCTTGGGTTTGTTTGTTTTCCCATTGCACACCGTGCCGGTTTCACGAAATTTCCGCACTAACTTCTGTACCACTGATTTCTCTGGTGCTGCTCAATGTGGAATTTTTTTTTGTAAAGAAATCATTTAAAACCTTGTATGAATCATTTAAAACCTTGTATGAATTATTTGTGAAATACTGTTCCACAATAAAAATCTGCTGTTCCGTACTTAAAACCATTTCTGTTGCCTTTGTTCTCTCTTCACTTATGACCACGTACCTACACTGCTCTGGCTAACAAGGTCTGGCCACAGGGCCTCTTTTATATGGTGCACTGGTTTTACTGAAAACATTTATAAGCTGCACCTAGTTAAACAGTGCATTTCAGAGCAGCTTTTTTTGTAAAATCTAGTTTATAAATCCGAAAGTATAGTATACATATGTATATGTGCATATGTAGTGCAATTATGTAGTAATCATTAAAAGTATCTAAGAGAAGTGCTAGTGCATTTCCTCATAATTTGTCATTTCTGTTTTCAAAATTCTTTATTTCTCTTTCTTTATTTTAGAAACATTATCAGTAGGGATATTCATAGGTAAAGTAGTTGCCAGAACAGTTTCATAATTTGAATGAATTGTGTGTGTATGTATTGCAGAACACTGTAAAAGGAGTTTGATAATATCTTTGCAAAGTGCAAAATTACTTTTGTTCTATCTTTTTAAGGAAATATCAACACAGCTATCAAATTGTGCTGCAAATTTGTATGTGATGTTATGTATGTACATGTGCGTTTAAGCGTTTGAGTCATCTGATTGCATGGAAAATGTGGTCTATGTCTTGCATGCAGACGTCACTGGGTTCATGTACCAATCCAGTTATGAAATTTTCAGTCTCTGTGTTTCTTAACTAGTCTTGATGGAAATCTGTAATCTTGCTGTTCATAATCTGTGAGAATTAGATTTCTGTTGTTGGCTGTGCTTGTGAAGTAATTCACTGTTGAGTTAGTCTGTAACACTCGAGAGGATTCTCATATTCGGTCTGAACTTTATAGTTTCATAGCCGCTCGTATGTTGTATCTATAGCTTTCGACATGTTCATTGGATGTTTTTTACTGTGAAAGGCACTTACAGTCGTACCTTTTCACACATTAGGCTACAAATACTTTGTGTATGCATGTTTTTATATTTATGGATATTATGTACATCAGTACATTGTATTGTGCTTTATAGTGTATGAAACTTATAGTTTTTAGTTTAGGAAATGTATCAGAATAAAGTAATGAAGACTAACACTCCTTAATGCATGATATAAGCACAGCTGTGTGTGATAAATACAGTAATGTGCTTTCTTGTTGAGAATTTTTTTTTTTTATATATGCCTTTGGGAGTGTTATAATTTTAAACTTGCTTATGAAGTATTAACCACATGTTAGGGCAAGGAACTCTTAAGGGTGGTGTTTTATTTGTTTCATTGTAACTTGAGCTGCAGATAGTGCTGATTTGTTTATGTAATTGATTAAAAGTGTTTGAGTTGCCTTTGGCTTTCTAAGTATATTTTTGCATACATCTTTAGTTTATTGTGTAACTTTCTGGGAATTGTTTAGTAAAGTAAGTGGAGTGAAATAAATGTGTCGTGTGATATTGGGGTTTCCTGGAATATGGGTGATTTTTGAAGTTTATATGCTACTGTCAGTAACACTAAAAGTGAGTGCTAATCAAGTTTGTATTTTCATCACACTTGTTGCATTCATCTCATATTGTTGACTCACATTATAATGTCAAGAGATAACCCTTTGATATTCCTGTCGTACATGTATGTTGTATATAAGCTTACACAAGGGGTCCATCTTAAGAGTCCATGTTGATACTTGTAAATAATGAGCTTATATCTCTTAATATGTATAAAATGGTTGCAGCTCAGTTCTTTTGTAGCTGCTGTTTTTAGTGCTGTTGTACATAACATTGTATTTGCAGTGAGACTGCTTTTAAGCTGTGGTATTTAGCTTTGTTCTGTGAGTTTCTATGCAGTGTCCTCTTAACTGTATTTGACCTAATGTTATCTGCTTAAAAATGTAAGTTTATCATGTGTGTGTATGTGTGTGAGTGTGTTTTATCAAGTAATGAATTCATACCATTAACATACTATCACGTATTAGTATTGTGTTTGAACATGTTTGATTTTGTTTTGCGTTGTAGTAGCCATTTAATTCGTGTATGTTAAAATATATTCCTTTCCTCTTCAGTGATTTTTTTGTGCGAAGTTGTAAATACATAGATATTTTAGCCTGTAATAATATATTAATTATCAAAATGTGCTCTGTTTTTATCTTAAGGTGTTTTCCATTATTTTATATTGTATGTTTTTATATTTATTTCATAGTATAATTGCCATTTAAAACAAAAAAACAAATTTTGTTGTTCTAGTATGCTTGAAGACTGTATATGATATTTTAAAGTTAGTGTGTTCTTACTGTATACTTTAGCTGCTGTTTAGCATTTTGCAGTTGCTTTTTTGCCTTGAGTGGTCTATATCATTTCATTCTCGTGTGAAAGATATTGCGTGTTTAGTATGCTTGTAGTAACCTCCTGAGTTGTAATTGTTTCATTTATGCAACCCTTCCCTGGTGTGTTTATTTGTTTTCTTGTATTAAAGGCTATATTGAATGGATTACATCTCTTGACTGAATATTTTGTTTTCTGTGTAATTTTTGAAACACACATACCAATTGTAGAAATCAATGGAATGCAGATATCCTGTAGAATTAATTCTTTGTAATTACGCGGAAGGCATATACAAATATCAGTATTGGCACATAGGCAGTCACCGGCCATATATTTATGGGCTCCAGTACAAGCACATGAGTGGGCCTTCTCCCCCCCCCCTCTCTGTCACTCACAAATGTCAATAGTCCTATTCCATGAATAAAATTTATATAACGATGGTTTCCACTTCACTATGGCTGTATAAAAAGAATTCAGGTATTCTTTGCAATGTTATAATCATGGAGCAAAACATCTGAATGTGATGTAGCAGTGATGGCTGAAACCATTAGCTGGCAAATATTTCCTTTAGTTCCCCCTGGACACTTAGTGTAGCATTTTTAATGTGTGCACCCATTACCATGATAATTTTATTAGTATGCAATAAATTAAATTTTATCTATCAAAATATGTTGTGTTAACTCGTCTTTCTAACCTGCATGTGATCTGCAGCGCACAATTTAAAAACCTCCCATGTACAGTTTAAAAGAAGAGTTGCAGAACAAATACAAAAAAAAAGAGCTAAAGCGTAACATTAGATCAGTTTTAAAAAATATTCTGCAGTAGAAAGGTAAAGAAACTGTTCAAAAATTATAAAAATATTAATTTCCTGAGGAAAAAGTGGAGAACTTTTGCAACAAATACCAGTCACCCTTGCCCCCACCTCCCTATCATACAAAGTAATTTGCACTTAGTTTGATTTTTTTACAAGAAAATTTTTAACTGCACGGGCTGTAAAATTTTGAGGATATACTGATAGTGATTAAAAATGGAAATCAATTTACTGGTTCTTTGCCAAACTCTTATTGGGAGTGTCACTGAAAAAAGGCCTACAGAAAAAGCACCCACAGAAAAATGCTCATGGAAGGAATGCACGAAAATATCCACATCATTCCTATATAAATACAAGGGTTGTACTGAAATTAATGCAAAAGTGGGCATAACTTTTTTATTGACTGACAGAGGTCGTTCAAGTTGCACATGGTGGTAGAATAACTCTTCCTCTGTAGTAATCCTTCTTCTTCATTGCAGGAAAATATTGGATTCCAAGCAGAAGCAACGTGCCACCACTGAGTTCTTGACGAAGGAAGGTGCAGGCTGTCTGACATCCACAAAAGGCTGCAGAATGTTTACGGAGATGAAATCATTGACAAGAGCAATGCCACAGATGGACGATGTTTAAAGTAGGGGAAACCAGCACTGAAGACTAACCACGCTGTGGGAGACCATCTGCGACCACTGACATGAATCGTCAGCAAGTGGATGAATTGATCCGGGCAGAGAGAGAGAGAGACGAGTCACAATCTGTGAGCTTGTTGCACAACTGGACTGTGGTCACAATGCAATACAGAAGATGTTGGGTATCGGAAAGCGTGGGAAAAGTGGGTACCTCGGCAGTTGACACCCGATTTGAAGGAGAGACAGGTGAAAGTCTCCCCTGACATGGCTGGAAGTGTTGGAAGCCAATAAAGACACTTTTTTTTTACAATCTGGTGATAGGGGTTGAAACATGGGTGTATCTTTACGATTCAGAAACGAAGAATCAATCCCTGGAATGGTGTCACCCCATTTCACCAAGGCCTAAGGAGTTCAAGAGCCAGCAATCAGCACAGAAAGTCATGGTGTCTGTTTTTTGGATGACAGGGGTGTCATTCATTGTCCTTGATTTTCTGGAACGTGGGCATACCGTGTCCAGGGAGCAGTACAGCGAGACACTCAAGAAGCTTAGAGAGGTTATAAGGAGGAAGAGACCGAAGGAACCACATTCACCATGACAATGTGAGACCACACATCTTTGGCAACAACAAATCAAGCTATCAGCAAATTAGGTTGGTTGGTTGCCCCCCCCCCTCACCCCATCTACTGTACAGCCTAGATTTGGCACCCTCCGACTTCCACCCTGTTCGGTAAAATGAAGGACAGTCTCTGGGGAGAACGATTTGATGACACAAATGAGCTGAAAGTGGCTGTGACAAAGTGGTTACTACAGTCCATACCTGAATTTTTCAAAGAGGATTTGATGGTTGGGTTCAATGACGACGCAAATGCATCGCTTGTGATGGAGATAATGTTGAGTAGTACCTTTGTATAGAGAAATAGTTACTCTACGAACATGTGCAGTTTGAATGACCTCTGTCAGTTAATAAAAAAGTCATGCCCACTTTTGCATTTGTTTCGGTACAACACTCGTAATATTGTTTAGGTTTGATTCTCTTCCTGATTTCCTATGTAAATCACTTACAGTTTCTGTTCATTTGTTTCACATACCTCCACAATAACTGTATTTGTTAATAAAATATAACAAAGAGAGGAAAAAAAAAAGATATGGTGAGCATTTTGAGAAAGGCATAACATCAAAAACTTTTGAGGGAACTCTAAATTCCTATGCATTTACGAAGTTTGCAAGTGTGTGCAATTATCTCGTGCTTAGGCTGACCATTTGTACCGTTTTGAACAGGACAGTACCGGGTTTTTTTTTTTATATTTCCCGGCCATCCGATCTTTTTAATAAAAATGCCAATTTTGTCACATTTTTAATAAAATCTATAAATATACTTGTATATTGGTCAAGCAAATTTTTTCTGAAATGCACAAAAACGCCTAAAAAACATTCCTGTATCTGATAGATTGGTACAAATTTTTTTCTGAAATGAGCGAAAAACGCCTACACTTTCAGGACTTCTGTAATATTGTGGAGTTTATTATTTGTCTTCCAGGAAGTACAGCACTTGTTGAGATAATATTTTCTGTTATGAACAGTATGTGGGCCGCCCCGGTGGCGCAGTGGTCTAAGCGATGGCCTCTGATCATTCGTCCGAACGGGGTCCGGGTTCGAATCCCGGTGAGGCATGGATGTTGTGTTTGTTTTACGGCACTGGTTCTCTCCCTTCCCTGGAACCAGTGACCCTAAATTAGGGACGGGCGACTGCTTCCCATTGAGTTGCTCACGGTGGTCGTTAAACCTCCAATCAAAAATAAAAAAAAAAACAGTATGTGGTCAAAGGAGAAATCTAGGTTAAGTGTTGAGACAATGAGAGCTATGTTAGTTGTAAGAAAAAATTGTGTAGTGGTGTGTGAGAAGTTTTATGATAAGGTGTTGAAAGACCGAAGTTTGCTGCATAAGATTACTTCATCGGAGAAATATTCATGGTACGATCGTGGTGAAAAACAGTCCCTCGCTAAGTGTACCTAAATTTTTGTTTGGGTTCTGTCACTATTAACTGAAGAATAATGCTAAGCTCAATATGTTTAAGCCGCCCCGGTGGCGCAGTGGTCTAAGGCGTTGGCCTCTGATCGTTCGTCCGTAAGGGGTCTGGGTTCGAATCCCGGTCAGGCATGGATGTTGTGTTTGTCTTATGGCACTGGTTCTCTCCCTTCCCTGGAACCAGTGACCCTAAATTAGGGACGGGTGACTGCTTATAGCCCATTGAGTTGCTCACGGTGGTCGTTAAACCTCCAATCAAAAAAAAAAAAAATATATATATATTTAAGTAATAAAACTTATTTTATTGTCTTACTTCTTTTGTCCCGTTTTTGTCTCGAGGAAATATGGTCACCCTACTCATGCTACAGAAAGATGCATATATATTAAGACGTAAAAATGGAAATAAGCGTATACCATGTTATGACACGGAAAATAAAGTTTCAAGAGCACCTCTTTGCTATGGTGGGTTACTCGGATAAAACTGATTTGCAGCGATGAAATCCGAATAATTTTGGGGGGTGGGGGAGCAACAGTAAAAAAGTATTGCATTGCAATTATTAATTATTATTGACCAAAGATTTTAGTACTTTTAACTTCTCTAAAATATGCATTTCACAAATAGTGTAATAGAAGGGGGACCGGATAAGGGTTTTTCCTTTTTCAAAAACTTTTTTTCCTTTTTTTTTTTTGGCATTTATTTCCAGGCAAAACCTTTCTGTTGGGTCGCATAAATTTCACTGTACAGTACCCTGCTTTTTCAGTTATATCTACATTTTTTCTGCTTATAATTTAAAGTGCCATTTGTCCTGTATTGCCTGACTGTAGGCTCCCTGAGAATTCCCCTTCCCCTCTTGTGGCTGGGGAATTGTACATAGGTGCCATATTATGTACAGTTTCCTATATAACTGACCTTCAGAAAATTTAAAAATTATACATCTTCCTGGAATGAGAATCGAACACACATATCCAGATTTTCTAATCATTTGTGATTCATCAGGGAAAGCTTTCCATTGATTTCTGTGACCCGAAAAACTGGAGATACGTTGACCTATATTCATATGTGGATATGAAATGGTCATCTATGCTACGATGATGCAGGTATTGCTTGACTAGTGCATATCTGGTGCGTTATTCAGATTCCTAAGCTACATCTTAGTTTCTGTTCCTTGGAATTGCGTGGGCCTGATTGGTGTAATGGTAGCATGTTCAAATATAAATCGGGCGATGGGGGTTCGATTTTCGTTTTAGGGCAATAAAATTTTCTGGAGGTTGGCTGTATGGGAAACAGTAGATGATACAGCACCTATGTGGCAATACTGGTATTTTTATGCCAATTGTATGCTGAAATATGTCGCAATTGATCTTGAAGTCTGCATCTTTCATATCAGGTGCTTGTAAAATACTCCATACAAGCCAACTAAATACAATGACTGGAAAGCTACTTTTTTTTTTTGCCGCCCCGGTGGCGCAGTGGTCTAAGCGATGGCCTCTGATCATTCGTCCGAACGGGGTCCGGGTTCGAATCCTGGTGAGGCATGGATGTTGTGTTTGTCTTACGGCACTGGCTCTCTCCCTTCCCTGGAACCAGTGACCCTAAATTAGGGACGGACGACTGCTTATAGCCCATTGAGTTGCTCACGGTGGTCGTTAAACCTCCAAACAAACATAAAAAACGCTACTTTTTAGAAATAGCTACAGCTACATTCTTGAAAAAGTAGCTTGCTACAACTATGACTACTTTTACCGAAAAATGGGTAGCTACACCTTTTCTACATTTAGTCTTAAGTTCAAATTCCGAAGTTGGTCTTTATATGTACAATGTACATTCCTACATCTTGTTGGTATTTATCTCTAAATAGGCTTTCAGAGCTAAATACCAATAAGGTAGACTACGTGAGTAATTAATTTATCTTTGCATTTTCCTCCGCTGTGATCATCATGTGTAATACATTCAGTGGCTTACATTCCAGGCTAGCTGATATGCCCAGTGAATTCAAATAAAAACACTATCAACACAAGTATAAGCGAATTCATTTTATTTACTAACTAACTTTGCCCGGGATTTAGGCTTATTAATTTCATATTTCCTTATATGTCACTGAAAAAATCGGGAAAAAAATTTATACTTGCAAGAAAAAAAAAAAACGCTGATTTCACAAATTCGGTCATTACAAATTATTTATTCATAGTGTGATTATTTCAGCACTTGGCCGTACACAACATTTTTGGTTTCTCCTTCATCGGCGACAATATATAATTTTGTTGGATCCTTTGCTCTTGACATTCCAACATACAGCTTTCCATGTGAGAAGCATTCATCTGTCAAATCAAAGCCCGTAACTTTAAGCGATTGTCCCTGCGATTTATTAATGGTGATTTCAATTGCAAGCCGAACAAGAAATTGTAATCGTTTGAATGAAAATGGCAAAGCCGCCCCGGTGGCGCAGTGGTCTAAGGCGTTGGCCTCTGATTATTCGTCCGTAAGGGTCCGGGTTCGAATCCCGGTCAGGCATGGATGTTGTGTTTGTCTTACGGCACTGGCTCTCTCCCTTCCCTGGAACCAGTGACCCTAAATTAGGGACGGGCGACTGCTTATAGCCCATTGAGTTGCTCACGGTGGTCGTTAAACCTCCAATCAAAAAAAAAAAAAAAAAAAAAAGAAAATGGCAAATCAGTTGGAATTAACGGAATCGTTGTTCTCGAGTTTGAAGCTCGTTGGCGTTCGGCGGTCGTTCGTCTCTTCAGCGGTCTCATTGCTTCGTCTTGTAGCAGTTCGAAACCGTTTTTCAGCAAGTCGCGCCTCTGTTTCGTCAGCAGTGTCGTTGCTTCGTCGAACACCTTGTTGAGTTTTGTCCGCTCCACGTGCTCGTGATCTTTCCTCTTCCGATTGCTTGGTTCGTGATATCTTTTGGCGTTTTGTGTGGATTCGTGTTTGATTAAAAATTGGTCTCTTCCTTTTGGGCATTGCTGTCACAAATATTTGTCGAGAATTAAATCAACAAAACGTACAGAATGTATGGAATCCGTAGAATCAAATGGACCAAAAGCGTTACGAATTATTTAACACGCGTCCAGGAGACAAAGCATTAGAACACTGACTGAACAAAATTCGATAACAATTTGTTATCAACGATCAAAGGCATCACGTACATTCAGTTTCAGACTTCTTTGAGGGGCAAATATCATGGATAAAAAAGTTAAAAACGTATCTTTGCGAATATTTTATGAAACTGGCTGAAATTTTAATGAACACCATTCATCGTTAATAGGAACATATATATATGGCCTTCAAATTTCGCCTGAATCGGTAAATAACTTTTTAAATTAGCCGTCAAAATTTTATTAACCGTTTCTGCGTATATATTTTTGTTTACCGGTGAAAAAAAAAATGCCATGCCTAGTTTTAAAAGTTTTGACCGGATTCCATTGAAATTTTGAGCGACTCCTTTTATTACCAATTCATGGTGGTGATAAAAATTTCAGCCCGTTTCATTAAGGTTTCGCAAAGTTCATTTTTGCATTTTTTTATGCACAAGTTCTCAAAGAATAGTAACACCTGTGGATGTACGGGGCGATGAATGGAGTCACGTGCTTTCAGATTTGGAACAGGATGACGTAGCAAACAACGCTGACTTTATTGATTAGCTGATTAATTAATCCATAACTCGCGAATGGAACGACGTAGAGATCTTAAAATAGTTGCGTTGACCTAGAAATTCCAGTATTAATAAGCTATGCAAATTTCACGATGCCACAGTTCGGCGTTCGAGAGTTTTTTGTTGCTTCTGACAAACAGACGTTTTGTGTTTTATGTACTGTATAAGAAGATAGAATCGAATCTCGCTAGCTGGATCATCTCGTACGCGCTGTCTTCTCAGGCTGATAAGAAGACTTCGTTCTAAATAGCATAAAGTGAAGAAGACAGAGACCAGTATCTTATGGTTAACAGTTTGGCCAACCTTTATAATGCAGGTGATTGTAGGCAGGCCACACTGAGCCCTTCTATCTTAGGCTAATAATATTTCAGAAAACCTAGTTTAAGTCCGTCACCGCCCCTGTGGCGCAGTGGTCTAAGCGATGGCTTATGACCATTCGTCCGGGTTCGAATCCCGGTGAGACATGGGATGGATGTTGTGTTTGTCTTACGGCACTGGCTCTCTCCCTTCCCTGCAACCAGTTACTTTAAATTAGGGACGGACGACTGCTTATAGACCATTGAGTTGCTCACGGTGGTCGTTAAACCTTCAATCAAAAAAAAAATATTTTCAGTAGCTCGATTTGTAGCTTAATTTTCCGCTACAACTTTTGTAGCGTGCTACTGCTACGATTACATTTTTCCATTTGTAGCGGTGTTACATAGTGCGGTCGTTGCTAAGGTGACCAGATTGTTGAGAACGAAATTGAGGACAACATCAGGCACATGATAGAAAAGCCAATGATTAGCAAAGAATGTTATGAACCGTATCATAATTGCCCAGTTTCATGGGAAATCTGAAGGATGATTTCCATGAGAAATAAATATGAAATAGCAATGAAATACGACAGGCAGTCAAAAAGTTAGTTGCATGCGCCCACAATTGTTTTGTATGCAAGATATCTGAAGGCGATGTGGGGGCGCCACTTGTACTTCCTCCTCGAAGCCGCCTTGTTAACATTGTCGACGTGGCGAGAACAGTTCATCTGTTATCACTCGTTAAAGATGTGTCCGTTTAAAGCATAGTCGTAGTCGAGGGTGTCCGTAACCCCCCCCCCCCCCTAAGAAATTTCTGTCTACGCCACTGGTTGGAAGTAGCGTCCAAATTTGAAATCGGCACAGTGATCCGTTTTTTGTGGACCAAAAAGTTGAACCCCACTGAAATTCAACGCCAGTTAATTGAAGTGTACGGTGACGAATCATTTTCGCGGCAGGCGATCGCAAAATGATGTTCGTTGTTCCAGAAAGGACTCTCTCGTCGCCCCGGTGGCGCAGTTGTCTAAGCGATGGCCTCTGATCATTTGTCCGAACGGCGTCCGGGTTCGAATCCCGGTGAGGCATGGATGTTGTGCTTGTGTTACGGTACTGGCTCTCTCCCTTCCCTGGAACCAGTGACCCTAAATTAGGGACGGGCGACTGCTTATAGTCCATTGAGTTGCTCACGGTGGTCGTTAAACCTCCAATAAAAAAAGGACTCGCGGATTTTGAAGACGATTACCGGAAGGTAAGGCCGTCGACTTCGACGACGAATGAAATCGTGCAGCTCATTAACGAATTGATTTGTGCAAACAGGCGAATTACAGTGGACAAGATCGCGGATGAATTGAATATTTCGCATGGAAGTGTGCACCACATCATCAAGCGTCTTGAGTTTCGAAAAGTTTGTGCTAGATGGGCGCCTCGCTTACTCACACAACAACACAAGGCGCAACGTTTCGAGCAGCTCTCGATTTCGTGGATCATTATCACAGGAAAGGAAATTTATTTTTGGACCGTATCGTGACCGGAGCAAGACCTGGGTACATCACTTCTCACCAGAAACGAAGTACATGTAGATCTCATGTGAATGGAAACATTCACAATCCTCGCCTCTGAAAAAGTGCCGAATTGTTCCTTCCGCCGGAAAGGTTATGATCACCCTTTTCTTCGACAAACAAGGTGTGCATTATGAATGCATGCCGAAGTGCACCACGATTAATGCGGCACCATATTGTAAAACCCTTAAGAGGCTGCGATTAAAGATCGGCGGCCAGGAAAACGAGTCATTGTATTTCTGCATGACAACGCGACACCACATTCGGCAAGCGTCACGAAGGTCCTCCTTGGCAAATTCAAATAGGAGCTGTGGGAACACTCTCCTTGCAGTCCAGACTGTTCGCCTTGGAATTTCCATGTGTTCGGCCGTGTAAAAAATAACCTTGGATAGCTGCCATATCACTCCGGTGAAGACGACATAAATGTGCAGCGCCACCTCGGTGGCGCAGTGGTCTAGGTAATGGCTTCTGATCATTAGTTCGAGATGGGGTCCGGGTTCGAATCCCGGCGAGGCCAAGGAGGTTAGAATAATACTTCTGGAGATTCCCTGAGTCTCTTAACCGTGAAGCCACCACTGTGGGAATTTGTCGTTGTTTACATGATGCCTATGTAATTTCAACTGTGTGTATTTTGGAGTAGCGTGGCTTTTGGTTGCAGAAACAGTGTTAATATCAAACCGGAATGAATTATACTTCTTATACGAGTGAAATTTTTAAGCCCCCACGGTGGCGCAGTGGTCTAAGCGATGGCCTCTGATCATTCGTCCGTAAGGGGTCTGGGTTCGAATCCCGGTGAGGCATGGGTGTTGTGTTTGTCTTACGGCACTGGCTCTCTCCCTTCCCTGGAACCAGTGACCCTAAATTAGGGACGGGCGACTGCTTATAGCCCATTGAGTTGCTCACGGTGGTCGTTAAAATTCCAATAAAAAAAAAAAAATTTTTTAATTTTAACGTTATGTTTTGTTTAGAATTTGCACTAACATTCGTGTATTTCAATTTAAAATAAAAATGGGAATGAGTCTCAAATTTTTTTTTTTTTTTGATTGGAGGTTTAACGACCACCGTGAGCAACTCAATGGGCTATAAGCAGTCGCCCGTCCCTAATTTAGGGTCACTATTCCAGGGAAGGAGAGAGCCAGTGCCGTAAGACGAACACAACATCCATGCCTCACCGGGATTCAAACCCAGACCCTTATGGACGAACGATCAGAGGCCAGCGCCTTAGACCACTGCGCCACCGGGCTGCGAGTCTCAAAATAATTAAGAATTTTATAAATTCAGCATTTTCGTACACATCAGCAGCAATTTACGATGCGAAATTGGAAACATTTGCGCCGCCCCGGTGGCGCAGTGTTCTAAGCGATGGTCTCTGATCATTCGTCTGAACGGGGTCCGGGTTCGAATCCCGTGAGGCATGGATGTTGTTTGTCTTACGGCACTGGGTCTCTCCCTTCCCTGGAACCAGTGACCCTAAATCAGGGACGGGCGACTGCTTATAGCCCATTGAGTTGCTCACGGTGGTAGTTAAACCTCCAATAAAAAAAAAACGTTTGCGACGAAAGAAGGAGATTCGGCCAACACAAAATGCATTGCAATTGCATTAAAACCGATCAGCTTTCCCACACTTTGACGGCTGTCGCTTGCGGTTATAGGCTTCACGCCAAGTGGTGCTACTCCATTAGCAAGGGCATCTCCAGATATCTTATTCTAACCTCCTTGGGTGAGGCATGGACGTTGTGTTTGCCTTACGGCGCTGGCTCTCCCTTCCCTGGAACCAGTGGCCCTAAATTAGGGACGGGCGACTGCTTATAGCCCAGGGAGTTGCTCATGCTGGTCGTTAAACCTCCAATCAAAAAAAAAAAAAATGCGGAGCGAGAATGGTAATCGCAAGTTGGACGACAATATATTTTAAGAAGGGATAGACAAACTTGTGCCACGCTACGATAAATGTTTAAATAAATTAGGCGATTATATCAAAAAATAGCTCTTCTATTGTATTTCCTACGTAAGTATAAACATTTCTCCCCGTTTTTTTATTATTATTTACATGCGAGTCCACTGATTGTTTGACTGCCCTACATACTATCATGCTGAATATTACTTCTAATAAATTTTAAATGTTACTCACAAGGGGCAGCACATGCAATCAAAGCTGCATTTTGATTTTGTACTGAAATTTCATTGTGATTCTGCACAAAAAAAAAAAAAAAAAAAAAAAAAAAAAGATATCTGAAGCCAGAAAATTACCATTCACTGGGCGGGCAGAAATCATCGGATAATCTGTATGTTATCTCTATGAGAAGGAATATTTCAAGTCCAATAACTTCACTTGAATAAACAGTTCGGTGAAAACATGTACTGAACAAAAGTTGTAGAACTCTCAATAGATTCTACCAAATATAGCATTAATTGCTTATTCAATTGCAAGAAAGTGGATGCAAAAATGAGATTTATTCCCCATCCTATAAATGTTTTAGATATATCCACTCAGAACAGAAACGAAATAACACCACGATGGTGAAAAATTTTCCAAGTACGTGGAGACAATGTAAATAGACAAAGCCATCGCTCTTTCCACGTTTTTCTTTAATTAACACACTCGGCTAGCTATCGAGAGATCTGGGGTTCGATCCCAGCGGTGTCGAAATACACTTTTTCGGTTGCTGTGTGTTAATTAAAGAAAAACGTGGAAAGAGCGATGAGTTTGTCTATTTACATTGTCTCCGCATATTTGGAAGATTTTCACCATTTCTTTCGCCCTTTGGATTTATTAGCTATAATTAAACAGCTTGTGCCGTTAAGCCCCACCAGATGGAGACGTCTCAGTTGCTGAGCCCATCTCTACGGATTTGTGAAGTCAGATGCTGACAGATACACACGCATAGCGCCTCACACAAAAAACTTCTCAGATAAACACACATAGACGTCTCAGTTGACAGATACACACACATAGCGCCTCACACACAAACTTCTCAGATAAACACACATAGACGTCTCAGTTGCTGAGCCCATCTCTACGGATTTGGGAAGTCAGATGCTGACAGATAAACACACAGCGCCTCACACACAGATTTCTCAGATAAACACATATAGACGTCTCAGTTGCTGAGCCCATCTCTACGGATTTGTGAAGTCAGATGCTGACAGATATACACACATAGCGCCTCACACACAAACTTCTCAGATAAACACAGATAGACGTCTTAGTTGCTGAGCCCATCTCTACGGATTTGCGAAGTCTGTTGCTGACAGATAAACACACATAGCGCCTCACACATAGACTTCTCAGATAAACACACATAGCGCCTCACACATAGACTTCTCAGATAAACACATAGACGTCTCAGTTGTTGAGCCCATCTCTACGGATTTGTGAAGTCAGCTGCTGACAGATAAACACACATAGCGCCTCACACACAGACTTCTCAGATAAACACACATAGCGCTTCACACACAGACTTCTCAGATAAACACACATAGACGTCTCAGTTGCTGAGCCCAAGCCTAATGGATTTGTGAAGTCAGATGCTGACAGATAAACAACGTAGCGCCGTGGATTCTATCACCGTAGCGTAATGCGAACGCACTCGGTTAGTTATCGAGGGATCTGGAGTTCTATCCCAGCGGTGTCCAAATGCAGTTTTTCGATTACCGTGTGTTAATTAAAGAAAAACATGGCGATGACTTTGTCTATTAACCCAACGATTGTCGAGATGACTTTGTTCCATGATTCGGCATTTCTCCCATGAATATTTCATGAATATTTCTCCCATGAATATTCCCATGAATATCATTCGTCCGAAAGGGGTCCGGGTTCGAATCCCGGTGAGGCATGGATGTTGTGTTTGTCTTACAGCACTGGTTCTCCCCTTCCCTGGAACCAGTGACCCTAAATTAGGGACGGGCGACTGCTTATAGCCCATTGAGTTGCTCACGGTGGTCGTTAAACCTCCAATCAAAAAAAAAAAAAAAAAAAAAAAAAAAAAAACCTCGAATAAAAAAAAAAAATTCAATGTTGTTTGTATGGCATCCCACAGGCCACCACGGCGGCGATGTCGTCTAAGCGATGGCTTCTGATCGTTCGTCCGAAATGGGTCCAGGTTCGAATCCCGTGAGGCATAGATGTTGTGTTTGTCTTACGGAGCTGGCTCTCTCCCTTCATTAGAACCAGTGGCCCTAACTTAGGGACGGGCGACTGCTTATAGCCCACTGAGTTTCTCATGGTGGTCGTTGAAACTCCAATCACAAATATCACACAACCCACGGAGTTTCATACAGTTTGAGCTGCGTGACATTTTTATAGCAGTGCAGCTGTTTTTTTTTTTTCATTGGAGGTTTAACGACCACCGTGAGCAACTCAATGGGCTATAAGCAGTCGCCCGTCCCTAACTTAGAGTCACTGATTCCAGGGAAGGGGGAGAGCCAGTGCCGTAAGACAAACACAACATCCATGCCTCTCCCGGGTTCGAACCCGGACCCCTTCGGACGAATGATCAGAATCCATCGCCTAGACTACCGCGTAACCGGGACGGCACTGTTGTTTCAAAATGTATTGTTTTCGGTTACAGAAATCGTGTAATACCAAACTGGAGAGAGTTGCACTTTGCAGACGAGTGAAGTCTTCAATTTGCCGCCCCGGTGGAGCAGTGGTCTAAGCAATGGCCTCTGATCGTTCTTCCGAAAGGGGTCCTGGTTCGAATCCCGTGAGGCATGGATGTTGGGCTTGTCTTACGGCGCAAGGTCTCTCCCTTCCGTGGAACCAGTGACCCTAAATTAGGGACGGGCGATGGCTTTAGCCCATTGAGTTGTTCACGGTGGTTGTTAATCCTCCGATAAAAACAAGTATTGAATTTCAACGTTTTATTTTGTTTTGAACTTTCACTAACGTTTTATGTATTTTCAATTAAAAATGTAAATGTGAAGCAGGAGGAGGATCCGGGGGGGGGGGGCTCTTCTCAGGACCGAGGAAAAGATTAGATTTGTTAGGTTTTAATAACAAATTGAATAATTTTTCGTGAAATAAAGTATTACTTAAAAGTATATGACATTCCTCAATTAATTGGAACAATTTATAGACATACTAAGAGCACTTTTTAATTTTGAGAAAAAATGTCAGAAAGGTCCCCGGTTATTCCCGACACTTGACCTCCCCCCAAATCCTGGATCCGCCCCTGATGTGGAGGTGCCTCAAAATATTTAAGAATTTTATTAATCCAGCTTTTAGCAGAAAGTTACGATGTAAAATTAGAAACATTTACGATTTACGACGAAATTATGCAATTCGGTCAAAACAAAAGGCCACGGCTTTCCCACACTTTAATGGCCGCTGCTCGCTGTTATAGGCTTCAGGCAACATGGTACTGCTCTGTTGACGAGGAATCTCCAGATATTTTACTCTAACCACCTTCCAAGTGAACAATTCTGAGTCTGTAAGCAGTCGATCGTCACTAATTTGAGGCCATTGGTTCCAGCTCCGAAAGACACCCATGCGGTGCCTCACCATCCGGTCCTCGACACTGCGCCAACAGGGGCGGCAAGTGAATTTCTGGATGATCGCTGTATAAATAAGCTGCATGACGTTCAAAATTCTTGAGGACAGTCCTCGAAATTAGTTTTCTGTCCCCAAAAACGTCTGAAGCTTTTGGGGACGCAAATTGTCCTCAAATTTTAATGTTTGTCCCCAAATGTCCTCGAATTTACACTTCCTCATTAACCCTTTAGATTTTCAATGAAAAATGTTCTTAAAAGTAGATTCGATTGTACTAATTTGCCAACAAATTAGTACAGATATTTTACTCTAACCACTTTCCAAGTGAACAAATTTTATTCGATTGTACTAATTTGCCAACAAATTAGTACAATCGAATAAAATTTGTGAAAACAAATTTTGGCTTTTTTTTTCTTTCTGGGTTTAACGACCACTACGAGCAATTCTAAGAACTATAAGCAGTCACCTATCTCTAATTTTGAGACATTCGTTCTACGGAAGGGAGATACCATGTGCTGCAAGACAAACACACCACCCGTGCCTCACTCGGGACTCGAATCCGTACCAACTTGTACGAATGGTCAGTAGTCAGCACTAGGTCAATGCACCACTGGCGCGGTCAAATTTCGACTGTACTTGTTCTGAGTTTCTCCAAAAACTTTGGCAAAATGAAAAATTCGGCATGCAATTACTACGGCGTGCAGCCTAATTTTTAATTCAACGCATGTACCTAAGGTAAAGCATTTCACTTTTGCTAATATGTTCTCGCCATCATAGTTCTGCTTTGTCAATACAAATTACCAACATTATACAAGATATATCTTTTTAAGACACAGATTTTAATGTGTGATATCACAGTTATTGAAACAATGCAGTTTTGTGACAAAAAGATTTGCATATTTATTTCGAGTACGTATGTGTCCCAAAATGAACTACCGATTTGGGGACATCATAGCAGACTGGTGCGTTATTTTCGGCTGCGATAACCGAAATGGGAGATATAATGATGTGTCCTATTATAGATTACTATCTGAGTGAACGAAGTGGGATCAGAATTATAAGAAAAATTATTCAGAAGCGCTAAAATTTGTGGTTATCACGTATCAGCAGAGTTGACATTGATGACCGGAAACGAAGGAGCATTAGAGGGTGTAGTTTACATTTTGTAACAGGTATATTCATAAATTTACTGATGCGTTATCTACAAAAACTCTATGATCTATAGACTGGAATAAACCTTTCGTTATGAATGACTTGCACGATTTCATTTGCTCGGGAGTGAAGTCGTTAGTGGTGCCGCCCCGGTGGCGCAGTGGTATAAGGCACTGGCCTCTGATCATTCGTCCGTAAGGGGTCCGGGTTCGAATCCCGGTCAGGCATGGATGTTGTGTTTGTCTTACAGCACTGGCTCTCTCCCTTCCCTGGAACCAGTAACCCTAAATTAGGGACGGGCGACTGCTTATAGCCCATTGAGTTGCTCACGGTGGTCGTTAAACGTCCAATAAAAAAAAATAATGCATCTTTGATATCACTTGTACACCAGTTGTTTTGAAAGAACAACTGGTGTTTCCTGACGTCAATGCATACGGTCTGACGAAAATTAAAAGAGCATGACTATAAAACATAACAAAACAAAACAAAGAACATCATTTAAAAAAAAAATGTTTCCACATGATGTCTGCTTTAGGATTCGCTACTAATATGTATTCACGTAAGTGGTTATATTTACTTTAATTTGTACTGCGCGCTGTAGTTAATTAATTTAATGTTTCAAGTTCATCCAGTTGTTATCGATATGTAATATAAACGTATATTTACATTATCATGCATGCGTACTTTTACAAGGTAAGATTTTTCACCACAAAACGGATTTAACGAGGATTTCCATTGTCCCGAAATTCTCATTATAAGCAAGGTACACTGTACATCAGATGAAATGAATTGGCAAAGGCCATCTAGGTGGCGCAGTGATCTAAGCTCTGGCTTCTAAGCATTCGTCGGAGATGATGAAATGAGTCTGGACTCTGGACGGGTTTGAATCCCGGGTGAGGAATGGATGCTGATGGTATAGCGTCTAGAAGGGAAAGTGTGCCGAGCGCCTAGCGTACGTAATGATTGGCGTGGATACCGAAATTTGTCCCCTTCGTAGATGGCGCTCCGATCGCCTTCCCTTCCTCTTTCTTACTGTGATGGGAGCGGGAAACCAAATTCGTGTTGCTTACAGTGAAAAGAACGGTAATTTAGACGAAAACGTGTTATGTTTTAGGTTTTAGAAGGAATGTGGATTACCTAAATATTGTATATAAGTTATACTTAGCTCATTATGCGGAAGAGAAATAACCATAGTTTTGTGCCAGGTTGCAATACTCAGTACAAAAACAGTAAGCCGTCACTCTTTGGAATACCCAAAAATGATAAAACTTTTACAGCAGTGGCAAAGATTGATTCCCGGTGCAAATAAAAACTTACGACAAATTTAGTGCTGTATGTGAACTGCACTTTGAGAGATTTGTGGTTCGAAATTTTGTGCATAAAATAAATGAGGAGACTGTGTTAATACCCAGAGATCGGCCCATCTTGACACCAGATGCAATTCCAACAATATTTCCAAACCTTCCCCATTATTTGTCAAAACCTCTGGCAAAATACAGGAAAGTTAGGGAAACCGATGATAAGCCTGATGGTAATTTAAATAGCTTGGAATTTACTTCCCAAAGAGTTACACGAAACTGCCTTCTGAATATCACAGCCTTCAGAATTTTGGGGTAAGCAAATTCCTGCAAATAATTCAAAGTGCATAATTTTCCATGTTCATTCATTCAAATGTGAATTGTCAAATTCATTGACAACAGAAAAACTGGTTGTTGTTACCAAAAGTTAACCAGAGGTTACCTGTAAAGTGTATTTACGTGGAATAAAAATTAACTCAGTTTCTAATATTACTTCTAAAGATGAATCAAAATCCATTATTCGGGAGACACTGATAGGCTACCAGTATGTCATGGCACAGGCTCCATTTCAGAATTTGAAAATAACATGAAGTACCTTGAAAGTGGAGTTATTTTTTAGAATAATTTGTACAGCAAAAATTGTGTAACGAAAGGAACAACAAAGACTTGCCTCAGATGTAAGTATCTGCAGCGCTTACTTTTGCACAAAATAGCTTATCATAGAAGAAAGGCTACATTTAAAAATAAGTATCAAAATACAGTTCGGAAAATCAACAGGCTGAAGAAACTAGTTATTTCGCTCTCTAATTAAACTTAAAAAAAAAAAAAAAAGGAATTTTACAGAACTTTCCATTAATGAAAAAATAGCAGAATTACCCATTAAGCAGCAGCAAATGGTTATTCATTGTTATAAGGCAGCAAAAAAGAAATCTGCAAGAGGTATGTCATATACCAAAGAATGGTTACTTGAATGCTTACTAATGCACATAAAAAGTCCAAAATTGTACGAGCACATACGGAAACACAAAATCATGATCCTACCTAATAGAACAACTATTAGAAAGTATATTTCAAATTACAACAGCAGTTTTGGATTCAATGCACTGACGTTTGAAACTATTTCAAAGAAAACAAGTGAAATGGAGCCTTTGCAAGACATGGTGGTATATTAATAGATGAAGTGAAGCTTACAGAAAAACTGCATGCAAAATCATCTGGTGAAATATTAGGGTTTGTTCATATTGAGCCATACACTTCAAAAACTGTTAAGTATACCCCATGTAATCACGGACTGGTAATGGTGTTTCAGCCATTAAATGGAGATTGGACCCAAATAATTGGTGTTTTTGCCACAAGTAACAATATAAGTGGAACTTTGCTTGCAAAATTAATTATTAAAGCTGTTATTCTCACTGAAAATGCAGGTCTGTTTGTTAATTTCATTACGTGTGATGGGGCTTCTTGGACCAGGAATATGTGGAAGACATTTGGTATATCAGCAGATTGTTCTGGAACTAAATACAGCATTATGCATCCTACAGATTGTTCTAGTTTACATTTCATATCAGATTTTCGCCAGTCAAAGCGAGCCTTGCTTCATCGTAGCTCAGCTATTTAGAGTCAGGTCGATGCTTAGCAAATTCCCAGTTATACAGGTAAACACTGGGGAAGAAATATTTCTTCTTATTATACGTGGGAAATATATCTCTATAAGCAATCTGAAATCACATATTTACTGTTACGTAACTGAAATCAAACGATCGTCCATGGAATGGAAACATGTCACCTCCCCAACAAGGAAGACGTGAAAAGTCCAACTGTCTCTGTCTGCGGGAGTGGTCATGATGACTGTGAATCTGTTGTTTACACAGAATTTCTGTCAAAAGAGACAACCATCAAGTGACTCATATTGCCAAACACCATTAAATTTGCGAAATTCAATTAAGGACAGATGCCGGGGTAAGTTGAGCGAAGGTGTCACACTGATGTCCAAGAACATTACACAGCACGGAAAACTAAGGGAATTGCTGCATTAATTCAAGTCGGAGGTGTGGCAGCATCCACCTTACAGCCCCAACTTATCCCCATGCGGCTACCATTTGTTCGGTAAAATGAAACAGGAGCTTAGTGGACAGTGATTCCCAACGGATGAGGCTGTGAAAAGTGCGGTCCTTAACTAGTTGCACCAAACTGGACTTTTCTTGTACAGGTATGGGAAAGTTAATCGCACGTTCTGATAAATGTTTACAGTCCTTAGGCGACTATGTCGAAAAATGAATTAATGATGTAAACCAACATACATCCCCTGAGTATATCTTTGATTTTTTTATTCAACAGTGTAACTAACTTTTTGATCCACCCTCATATTATTAAAGCACTTTGCTACAATTCAGAAATTAATTTTTTAGTTTGTTTTAAAAATTAGCATAAATACTACATTTGGATAAAGAATCAACTTACCTATTGACTATGAATTTGTCTTGTATCTTCAAGCGGAACAAAGTAAAAATACTATTAAAAATAAACAAATGGGTCCATTCTTTTACATAAATGTACCTCAAATGTCTGTTTCAAATAGTTTGAAAGAAGGAAGTCATCACAAGCTAAACAGTATTCAGCTTCAGATTGTTACCCAAACTTCCTTTATGTGATAGCATCTGCAACAAAGTTATAGATACACACAACAAAATAAAAAGAATTCTTGCTAACCAATGGCAGAAATTAAGACATCTGTTTCAAATAGTTTGAATCATCACAAGTTACATCAAAATTATCTCAGCTTTAGATCCTCCAGTGTGTGTTACCATCTGAATATTTTATGTATGAGTTATGTCAATTATTTTCTTTACCTAAAATCTATTCTTGTAATGTTCATACCTAACTGTGATCTACTTTTTTATAAAACATATTTGATATCACTTTTTAGATTAGACAACATTTTAACAGTATAAATAAATATTTCCCACACATTTCTAAAGGAATTAAGCAGAATTGGTTAGTAGTTTTTCATAACACTAGGGAATTTATACATTTTACTAACATTCTTTACTAGAAGCCAAATTTGCTCATTATAGTAAAATTAAATTTTTACTTTCAATATACCTACTATAAATGTCAAGCTAAGCACTAGTACACACACACACCAGTGCTGAGACGGGCCGAGCCCGAACCGGGCGCTGGCTGTGTAATACTTACTGGAGTTCGGGCTTGGAGAGAGGGGAAGAATTTTCTTCCTTTTTCTTTTAATGTGATTTTATATAATTTAGCACACGAGACTTTTTTACACTTTCTAGTTGTGAAAGAGAATTCTTCAGCAACTGGGTCAAATGGGGAGTAGGAATTCTGCAGGGCTATCCATTCCGGGCTTGGATAACAAAATACCATAGGCCATGAATTACAGGATTTCTGCCAAGGATAAGTTTTAAGAAGCATAGATAGTAGATAGCAAGCTGACGGAATTTTGCTCCCTACCTCAAAGGGGCAGCTCCCTGCTAATTCTATTGAGCAACATACGACGTAGTTTGTTGTGCCTCCAGATGTCCCCCCCCCAAAAAAAAAAACATTTCGGGAATAAATGAATGGTTAAAGGTAACTATAGAAATAGATAGACATCCCTTCTCCACTCCGCAGTTGAGAAAGACATCAGTTAATTGCATGGGTAGGAAAGAGTGGAAGTCTGAAGACTTTTTTCAATGCTTAACAGGTTAATCATAGTTTTCGGGCTCGTTCGAGCTGACATACTTCAGGCTCGGGATCTTGAAATTCAGCCCGAACTCAGCTCTGACACACACACACACACACAGTAACACTTCAGTTAATTTCTCACAGGTGTTTTTATCAAAAATTTTATGGCAATGAAGTCATAGTGGTAAGTATGAAAAATAAGAGAAATTTCCTGGAATTTTTTGGTACAGTATTGAAACATAAACAAAAATGCTACAATATTACTGCTAACATTTATTAATCTGAAAATAAGTGACATGGAACTCGTACGGGTATGGTGTCGTTGAGGGACTAGCCGGACCCCATGACGCGAAGGAGTACAGCATCATCTTCCACGGAAGAAAATAGTCCATAGATTTTCAAATGAATTTTGACAGATGAAATCAAACCTGCTAGTAAATGAGGACCTCTGGTCCATTTTGAAGACGGGCAACCACTGCACAAACAGTATTAGTTCCAATTTGAAAAAAAAAAAAGACACCACCAAATATTAAATACAAATCTTCAGTACAGAATGCCACCAACCACTCCGCATCACTGTGTGAATATGTGATGAAGCAGAAAAAAGATTGGAAATATGTTACGAGAAGCTAACTGAAGTACTGCTTCCTGGTATACAAGTTTCAAATAAAATTAAACCAAATATGATGGATCTTTACTTTCCAGTTTCAAAGATAACTTTTCAGAAATGTTATCTTCATTTATTACAGAAGAAAAATACATTTCAATACTTTAACCAACCTGGCTATACACTTTTGCATATAAAATATTTGATAAGTTTGAACTCTTTTTCCTATCTCAGGACTTACTCTGTGCACACTATGCACTAAGGAGAGGCACACAAAACTAAGCGTTCAGACTTTCAACTTCTTAATTTTCCTTTCACGTGATTTCAAATAATTTCAGTTGTCATGTTTGGCTTTCACTAAGTTGTTCAAGAGTATTTTCCAGCTGAGGAGAGTTATGTTTTCCTATTTAGTTTTCAAGCTACTCATACACAAACATTCCACGGAAAATGAACAAGGAAATCTAAAATCAGAACTTTGTCTGTTTAAATGTATGCAGCAGATTTTGTATAAGACAATTGGTATGGCAAAAGTTGTAAGTCTCCTTTTGACTTCTATAATTTAACTAGCAGCCACTAACACTGCAACACTGTGGCATGGCAAATTTTGGCAATTCCTGTAAAAAGAATTACACCTTTTAATACAAGTGAAGAACTAGATATGAAATTTTTAATCGAAAGTAGTTCCCTATGTTTTGTACAGTTAGAATAAAGTTGATCATGCAAGTTTTTCAACATAATCTGTCCACACTGTTCAGACAGCTTTAGTAAATTCAATCAGACAAATGCTATATCACAGTTGCATTAAGTTACGAAATTAAAAATGTACTCTTTAATTCAGAGACACATTACAATGCAACAACAGTTCAAGCATTAATTTCGTAAAGAAAGGGCTAACGATTGTTGGAGATGCAAATGTTATACAAATTACGAAGGCTAATTTCCTGAAAAGTTGCCCTGATTTCTGGTAATATTCAAGCTCTATGTGAATCGGCATTGGCAAAATATATTAATTATTCTATTTGAAATAAGAATTCAACACTACAGAATAACTCACTTCTTTATACTTCACTATTCACGAGACATGAACAGATTTCAACACGTGTGAAACTAAGATCTACTCATTAAACCTATAATTATTACTAAAACTAAATAAAACGTTTACTAAGAATTAACCTTACCTTAGAAATATAATAATACCTACCTTACAAAACTATACGTGTATCCAAATGGCAATAAACGGAACACTCACTCAATACAAACAAATGTGAACCAACAATGAAACGCAATGGCTGTTCAACCGATTGACTTGGCGACAGCACTAAGTTGTGCACGTGACTATTTCGCACCGTAGCCTGTCTTTTTCGTCAGATTCGACTCAGCTTACCACTAGCCGCTACTAAGTGACATACATTTAAATTTTCCAAACAGCACTTCTTTACTTGGCACATACAAGCCATTTGTTAGCCTTTTGGTAGGCATTCTTCGAGGAGGTAGCATATCAATTTAAATCACGCATAATTATACTTTCAATTACATTTGCCGACGCTGCACTCTGCGCCAGACGTAGACATTTCACTGAACCATAAAATGTGTTTCCATAATCACACACTTAAGAAAATCGTACATATCCTAATCCAACCCCTGTTGTTTGGTTCACATTGCACAACAGTACACACAATCTTTGACACAGACGCCGTCTGCAGCGCCGCGATGCGGCGTGGGACATATTTCGAACGCAGATTTTGAGTTCGCACGGCACACTTCCCCTTTTAGACGCTATACTGATGGTGTGCATATCTTACGGCGCTGTCTGTCTTCCTTCCCGGAAACCAGTGTCTTCAAATTAAGGAAACGCTACTGCTCACTGAATTGTTCGTGGTTTTCGTTAAACCTCCAAGTAAACAAAAAACTGAATTGGCAAGGAGAAAACCATATTGGCTTTTTGACGGATTAGGCGGCATAGCAATAACAACTTTTTCGTTTTGTTTCAATTAACTGTGACTGCAAAATGTGTCGCATGAGCCGACATTGCAACGCAAGGTGAATTAATGTAAACAAAGACGTATATATAACAATCTTTTAATATTTACGGATACTTCAAAATGAAGAGTGAAATTTCCGAAACGTTTGAGAGGATTTCACCTCTTTGTTCAAAACTCGTGATGTCGGCAAAAACTGAAGATATCATTTCTCTACATAATGCCCTCAAAGGAGTAGATTCAGTTGCATTTCAAATGCTGCAGGAATATGTAATTTTTCCGTTTCGTCTAATTTTGAAAAAAATATACCAGAAGATCAGCATATTCAGTGCCTCGATTGTTTAAAATTTATCTTCGACAGTACTTCGATTTGTACTCGGGACTTGTTTTGTGATTTGTTTGTACAGATGATGAAGTTCATTAGTTGTTCGGATGTTTCTCAAGTTAGTAAAGCCAGCGAAGAGTTGAAGCACGCTGTATGTGACAGTATATCTAGTCTAATACTCTCTTTATCCTTGGAAATTCGAGAATATATATACAGTGCAGAGTTTTGTCCTGCTCTAGGACATTCCCTTTTTGTCATGTTGGGCCTATTGAAGAACGAAAGGTCGAAATCTCTCCGTCTGTGCATAATAAAAACCGTGAGCGTGTTGATAAATTGCAGCATTGTACGCAGGTGTGATATACCCAAAGCAGTAAATGCCATTGCAGGTGATAGGCTAGCTGCTTTTCTTCCAGGCATAGCAAATGCACTGTCGGTTGTTATATGTGGGGATCCAAAGCAAGGTTACATGATCACTGTTGTAGCACTTGATGTGTGGAGAGAGTTTATTGCTTTGACTTTTGGTGATTGTTACATCAGAGATGCAGGTCATTGTAAAACTGAGAGTAACAATGTTGTGAACTTGAATGCACCTCCTTCTGTTGTAAGAGATCATTTTTGGGTGAAAGAAACTTCAGAAAAGTTAGAAATCTTATTTAGGCAGATAGTAAAGTTAATTGGCCACGATCACTGGAAAGTGCGTTATTCATTGGCGCAGTGTGCCAATATTATTTTGTTAAAATGCACTAATAATTTGCAAAATTGTATTTCAGTTTTACTGAATGCCACCTTTGCATTATCCGTCGATACAAATCAACAAGTTTCTACGCTTGCCAAAGAAATAATTTGCTCATTCTGCCATCATGTAGAAAAAGTGGAGTCAAAATCTGTTTTGATGATTGCTGAAGATGAGGTACTAAGGTTAGGTAACCAACTGATAAAAATTCATCTAAGTGGTGATGATTCTGAGTTCTTAAATATTTTAAGAACGTTGCACGGTTACTTACAGATGCTGGGTTCATCAGTTGGTAATGTGCTACGATCTCCACCTCACCTGAACAGACTGCTTTTGAGCCTGCTTCACATCACAGAGTTTGATTGTTCCGAAGTTAACTTGTTAGCAGAAAGTTCAGTGTCGTTAAATTTCAGTGAAGATGGTGTGAGCCACTGGCCGAAAAAGTCTTTTAAAAATTTTCGAGATCCAGAAATTGTACGGAGAGTTAGTTTAATTTGTGAACTTTTGGGAAGCTTGCCTGATGTTAATTTGCCAGTAGATTATCTCATTGAAAAGATCAGCAAATCTGATGAATATAGAAAACAGGCAGTGTTTTTAATTATGCATGTCCTCAAAGGGATAAATGTTGAACAGAGTGGAAGTTCTTGTTCGGTAGAAGTGTTGCAGAATTCTGATTTGTCATCCCTGAATGAAAATTGCAATGCTATAAACTTAATTAGTGATATCTTTGAAGAAGTTTTGGTGTCCAAGTACTGGATGTTAGAAAGCAGTACAGATGATGTGAAAAGTAGAACATTGGATATGGATGATGTTAACGAACCGACTAAATCACTCGCTGAAATAAATGGCTCAATTATTCAAGTTTGTGTACTACTAGAAGCAGTTGCTTCTTTTTCTTCTGTTTTAGCTTTGGATTTTAGACCATTTCTTGCAAGTGTCTTATGTCCAGTAATGGAAAAAGCGGGAAGTTCAAATTACACAGTGTCCCAGTCTGCAAAAACGGCCTTGGCTGTCATTGCATCAACTTGCAAGTATAACTCCATTAAAGAACTGATATTACAGAACTCTGATTACTTGGTTAATAGCATAACTATAAATTTTCAGCAGTACGTTCATAGACCTGAATCAGGTGTTGTTCTTAAAGTGATTTTAGAGCACTGTGATATTGAAATATTGCCTCTTTTCAGGGATCCAATTTATAAACTTCTCGGTGTTTTAGATTACAACACACAAGTTCGTCAGTCAGTACTGCAAATTTTGAACTCGGTTGTAGTTGCTGTTAAAAGTGTGACAGTCCAAAATAATAATAACCCATGTGGTGAATCAAAATGTGAAGAGCTTGCTAAAACTGTGTGTAGTAAATCTCTTGAAGAAGCAGAGGATGAAACTAGCATGCACAACAACCAATCCCTTGTGTTTTCCATTTTGGAGTACCATCGTGTTAAACAGAGTGAAGACAGTGAGAATATATCACTGGATGATCATACAGAAGGAAATGGTGATATTGGAAATAATTATGATAAAGATGTATCACCCCCAAATTGTGATGCTACATCTTCACAGGAAACAGTTACAAAACCCTTCCATGTTGAAATAGTATTAAAAATACTAGAGCGCTGCATTCACCTGCAATCATCAAAAAACAATATGTTGTGCCTCTTATCTTTAGATACTATTGCATCTGGCATTGAAGCATTGTCAGCCTTTTGTGATGATTTATTACCCATGGTGCATAAGATATGGAATCCCTTGGTTCTGAGGTTTAGTCATAATCTTACAGTCAGCATGAGAGCTTTTAAAACATTATTGGTAATTGCTAACATCTGTGGAGATTTTGTCAGATCCAGAACATTAAAAGATGTGTTGCCACATCTTCTTTCCTTTTAGAACAGCAGAGGCCTGCCAGTTTGGGAAAGGAAGAATCGCCATCTTACTGCTTCACCCACGTGTTCAAGTACCAGCAGCTCCTGTTGTCGGAAATTGGGCATTTGGTCAAGACGCTAGACTTGACCGAGAACGAAACTGAATCTGTAGCATTGAGTTGTATCTCATACATGGATAAGAATCAACCACTAGTCCTTCAGAGAGCTGCACATAAAGCTCTAGAAGACTTAAATTGCCTTAGTCCTGATGCTATGTGGTTTTATCGCAATGAAGCATTTAGTAATGATAAGCTGGTGCCAACACCACACTCATCATTACGAGCTGTTCATTTCAGCAGATATGCAAATTCAAACTTTCCTTGAGAACTTCATTTGTAAAATAAATTCAGGGTTCTTTAAAGAATATAAATGTAAGATTATGCTTAAGATACTGGTATCTTAAAATTTAGAAATTAAGAATAGCTCATGCACATATTTGCTTTTGTTACTGATAAATTATGTTTAAAAGAGACCATTATTTCATAGAATGTAATAATGGTTGTGTGATAAGTAATTTATTTTAATTCTATGAGCTTTAAAGATTTCAGAACATAAAATTTTGTAGGACTTTATTTCGGAATCAGCAAGTTTCTTTTTTTTTTTTTTTAAAGAATTTCACTTATTAGTTACGTTAGTTCTACTGTATATGACAGACTAGGGAGAACTTTTTAGCACATGAACATTTCTTTAGCACAATAATAAAAACTCCAACTTTTTACTGAAAGTTTTGTAATAATGTTTCTCTTCCCTCCCCAGAGCAATTATTTTTCAGACATTTTGTATGATGAAAATATAATTTCACCAATGTGAGGATGTTCATGGAATATGTACAAATACAAATACGATTGCAATCGAACCCACATATAACAAAGTTGGAGGGAGAGTTAAAAACATTTGATGTATGTAAACTTTGTTATAACCGAATCGGTAAGAAAAGGGCTATTTTCAGCATATTATCTTTTGTCAGGTTAAAACTAGTCAATAATAAACTGTTTATTAATGAACCAAAGGAAATGCTTGTTAATTAAAAAGGTATAGTTAGCAGTAAAAATATGAATGGCATCTTGATCTTATAACAAGTATAACTTTTAATTAATGTAAAAATTAAAATAATTGCAAAAGTTTTAAATTCTGCCTCTTACGTGTGTTTTGCTCTTAACACACTACATTGAAAAATATCAGTCGATTGTTGTTTACTGTGTGTGCGTGTTGTGATAGCAGCTATTAAACATTTTTCAATTTCCTCTGATGCAATCGTTCAAATGTTTCTAGATGAAAAATAAACTAATATTTTCTTAACTTTCAGTTGTAAGTCTATTCGAAACTGTATTATTTTCTATGGTGATTTCTTCATCGTCTATTGACTGATAATTATTTTTGCCCTTAATGTTCTTCATTATATCCACATCTGTGTTTAGCAATTCTACAGAGCTCCTCATTAATGTTCATATAATCCTGGGGGAAAGAAAAAACAATGTCAATAACTCCTTTCCTTCTCAAATGACTCCCAAGTTTTATCACCATTATCCCTCTCATTTCCTCCATTTCGATCTGATTTGCAGATGTCATTATTGTTCACCTGAAAAATATTTCCAAAACTGGCATGTTTTTTCCACAGTTTAAAATTTTGTTTTGTTTTTTTAAGCAGCTTTCCAAGCGTAGCTTAGCACATCACATGTCAATCTAACACCTGCCACAACTGTTGTTTAATATTCTGCATTACTTAGAACTTTCCAAAGTATACGTTTTATAAAGAACTTAAATATTTTCTGTTATTCCCTGTGATGCATTGGGATCTGTATTGTTAGAGGAAAAATGGTGAAGAATTGCCAGTTTAAAAACCATGTTAGTTGTGTGTGCCATACTGTTGTATATAAGAAGCAGGGCTGGCTTTAGGGTAGTGTGAGTAGTGCCACTGCACTGGGCACCAAGCTAAAACTTTTCTTTTTCTTTTTTGTAAGTGGTCGAGTATATGAAAAAAAATACCCTGCAAGTATTGCAGTTTGAGACAATTAGCGATGATTAAAAACCCTGCTGTCACTGGAAGAATCCAAATCATCGTAATAAAGTATTGTTACCATTTAGGGCAAAAATGAGCATTGTTTTTAGTTTTGACTTTGCAGTCAACAAGCGTGACTGTTAATTTATATTGTATATCTGTCATGTGTGGCTGAAAAACAATACAATCTAGCATTCACACAAAGTTGGAGAGAAGGTGTGTGTATGTCAACAAATACTGTTGCACCTGGTGTCACGAATGCTAAGACTGGCCCTGATAAGAAGAATCTTCCACTTTTTTTTGTGCGTTTCATCTGATTTCTTTAATCCAGGAGATGTATGTGTGTGTGTGTGTGTGTGTGTGTGTGTGTGTGTGTGTGTGTGTGTGTGTGTGTGTGTGTGATGTGAGAGGGAAGAAGTTAAAAAAAACCAAAAAACAGACTTAATTTTTTTTGTTTTCATGCCAACTTATTTGTCCGTGATTAGGTTTGTTAATAGCAAGTAGTATCTAGTCTTCTGGTGAAACAAGGTGGTCTAAAAATTGGGTGAATTAGTTGCTTATTTGGTAAATGTGTAGCTTAGCGTCCTAAATTATTTCATTGGAAATGTTGAAAGATTTCGAAAAAGTGTGACATACAGATTTTAAAGTATGTAATTTCATGGCAAAGGGGGGGGGATGTCATCTGTATAGTGCATTTTGAAGATTTTTACCATAATATTTACATGCAAGTACAACGATGTGAAGAGAAGCTGTGGCAGGCCTAACTCAACGCTGCGGCGACAACGTCAAGCTTTGCTCCGCTGAAGCGATGGTCTCGTTCCGGTGGCCATTTTGCTGGCGAAAGAGTACAACAGAAAGGGGGAATGTTTTTGTCAGAAAGGCGTTCCATTTTGTGGTGCGCTACAGAAAATAGCTCATCATTTCTGTCTCAATTTTTAACATTGCAGTCTGACAATTTCTTGTTTTTTTTTTTTTGCATATGATGTTTGAGGTCACCTCCTTGTCGACGTTTTTTTTTTTTTGTAATCCAGTTTTAATGAACTGCAAACCACACCGTCTATAGGACGAGCTAAACTCTTTAACTTTCCGATGTCCTGCAACTTCTATATTAGAGAACGCAACATGTACTTTTAACACTTTTCTAGAAGAAAGAAAGGCATCTGCATACCTTCTATTTCGTTTGAAGGAATCAGGGATCGCATTCCTCCTAAAATTCCTAATATTTTGTGACCCTCCTTAAATTCCTAAAATTATACCTAAAATTTGCTATTCTTCCTAAAATTTTCATAAGCTTATTTATTAAAAATACAACCGTTATTAATGCCAATAAATTTACCATTACGGTAAGGTAAAAAGACCTGTTATTGTAGAAACCAGCCTATATGCTGTGCTGCTTGAAGGGAGGGAAAATGACGCCATCGAGATGCACTTGCTTCGGGGCGGGCGCTCCACTTTTGTGCCTTCGGACAGTTTTCTAGAGTAACAAGAGATCTAAGGGAAAAGGGGAGGGGTCATTTTCACCCCTGGTTTGCGCTTTGCAGACGAACTCCGTGGCACGCAGAAGATCGTACTTTATTTTTGTACATGCCTTGTGGAACCTCCTCTTTGTGCTGATGTTTTGTTATTGTAAACCGCAGGTGGGTGGAAGCAAAGAGGAAACATGTGGTCTCCTTCCGTAACCTCCGGTAATGACGATGGGATGGTAGCTGAGTGTTATCGTGGCAGGCAGTAGAGCACGTGATCATTAACCTTCGGTCGTGCGTCGGCGACAGCGACCTTCGATGCGCAATGTATCTCAGATAGGCTCCGACTCGCTTTGACTGAACTTGCGTGAGATGCGTATGATAGTTTCTGGTTTTGCGTCTTTTATTATGTTCTCTGTGCTGTGTGCAGGTTCAGTTCTCTAGTGGTGACTTCCTTTTTTTTTTTTTTTTTTTTCTATCTTCTGACATCCTCGCAGCCAAACTTCGGGAAGTTGTCTGGTTTTGCAATATTGGAACGTGTTTTTGTACTTCCCTTTCATTTTCTGGTTAGTAATACAAGTGTTTAAGATGCCTAAATCCAAAACGAAATTTCAAGATGCGTGGCTCGCCAAAGAATTGGACGGAGTGAAGTTGAAAGAATGGTGTTCTGCAACTGAAACAATATTTTCTGCTAAGTGTATATTGTGTTCAGAAATTTTCAATGTTTCTAATAGTGGCTTTTCACAAGTAAAAGCGCATCATAAAGGGAAAAAACATTTGCAGAAATTTCAAAGTAAATTTCAAAATAAGTCCATCCTGTGAAAGCCTTTGGAGGACGGGTTCTTCAGCCCAAAACAAATATTAGTTACTGAGTCATGATTTACAGTTGGCTAAAGCCGAAGCATTATGGGCCATGAAAGTTGCTAAGGACAATATGTCTTTTGTTTCATGCACTGAAACAGTTGAACTTTTCAAAGAAATGTTTCCTGATTCTGCTATTGCAGCCAAAATGCAACTTAAAAAAAAAAAAAGTTGCTTATGTGATATCACATGGATTGTCAAAATATTTTGAAGAGGATTTGAAAAAGACATTGCATCTAGTAGCCCAGGAAAGGTTACTATAGCATTTGATGAAACTACAAATACACAAGTGAAACGGCAGTTGGATGTGTATCTCAGGTACTGGTCTTCAGAAATAAATTCAGTTTCTTGCCGATACCTAACAAGCGTTTTTCTGGGTCATGCAACAGCAGATATTTTGCTAAAAGAAATTCTTGATGTGTTATCATCCTTCAATATTTCGTTGAACAGAATTATTTGTGTATCCATGGACAGCCCAAATGTAAATAAGTGCTTTTTACGCAAATTCAATGAAGTTGTAAAACAAGAAACAGGCCAGAAATCTTTGGAATTAGGTTTTTGCAACCTGCATGTTGTTAGTAATGCATTTAAAAATTTTTTGACAAGCTTAAATATAGATTTTGACAAATTTGCTACTGATGTGCATTACTTTTTAAAGAGTAGTGCTGCAAGACAAGAGGATTATAAATCTGTCGAGGATATAATATTGGTCACAGCCAAATTTCTTTTGCGTCATGTCAGCAACAGATGGTTAACCGTTGGTTCTGTAGCCCAGAGGCTCTTGGATCAATGGCTAAATATTACAGAATATTTTTTTAAACTTCTTACCATCTCAAAAAATATTTGAAAAACAACTACGCAATTCGGCAAGGTATAAAAAAATTCACTGTTTCCTGAAAAATGAGCTAACTCCTTGCTATTTAGCATTAATTTCATTTTCACACCAAAATTTTGAAAAGTTTTCATTATGTTATCAGAGTGAAGAACCAAAAATACACCAGTTATATTCTGATTTAAATACTTTAATGAGGAATGTTATGGCTCAGTTTATCCAAGATGATGTTATTGCAGGGAAATTTGGAGAAGACCTAAAGAATGTAGATTTTGAAAACAAAAATTCATGGAAAAAAACTAGGGGAGTTAAAAGTTAGTAGGAAGACAAAAAATCTCCTCAGGAATGTTCAGGAGACCAGGCAGAAATTATTTCTCTTAGATGTAAGATCATCACTAATTGCAACCACAAAATATTTAAAGTCAAATTTGCCATTCTGCAATCAAAAGCTAAGAGACATAGAAGTTTTAAAGGTAAAAGAACCAAAGAAAGAGTCAACTCAATTTTCAGTCACTGAAGGACTTTCGGAAATAACCAGAATTTCAAGTGTTTTGCATCTTTCTGAGGAACAAATTGATAGAGTAAGAGAAGAGTGGAAACTTTTAAATTGCAATAAGCAAACTCTAGATGAACTAGTGAAATTTTCAGAGGAAAGGCATATTCCAGTGCGGATTTATCATTACTGGCGTAATATATTTAGTATTAAAGACTAGCGGAAAAGAAAAATACTCAAATCTTGCTAAACTCATCAAGTCAATTTTAGTTTTACCTCATGGTAATGCTGATGCAGAAAGGGGATTTTTGGTTAACACTGCTCTGTTAAGGAAGGACAAGGCTAACTTAAAAGACTCAACTATAACATTATTAAGAATAGTTAAAGGGGCCATTAAACACCATGGGTGTGTAAGTAAAGTTCCCATAACAAGAAATTTGTTAAATAATGTTCGTGATTCACATAAATTTTATAAAGAGTATGTTGATAAGCTGAAGGAAGAAGAATAAAAAAAGGTAAAGGAAAGGAAGCAGAAAGAGAGGGAAAATAAGGAAAAGCAGCTAGAGAAAAAAAGAAAAGCTGAGTTTGATGACAAAATAAAAGAAAATGATGCAGAAATAAATAGGCTTAAAAAAGATAAAGAAGCCTCCCTAGCAGTAATTCAAGAGGGAACAGAAAGAATGAGAAAAACTGTAGAAAAACAAAATACTGTTGAAATAGCAGTTGCTTCTAACTTGATCATACAAGGTTCAGCTGAAATAAAGAAAACTGAAAGTAAATTAGTTGTGGTGGAAGCAGAAAAAGATAGGCTTATCAGGAAAAGGTTAAAACAATAATATGAAAAAAGTAATTCAGTGAACAATTGTACATAGTTCTTGGTTTTCAATTACCTTTTTAGGATATTATAATTTAATGTGAAACCTGAAAACTTTACTGTGAAAATCGTGAATTGCTTCTGGTTCAACAGCATATTAATGTTCAAAGTGAAACTTGAATGTGGTAAATATACTTGAATATGATAATAACACGTGAAAAGATAAGAACTGAACATTAGAAGTAAATCATACTTAAACTTTAGACATTAGACGTTATGCAAAAAATTTGGGTGTGAACTTCGACCATATATACTAATGGACTGCGCATTGGCAATAGCTGCATCAAAGCCGCCATGGCTCAAACATTGGGCACGTCATCATCAGACTCCAAATTTCGTGTAAAAATGCTGTTATGATTACTAATTTATACGCTGCAGAACTTCAGGGTTTTCGGTGTATTATGTGAATGCGCCTCATATATAATGAAAACTCTTCAGGTAAGTTTACTTATGAGCTATATACATGCATGATTGGGTTGTTTTTTACATTTTGTGATTTGTAATGTGATGAATATTTGCGAAGAATTTGGAACATGCATTCCATTTTTTTCTTAAGTTACTATATTTTTATATCAATAGCTGCAAGTTTCTGGTTAAGTAATTGAACTTTATTGACTTAGGTATTTAATTCGTTTCTTACCCATGAAAAATCATAGAACTTTCTTTACCATATCGCTCAGAGCAACCATAAGCACAGCATGTGTAACCCATCTTTTGACTGATGTCATGTGATTTTATGTTGGAGCCAGAAATTTTGATGTCATCCGCAGTCTATCAGTAATATGGTTGAAGGGTGTGAAGCAAACTCTTTACAATGTATACAAAGTTGTTTTACTAGATGTATTCAAATATACATCTAGTTTTTATTGAAATACACTCCTAAAATTTTCCTAAAATTTTTCTAAAAAGTCCTAAAATTCCTACCTAAAATTTTCCAGAAGTATGCTATGATCCCTGAGGAATCATCTGCGTAAGATTGAAGCAATTGTCACCACGTGTTTTGACAAACTGCGACAGAAGTGAACTATTGTCTACTACTACAAATTGGAACGCTTTCCTGGCAAGAACATTCCCCATTCCTCTTGTATTTTTTCGCCAGGAAAATGGCTGCCAGAACAACACCTTCGTTTCAATGGAGCGAAGTTTGACGTGGTTGGCGCACCGCTGTGTTATGCCTGTCGCAGCGCTGTTCCCGTCATCATACTTACATGTAAATATTACCATACAAATCTTTAAAATGCTCTATAAAGATAACATTTCCCCACCATTTACCATGAAATTACATACTTTAAAATCTGTATGTCTCACTTTTTCGAAATCTCTCAACATTTCCAACGAAATAATTTAGGACACTAAACTACACATTTACAGCTTAATTTTGCTTGCTGGACTTTGATATACGTGGTTTATACAAAAAAAAAAAAAAAAATGTTTGTAATGTGCAGTTTGAATAAGGGACAGTATTATGAAGTTCAATGGATCTGTGCCGCCCCGGTGGCGCAGTGGTCTAAGCGATGGCCTCTGATCATTCGTCCGAACGGGGTCCGGGTTCGAATCCCGGTGAGGCATGGATGTTGTGTTTTTGTCTTACGGCACTGGCTCTCTCCCTTCCCTGGAACCAGTGACCCTAAATTAGGGACGGGCGACTGCTTATAGCCCATTGAGTTGCTCACGGTGGTCGTTAAACCTCCAATCAAAAAAAAAAAAAAAAATGGATCTGTAAAAACTTTGGTTTATGTAGAATTTTGTGTTATGCGAGCTTGTTACATCTGGGTTTGAAAACATTTGGAAAACAAAAACGCATGATTTAAATGGTTGGTTAACCTTTAGATTATATATACCCTGCTTTTGTGCTGCAACTTACCATCATCCTTCTGTCAGTTATACATACCTGATTTTCTGGATTTTTGACCAATAACATTATGGATTTTTGAGAAAACATCCAATTTTGGTGGAATTTTAAATAATTTGTAATTTTTTTACTGTAACATTCACCTCTATACTACCATTACAGATGCTTTTATGGATTCTTTGCAGTAATAATGGGAATCATTGGCCTGTTACATAGTATGAGAAACATTGTCAAATTTACTACAGAAATCGAAAATCCCAGTGAAACAAGGTTATTCAATATTTGTGTAAAGTTTATTTTCTTGTTTTTGAGATTCTAACATTCATTAAACAATTTTGGGATCGTTTGTGACATGTTTTTAACATTTTGACTAATTTAAATGTTTTTTGACCATTATTTTTGGCATCTTTATGCCATCCGCCAGTGGAAAAAATCTTGTGAACAACCAGAGGCGACTTTAAATCTTTTGGGGCCCTAGACACTAAACGATTCTGGGGCCTCTACTTTCCCTTCTTATTGCCTCAGAAATTTCCATCCGTCAGATTACAAAAAAAAAAAAAAAGTAAAGTCAAGAAAAATGTTTTTGTGCTTTTTGAAATGTGATTCTATCATAAATTATTAGGACATTTTGTCAGAAACAGTGCTAATGTAATCACTTTGACTGTTTGCACACATCCAATCTTTTTGTTTTTACAGATATTTTAAAAAATATTTTTGCGGCTAATAGGAAATCAAAGGGCACTAAGCCGCCCCGGTGGCGCAGTGGTCTAAGCGATGGCCTCTGATCATTCGTCCGAAAGGGTCCGGGTTCGAATCCCGGTCAGGCATGGATGTTGTGTTTGTCTTACGGCACTGGCTCTCTCCCTTCCCTGGAACCAGTGACCCTAAATTCGGGACGGGCGACTGCTTATAGCCCATTGAGTTGCTCACGGTGGTCGTTAAACCTCCAATCAAAAAAAAAAAAAAAAAAAAAAAAAAAAGGGCACTAAGTTTGCCACTTTAAATATCCCATATTCTTTATGAATTTACGACTAAAGGCTGTCAAAGTTGAACATTCAAGAAATTAAAGTTCTCTTGTGAAGAAATATTTTTGTGCCTCTCAGATTAGGCTTAACAGTTCTTTCTCAAATACTTGAATTTTCGAATCAGTTCATTAATTTCCTGCTAGAGGTACTGAAGGACAATAAATGTGGTTTTCACAGATTCTTCGAAAATTATTTTTGTGAATGATAGGACATAAAATTTCATTAAATTTTGACCATTTTAAATTTCACTACCAGTTCATAAATCTTCCTACCCGCACGGGGATAACTGGTTTTCCAGTTATTTGGGAAGCGGCGCCCCCACGGCCCGAGCTGACCTTGTGACTGGTCAACATCTGATGTCATGCCACCGCTTGTTTTTTATTTCGGTGCTGTTGGAGTTTGCAGGGACGGCTGTTCATCCAGCTGTTGGGGAGTCGCGGCCCCACGATCCCGAGCTGGTCTTGTGTCTCACTTTTTCGTTTTTATTTATTTTCTCCACTGGCCAGTTGCCCGTGTTGTATACTCTACCTAATCGCTACCACGCTATGTACTAACACCCCGGTCTTGTGATTTTGTTACCCTCCACCACTAACTGTTTTATATTAACCGCTCAGTTCGTAGGTTGCTGAGATTCCGTTTAGGTTCCCTTCCAGGGTTTGTCTTCCTTTGATTACTTTTTCCTTTTAGCTGGTTTGGGTGCTAGACCTACCTGCATGTTTGCCGCGTGCGGAGACCCGTGAGGCGGAAATGGGATGTCTGGCGGCTGAGGTCGCAGGAGACCGGAGAAGTGCCTCCTGTGTACCAACACTCCTCTTCGACCCAGGCTTCGCTGTAAACGGGAGGCTAGAGACTAACCCACCTCTAGTCAGAAGTCTTGTGCCAAGTTGTGTACAAGGCTTTAGCGGCTTCTTTGTCGTATGGCACGGCAGGGTAAGCCCGGGGGCTGTGGGATCATGCCAAAGGCGTTGGCATGACGGTACCCGGAGGCCGAAGTGTCCGCCGAGTGCGTGTGATCACAGCCAACGGACTATATCTGCAACGTATAAGCTCCACAACTGTGTCGAGCGTCATTTTCTTGGCTTGCAGACCTCCAGTTCTCCCTTGTAGGGCTCGGTGGTGGGTGGAGTAGTCTGCAGACGAATCCTCCTTTTTTCCATGGGTAAAAACAAAAATAAAAACTCCAAATTCAAGTCACCTGAGAAAATGATAGTTGACAACGACTCTCCTTCGTCTTCTCAACCTACCAAGTCCCATAACCTTAAACGATCTTTACATCATGACCTGGACCAAGAACGTGGAACCTCTTCTTCGGAGCTGTACCAGTCGCTCCGAAGCGTCGTCTCCCCTCGATTGCTGTGAATACGCATGCTACACACTTAGTTGTAGAATCCATCGATCCGAATGAGAGACTGTCCACCAGATCTCCCTTTTTCATTTCTAAAGCTTTGGACGCTGCGGTTGGCTCCTTGAAGTCTGTGAGGAAGCTTCGCTCTGGGGACCTGCTTGTCCAAACTTGCAGTGTTTCTCAGAGTAACACTCTTCTGCACCTCACTAGTCTTCAAGGCATTCCTGTCAAAGTGACACCTCTTGCCGCCCCGGTGGCGCAGTGGTCTAAGGCGTTGGCCTCTGATCATTCGTCCGTAAGGGGTCCGGGTTCGAATCCCGGTCAGGCATGGATGTTGTGTTTGTCTTCCGGCACTGGCTCTCTCCCTTCCCTGGAACCAGTGACCCTAAATTAGGGACGGGCGACTGCTTATAGCCCATTGAGTTGCTCACGGTGGTCGTTAAACCTCCAATCAAAAAAAAAAAAAAAAAGTGACACCTCACCCGTTTCTTAACATCTCTCGGGGTGTTATTTCGGAGTTTGATCTCTTGCCATGCAGTGAGGACGAATTGGTGAGTGAACTTGCAGATCAGGGTGTTATTGCTGCACGTCGTATGATGTTCCGGCGCGATGGTTCTTTGATTAAGTCTAAAAATGTAATCTTGACTTTTAACTCCCCGAAAGTTCCGACCGAAATCAAGGCTGGCTACTTGGTCTGTGGAGTTCGCCCGTACATTCCCAATCCTCTGCGCTGTTTCAGGTGCCAGAGGTACGGGCATTCACAACGTTCATGTAACAGTTCCGCTCGTTGCGCAAATTGTGGCTCCAGTGAACATGACGGGGAAGGTTGCACTTCTGCGGCCTGTTGTGTTAACTGTAGTGAGGCCCATGCAGCTTACTCCTGCAACTGTATGAAATGGAAGGACGAGATGGCGATCCAGCGCCTCAAGACCCTGGAAGGCCTCTCGTACCCTGCTGCCAAGGCCAAGTTGGGTATTCCCAACAACCGACAGCGTACTTTTGCCGCAGTAGTTCAGTCTCTGCCACAACCCGTGCAGCCCTTTATCCCGCGCCCTGTAGCTCTCGCCACACTTGCCTAGAGATCTACAGCTGAACAAGCGACACAGGTGGATTTCACCGAGCTCCAGCTTATTCGACCAGCTGAGTCTGCGCCTTCTCTTTCGAAGACGACCGACTCTTCCAGTTCCCAGCAGAAAGCCTGCACGTGTGGAAGACCCGGCCCTAAATCCGCAAAGGTGCGCAGTGTCCATCCAACTGTCGCGGTCCAACTGACCAACATTGCAACTGTCTCAGACTCAGCGAGGTCCCCACCCTCACCCAACATTATAGAGGAACACAAGGGGGAGGAGAGTGACAGTTCGTCCCTCTCCTGTGACTCATCGTATGTGTAGTTGTGTTCGTTTTCGTGATGTGTTTTATCATTCTCATTCCTCAGTTTTACTTAATCGGCTAGTTTCTAACCATTGTACCATGTTTTTAATACTGTTTGTTTCATTGTCTGTTTTGGCCCTTCCATCATTCTCATGGTTCAGTTTTACTTGGTCAGCCAGATTCGGGGATTTATGCCACGTTTTTTAATACTGTTTGTTTGTCTTGTGTCTGGCGCTCTTTGGCCAAACATAGCCTTTGCGCCATAAAAATCAACCAACCAACCAACCAACCATAAATTTCCCCCTAGTTCTGGAATTGGAAATTTAATAAATTTCAACTTACGCTACGAGAGACTGTTTTTGATACGTTTGGGAAAACTAGCTACATTATTAGTACATCTTCAGTTGCTATAGTTACTTGGTGAATTTAACGCTAAAGGCGCTGAAAATGGAGTTTCGCTAAATTTATCAATACATTTCATATGAATTGCCATGAAACTGGAATAAGTTTCAATTACAAAACATGCCGTCTCCATTGCTTCAGCTTTAGAAAATCACCTTGTTTTTACGTTATGAGCAAATTAGTCAAATTAGTAGGCAACGAGCGTGGTATCCAGCAAAAATAAAATACTTGAAGACACTGGCAACCGGAGAAGTCCTCCATGTTACAAAATACGGGTAAATTTAAATTTGTGCATAGTGTTTCGCTTAAAAAGGGTGGATGACTTTTCGTGGAGGAGTTTTCTTGTGGCCAACGATTATCTGAATCGAAGAGATTCAGCCGTCCATGGCATAGACAGATGTCGTGGACCAAAAAAGTTGGACAGTAAGAATTTCATCAGTCAGTGCAAATAAGCGAGAGTGTGAAGAGTTTCTTGAAAAAATTTTTCCTTATTACTTTCATAAAAAAATTGAGGTCTGCGTTTCATTGATTATGTCAAAAAGATGCGTAAGATTTTCTTTATACCTCCACTACAGTTATCAGAAACATAAGCATAAGGATTAAGTGCAAAAGATCCATCTTTAAAATCGAAAAGTAGGAACCACAGTTTTTCGAGTAAGAGTATCATTGAAACTTTTATTGGCCGCCCCGGTGGCGCAGTGGTCTAAGGCGTTGGCCTCTGATCATTCGCCCGAACGGGGTCTGGGTTCGAATCCCGGTGAGGCTGGATGTTGTGTTTGTCTTACGGCACTGGCTCTCTCCCTTCCCTGGAACCAGTGACCCTAAATTAGGGACGGGCGACTGCTTATAGCCCATTGAGTTGCTCACGGTGGTCGTTAAACCTCCAATCAAAAAAAAAAAAAAAAAAAACTTTTATTGGCCGCCTGGGTGGCGCAGTGGTCTAAGCAATGGCATCTGGCCATTCGTCCGAGATGGGTCTTGGTTCGGATCCCAATGAGTCATGGATGTTGTGTTTGTCTTACGGCACTGGCTCTCTCCCTTCCCTGGAACCGGTGACCCTAAATTAGGGACGGGTGACTGCTTATAGCCCATTGAGTTGCTCACGGTGGTCGTTAAACCTTCAATAAAAAAACAACTTTTATTGCTTTTTCAAATGCTAATTTGTTGTCAATTTAAGGAATAGAAAAGGTGAGAATACTTGACAATTATCAGTATTAAACTAGGGGAGGAGAAAGCAACAAGAAAATGCTATTGCAATACAATAAAAATGTCTTTTAACAGTATTCAACAAGAAAAAGATAAACAGTGCAACATTTTCGACTTTCTTTATTTTGCAGCCTAAGCACACACTTTTTATGAAAAAAAAAAAAATAGAACGTAGCACCCCGAGAAAGTCCTTTGATCCTAATGAAACTCTGCATGCAAGTACCTCATGGCCGAATATGCAAATGGTTAATTAAAAAGTAAAAAAGTAACTACCAAAACTAAATAGCAGCCCGCGACAGCGCATGAGAACCGCATTGAGAAGGGTATATCAAGAGCAAAGGGTGACGCAACAGGTCGTAGAATACGTCGACGTACCGGACAATTGTGACAGTGAATTAATGGTACCTTAACCTCCAGACTATCAGGATGCCACGACGACGGATCCGTGCACACCATGAGAAGTCAAGCAGGTTTGCGACAGGAAATATAATTGGGCTGAGAGAAGCCGGTTGGTCAAGTCGCCGTATCGCCAGGCATTTGGATCGGAGCGACGCGGTAATCAGACGATGTTGCCGCCAATCGGTCGAACAGGGCACCACAATCCAGAGGCACACAGGCAGTGGGCGGCTGAGGGCAAGACAGAACGCGAACATTGAGAGATTGTGAGAGCCGCACGAACAGAACCGAATTCGTCGCTCTCAACAATCTGTGACCATGTTGCGTTGTCCACAAGTACGGAAGTGGGCATTTGGGCCGTTGCCACACGAGTTGCGGCAGGGGATTACATTCGTGGAGGCCAATCCGCCGCTTACTACTGATCAGAGAGCATCGCAGGCACCAGTTGCACCCGGTCGATGAGGGATAATGTCCAGTGGTGTCATGTTGTCTCCAGTAATGAGTCACGGTTTGCACTTAGCGTCGATGACCAGTGCATGCGTGTCTGGAGACAAGCGACCAGCGCACGGATCCTGCTTTTACTGTGCTGCGGCACAGGACTCGAACACCAGATCTGACTATCTAGGAAGCTATTTCCTACGATAGCTGGACACCCTTCGAAGTCCTCTGTACTGCCCTTACGGCTCAACGGTATGTCGACGCATTCTACGACCTGTTGTGTTGCCCTTCCTGTAGCACATCACCAAATAATTTTGCAACAGGATAATACCCGACCACACACGGCTCAACTCTCCGGGGCATGCTTCTGTAATGTCGACACCCTTCTAGGCCAGCCCGTTCACCCGATTTCTCACCGATCAAACATGATGGGACCCCACCTACACGCATCCCAGAATGTCCGCGAATTGGCCCACAATTTGGACACCATCTGGCATTCCATACCTCAGAACAGTATCCGTAAACTGTATGTGTCTCTGCCACGCTGGGTTTCTGCTTGTATCCGAGCAAGAGGTGGCACTACAATACAACTTACTGACTTCTTCTACTCATGTAACTGTTTTATCCGGATAAATGGCCCAACTGCTGTGGAATTGCAATCATTTCCTCTCCCATTTCCTCTCCTATACATGTACATTACACATGCCACTTTTCATCTTGATTGGATGATTCCTTCTGGGTGCTTCGTTTTCTTTTTCTTTTTCTTTTTTTGTTGTTCTTTCTTTTTAACGAAGAGAAGATTGTATTAGCTACTTTGGTTTAGGGTGGTGTAGGAAGATTAGGGCTAAGGAAGAACTTAATTATACTACTCCAGAGAGAAAAGGTAGTAAACAGTAAACACCCCGGATCATCAGGACAGTTTCTACAGGCATTCTTCATTGCAGCTCAGGAAAGACAGGTAAAAAGTTCCAACACAATGTTTTTCCTTAACTGGAAGTCATATGAAAGTAATTTACATCACAGCCAGCTAAGTATTCACCTTAAACAATGAAAAGTGTGGAAAGCGCCAATTCTTGTTTCACCTACCACTAAAAGGAAGGCTAGATTATTTTAACAGCTTCTTTCGAAACAAGTACACCGATAACAATTCGAAAATTGTATTAGCTACTTTGGTTTAGGGTGGTTTAGGAAGACTAGGGCTAAGGAAGAACTTAATTATACTACTCCAGAGAGTAAAGGTAGTAAACAGCAAACACCCCGGATCATCAGGACAGTTTCTACAAGCATTCTTCATCGCAGCTCAGGAAAGACAGGTAAAAGTTCCAACACAGATGTTTTTCCTTGGCTGGAAGTCATATGAAAGTAATTTACGTCACAGCCAGCTAAGTATTCACCTTAAACAATGAAAAGTGTGGGAAGTGCCAATTCTTGTTTCACCTACCACTAAAAGAAAGGCTAGGTTATTTTAACAGCTTCTTTCACAACAAGTACACCGATAACAATTCAAAAATTTTAAATGAGAAAGTAAATTATCAATTGACAATAAAGTGGTCACTTTAAGGAATGATTTATTTCGGTTAGTGAAAAGCAAAACAAAACTGGCAATCCAATTATACGTTTTTGGGCCCCCTCAAACTCTGGGGCCCTAGGCATGTGCTTACCGCGCCTAGTGGGAAATCCGCCCCCGTGAACAGCCAAAAATGACTGTTCTATCAGTTCCGTGATTAAAAATTTATTTGACAAAACTGCACTCAGATACACATATATACATTTCACGTTCAACGTCAGTGATTTGCGCTGCTGGGCACCATTGCATCCGACGTTTGGCATTCTCACTGGTGATCCAGGATTTGGCGATAGCAACACGACCGTAAATGTTGACACGGTGAAGCTCCCAACGAACAGTTTTTATGGAAACAGGTGAGTCGCAGTGCATAAAACCACAGCTTCCTAACTCACTCTGTGGTGAGTTAGGCAGCTGTGGTTTTATGTTTTTTGGCTACCATCCATGTTAACACCCGGGAGTCCCTGTCAGACAGCTTCCTTTTACCTCAACAGTTAACTTCTACTGAATGTGGTTCTTCCCTCTTGCAGGCATGCTGACATGAACGTGGATACCATGGCTCGCAGTACACCACAAAGACTTGCTGTCTTGGACACAGATGCACAGGCGAGATGTGCACCAACAATCTGTCCTCTTTGAAACTCGGATACGTCTCCCATTGTGTTGTGTGGATCACTTTTTGACTTCCAGCTGGGCTACTGCTCTGCTAATGCAACCTTCACACTCCACTCTCATTGATCGACTGCAGAAATAGATGCAGGCTGGCCACTAGGTAGCACATACAGCCGCGTGGGGTGCTATTTGCAGAGGTGTTTCAGTTTCATTGCCCACCCCTGTACATGCATTATTATATGAGTAATGCATGTAGTAATTTATATTTTAAATGGGCACCGTTTTTTTATTTGATTTCATATATTCTCTGATTTTTCTTTGCTTTGTCTATTTATTTTTATGTTTTTCACCTCTAAAGAAGAGGGACACAGCTGATGATTACTGGTTATATCATCAGCTGTGTCCCTCTTCTTTAGAGGTGCCACAGCTATGGATAATATGTGGCACTTATGGCTAGGAATATAATAATTTTTCTTACGGGCAAGTTCTGTGCTTTGCGAAATTAACATTGCATGACACTGCAAAGGAGAACCACTGTTATGCTTCAGAAGGCACTATAGAGAAATGCCACTCACTCCAACAGCCAATGCCATACACTGAAGTGCCAGAAAAATTAGTACACCAGTCTAATACTTGGTAGGTCCCCCACGGGAGCACAGGACTGCAGAAATACGACGGGGCATGAACTCCACTAGCTTCTGGAAATATGCTGTAGGCAATGCACACCATACTTCCTGCAGAGCGTTCCACAATTCGGGTGTATTCCGAGATCTGCATGGCATCCCAAATGTGTTCTATCACGTTCAGATCTGGGGACTTGGGTGCGAAAGGCAACACCCCAAACTCAGCTGAATGCTCCTCTAACCATAATGTGGCGCCCTGACACTTGTGCGGAGGTGCATTGTTCTGTTCTGTTGGAACAGGCCCAACCCATCAGCATGAACGGGTGTACCTCATCAGAAAGGATGCGCACATAGTGTTGGCCGGTCACAGACGATTGTAGACGTACCAGGGGTCCCAGTGAAGTCCAGCTAAACACACCCCATACCATTACGGACCCCCCACCAGCCAGTGCAGTTCCCTGTTGAAAGGTGGGATCCATGGCTTCATAGGGTTTGCGCCACACATGAATCCTTCCATCTGCCCGATACAGTTGGAAACACTACTCGTCAGACCAGGCTACTTGTTTCCAGTCATCAAGTGTCCAGTGGCGGTGTTGCTGTGTCCAAGCGAGGCGCATTGCTTTGTGTCGTGAACCCATCTAAGGGACTCGAGTTGGACTTCGGCTCCCAAAGCCCATACCGTGCAGGGTACTTTGCACAATCCGGACGCTGATGCTTGTTGAGGCTCCAGCATTGAATTCTGATGATACCTGCGAGGGTGTTGCACGCCTATCGCGTGAAATGATTCTCGACAGCCGACGATGGTCATGTTCACCCCGTCTTTTTACGGCCACACTGGTATCGTAGGTTGGAGGTTTTGCCGGAATTCTTAATTCTTGTAGTCACGGTACACCCTTGCAATGGTCGTCCGTGAAAATCCGAAATTCATTTCTATCTCCGAAATACTATGGCCCATCTCACGAACGCCAACTATGACACCAAGTTGAAAATCGCCTAAATCGTTATTACTTGTCGTTTTCATGTCGAAAACAGAAAACAGCTCTGACAGGGGGCAAGGATGTCTATTGCTTTATATACGCACTGGCAGATGCAACCGAGTACGCACATAGGTGACGTTGCTATGTATTTTGCATAAGCTTGTCTGTACCAGTTTTTCTGGCACATCAGTGTACATGAACTGCTGGAAGAGCTCCCCCCCCCCAGGTTGCCTTTGTGCAGCCAGTGGCCTTTATCATTGGGGCCAGGTGGCTCATCCTTGTCGCATAGTTGATCTGTTGCTGTGTGTATTAGCATTCTGTTATATAAACAGTTCAAATGACCTGAGCGTAATCTGAACAGAATGGTTTATTTTTTTACGCTTTCCAACCGTAGGTTGAAGAAGCGTTTATGCTCCAGCTTTGTCCGTCTGTCCGCACGATAACTCGCATAAAAACGGTTCGATTTCGATGAAATTTTAATATGTGTTAGGGGACAACCTGGGGACGAACCCTTTTGAAAATGGGCGAAATTGGGTCAAAGATCAGGACATAGGAGTGGGATCCATTCCATCACCCTTATGCATCATAACTTATGTAAAAATGCTTCGATTGTGACAAAACTTTATCATGTTGTTCCGGAGGTATACTGAACCGCTTCTGTTGAATATCATCAAATGGGGTCAAAGGTCAGGGCACAAGATTATTCCACAGCCATTATCCTCATAACTGGATGATTTCTGGTATGTTGGAAAGTGTATCATAACTAATGCATTGCATGATTTTACTAACTTGTTTAATAACAGTGCTAACACTGAAGTAATATGAAACTAATACTACAGCTCTTTATCCATAGATCTCTGTACGGAATAAACTGATTTTGTAACAAACTTGTAACCATCTTGGAAAACCTAAAGTTGTTTTTTTTTCTATTTTTTTAAAATGTAATTCTTGCTCTGGGTTTTATTTTATTTGTGCATTTTTCAATCAGGGCACATTTAAAAAAAAATCTTGCTATTGGATTCCATTTGTTGTTTTGGGGTTTGATAAACACCATCAGTGGCATAGCCAGAAATTTCATAGGGGTTCATGGATTTTGTTCATCAGTGAAAGCCTCCCAGAAAAAAATACTCCAAGTGGGAATAAACCCCAAATCTTTAAAAGTTACAAAAATTATGAATAACACATAACTGAGAAAAAAACTTTTTAATATATATGTACATATATGCAAATATATTGCCTTAAATTCATACTCAATCATCCTCAAAGGGGGGTGGGTTAGTCCAGACTCAAAGACCCCTTCTGGATATACCTATGAACACCATAAGCAACTCATAGGGTAATAAGCAGTTGTCCATCCCTAATTTAGGGCCTCTGGTTCCAAGGAAGGGACAGAGCTAGAATCATCAGACAAACGTACCACCCATAACTCATTTGGACTCAAACCTGGGCCCATCTCTGATAAAGGTTGGAATTTTTTCTAGTTCTTTTGGCCGACTACAATTTATAGTGTAATAGCCTAAGTACATATCATTAATGTTTATGTATAAAAAAAAACACACACACACACACATAGGTAAGAATAGAAATTGAGATGGCATACACCATATGAATGGTCAGGAGCCAGCATCTGACACCACTCAGCCACTGGGATGGCAATCAGATTTCAGTTTGAACATGGTTGTTGCTCAGTTTTTTTTACAAAGGTAGTCAGCTTAATATTTAATTGCAGCGATTACAGAAAACATATTCACATATAAAAATGATTCTCAGATTTTTACCTTCCATCTTTCAGGTAAAAAGCAGGTCTGTAGCTAGGTTAAATTCTATAGGAGGCACAAAAATAATGCAGGGGAGCCTAGAAAAATTTTAGGTACTTTCATAAATTAATTTTAACCTGTTTTATAGGTTAAAATATTATGTTATATTACAGCAGTATTTATTGAAAAACTAATAAGCACGGCAATACTGTTTCAAGGATATATTTCTCGAGTGTATCTCTTTTGATGCCATTAAGGCACCAAAAGTGGAGGCACCTTTGGGATTTGTGGGTGCGCATGTGTGTGTTTTAGTGTTTTAGAATGAAATGACTCAAAACGTTTTAACAAATAAAGATGAAATTCGATATCTTCAAATGTTGTTTTAAAAAATATTTATAGTCAATTTGGTTGACATTAAAATAAAATAAAAATACCAACGTTTACCACAATCAAAGGTTTATTGGTATCAGTGGTCTCTAACTGAACAAATTTCTCCCTTACTTTGCTCCTTTATTTCTTGACGGAATCTTCTAAAAGTGGCATGGATACAAACTTCAGAACAGAGGAATGAAGCATCACACAAAAAAAATTGGAATAGAAAGCTTTTTTATCTCGTTTTAGCGCTCCAAAGTAAACTCACTCTCAACGGCAGCGAACGCGAGCCGCCATGTAAAGTTCCCGCTGTCCGTAAGTTGCTTTCACCGCACAACCTGTCTAGTGGCGTCTGCTAGGAAGAACGGTGTGACGGAAGGGGAGTAAACTGACGAAACTTCCTGTGACGTCAAAACTCCCTGGCTGCTCGGTCGTGTTAGGTAAGTAGGTTTTTCACGCGAAAATGTTGTTCCGGAAAGGAAGCAACATCGTGTGACGTGCTTCCTTGTCTGACCGCGGCGGTTCCGTTAGTTTTCATGATACTCTTCGGGTCTGTTTCGAGACTATCATTTTCCCTCACGATGACAAAGCATTAAACAGCAATAAATACATTTGTGCTTTATCGATAAACATATTTGTGTGTATTCATTTACTCATTTCGTTTCTGAGTTATCAGCACGTATCTCCTTAATTAATTGTTAGATTAATAAAAACCACACGTTGAAACCTTAAACTTGCGTACTTTTTTTTTTTATTGAATGACATTACTAAAATAAATACGAGTGGGTCTCAGCAGCACCGATGCCAAATGTGACAGCGCACTATTAGCGTAAATTATATTTCTATTGTATTCGTCTACTTAGAAGTAATTTTTAATCTCTCTAAAAATGGGGGTTCAGGGATTGGGCCCTGTATGCCAGTGCATAAATGAGGCCCTGCCTAAAGGTACAACTGAACTTTAAAAAAAAAAAAAAGGCGTCATTTCTCAAGGATGACGGGCAAAGTGAAGGGTCCCCTAAATTACTGAGGCTGTGCTCGGGGCCCTGGTAACTCAAAATCTTTCACTGAACAGCACAAATGTCGAATGTGACAATCCACTATTAGCCTAAATTATACTTATATTTGTTCGTTTACTTAGAAGTAATTTTTAACTTCTCCGAAAACGGGGGCTCAAGGATTGGGCCCTCTAGGCCCGTGCATAAATTAAGCCCTGTCTAAAGCTAAAACTGAACTTTAAAAAAAAAAAAAAAGGCGTCATTTCTCAAGGATGACGGGCAAAGTGAAGGGTCTCCTAAATTACTGAGGCTGTGCTCGGGGCCCTGGTAACTCCAAATCTTTCACTGAACAGCACAAATGTTGAATGTGACAATCCACTATTTGCCTAAATTACACTTATATTTGTTCGTTTACTTAGAAGTAATTTTTAACTTCTCCGAAAACGGGTGCTCAGGGATTGGGCCCTCTAGGCCCGTGCATAAATTAAGCCCTGTCTAAAGCTAAAACTGAACTTTTAAAAAAGAAAAAAGGCGTCATTTCTCAAGGATGACGGGCAAAGTGAAGGGTCTCCTAAATTACTGATGCTGTGTTCGGGGCACTGGTAACTCCAAATCTTTCACTGTACAGCACAAATGTCGAAAGTGACAATCCACTATTAGCCTAAATTATACTTATATTTGTTCGTTTACTTAGAAGTAATTTTTAACTTCTCCGAAAACGGGGCTCAAGGATTCGGCCCTGTATGTTCTTTATGATGGTTTTCGTGTGTGTATGTGTCGTTGGCTGTACGGAATACATTCGTCACGTAACGATTTTATTAAAATATGAGTTGTTTTTTCCCCTAGACAATGCAATGAAACTTCGCCTCGGGCCCCGCAAAAGTGCCATTAGGCCCTAAGTAGTAAATTTAATAATGTTTCACTTTTCCTCAGGCATTAGTTACATGAAAAAAGTCATGGGCCATATCAGCAATGAATGACCCATGTTAATAAGATTTATAAGTTAATAATGATGTCACACTTTTTCTCAGGAACAAAACATGAATAATAAAATGTGGGACCCCCAATTTTACAAGGTTACTCATATTAATAATGTTTGCATTGCAATGGCTAGTTCATAATATTGCGCTTTTATTCAAGCACATATGAATTTATGGGTTATGAATTTTATGTTTAATGCCACGATAAAAGCACAATATTAGTAACTTGACGTGTCATGTAAACTTTATGAATTGAATAACGTTCGCCTCCCCGGTGGCGCCGTGGTCTAAGCGTTGGCTTGTGATCATTCGTCCGAGGAGGGTCCGAGTTCGAATCCCGTGAGACATGGGTGTTCTGTTTGTCTTACGGCACTGGCTCTCTCCCTTCCCTGGAACCAGTGGCCCTAAATTAGGGACAGGCGACTGCTAATAGCCCACTGAGTTGCTCACGGTGGTCGTTAAGCCTCCAATAAAAAAAAATTGCGGTAGAAATTCGAAATGGTGACCACGAAATTTTCTCCCAGCCTGCCGATTATAAAACCGTTTTCCATTAAAAACCGCGTTAACCGTGGAAATACAAACCGGAAATTTCCCCACCCTGTCAGCTTGATTAGTGTAAGACCGTTTTTGACTAAAAAGCGCGGTAACCGTCAAGATACCAACCCAGAACTTTCCTCCACCTCATCCAGCTATAAAAGTTCGAAATGCCGACCCCGGAATTTTCCCCTACTCTGTCAGCCTGCTGATTGTAAGACCTTTTTCCATTTAAAACAGCGGCAACAGTCGAAGTACTAATCCGGAAATTTCTGCCTCCTAATCCAGCTACTTGCAAAACAGTTTTTTTACTGTAAAAGCGACAAATGTTTTAAATGCCGACCCCGGGAATTTCACCCACATATTTGTTCACGCAGTTCGGTTGCATCTTGTTTTAAACAGCGTGCAAAGGAAATGATGACCCCGGAAATCTTCCCCATGTTCGTTATTTTGTGTTAAATGCAATTTGTGCATGGTCCCTGGCTGAAAAAGGTGGGAGACTTTTCCGAATGTGGGGGACTCTTCCGTCCATCCTGAATACCACCCCCACTTACAAAAATAAAATTTGACTTTTTTTGTAAGCTTTACGGGTATCTCATAGGGGAAGAAAAAAGTTTTAAAAAGGCCTAGGCCTACGGCCTATTAATTAATGTATGGTGCATAAGTGGAAGCGCAATATTATCGACATTTCTTTTTATGTACATTTTAGGAATATGGGAATGACGGAATGAAAACTTTTGAAGGACCTAGAGTTAGACCTAATAATATTTTCTGTCTGAGTAATATGGCAATCTTAATCATTTGAAATGTTACGTAAACGTTATGAACATGAGCACGATCTAATAAAAAATACCGATCCCGGAAATTTTACCCGCATATTTGTGCTACTTGTGTGGCTTCATCTTGTGTAAGACCATTTTTTACTCTGTAAACTGCGGTGGAAATCAACCCCCCCCCCCATTTTTCACAACTCTCTGTAGACGGCACTGAAAACGGAATTGCCAACACCGGAACTTCCCCTCACCCTGTCAGCCTGCTAAGTGCTAATTGTAAGATCGTTTTTAATTAAAAAGCGCGGTAACAGTCGAATATTAACCCGGAAATTTCCCTCACCTCATCTAGCTACTTACAAGACAGTTTTTTACTATAAACTGCCGTAAAAGTAGAAATGCCGACCCCGGAACCCCTCCTCCCAAAAAATTTGTTGAACTGCGTGAAAATAGAAATGGTGACACCGGAAATTTCCCTCACCCTGTCCTACTAATTGTAAACCGATTTATACTATAAACTGCCGTAAAAGTTTGAAATGCCGACTCCTGGAAATGTCCCCCACATGTTTGTGCACTTTGTGCGGCTGCGTCTTATTTTAACAGCGTGAAAATGGAAATGGTGACTCCGGAAAGCTCCCCCACATTCGATATTTTGTGTAAACTTCAATTTGTGCACGGTCTCTGACTGAAAAAGGTGGGGAACTTTTCCAGAGTATCACAGATATGGTCTATCAGGTTTAGGTTCAGAGATCTTGCGGGCCATTCCATCCTGTGAATATCATCACTCTCGAAGTATTCGCAGACTAACTGAGCACTATGGATTCGGGCGTTATCGTCCATAAAAAGGAACTGGGAGCCAATGATCCCTATACCGGGCAGCAAGAAGGGTGCCTCTTGGAAACTTGTGTTCGATTCAACATGATGCCAGCCAAACCACCACCGTACTGGTCAATTTCCCTAATGTTGGAGGGAAGAAGATTTCGGCTTCCGCACTCTCTTCCAAATATACACACGTCGAGAATCCGTGTTTAGGCTGAACTCGACTCATCACTGACGACAGCACCGGCCCATTTATCAGAGCTACAGGGGTGATGCTGTTGGGCTGTGTTCATACCGACCCCTTCTGCGCGATGTGGCAAGTGGGATTCGGAGACCATTAACCTTTTTGCACGCAGACCGCTCTCCACAGCGTTCTGTAAACTGTTTGTCTCGATATCGCTGTCCCCGTAGCAGAGTGGAACTTCTGTGAGAGTTGCTTGGCTGTCAGCTACTCATGGTGGCGAGCAGTTAGACACAAATACCAGTCGTTTTTCTTTTGCGTTTTTTTTTTAAATTGGAGATCTTATTTTTCATAATTTGACACTAAAACCTTACATGTACATCAGGAAGAAGTACACCGTACCCGACTCGGGAAAATTTTTAAAATACAAATTTGTAGGTACAACACGTTGAAATAAACAAGTGTAGATGCACAAGTATGTCGAAATCAGAGCTAAATGACGTTAACAGTACAGCCAAGTATCTAGACCTGCCAACAAGAAACAAGGCGGAGGAAAAATCACACAAACTGCAGTCTATAAGCGCAATCTACGGAAAATATACAAAAAGTTCAAAAAATTCTTGCACGCAGAGCTACGAGCTTTTTCAATATCATTTAAAAATTTATAATCTTCATCATTGAGATAACAAAGGTCGCGAACGTAGATGAGCCCTCCAATATCGTCTTATAACGAAGTTAGCCCAGGTTTCGTTACGGACCTCAGGGTCTTCAAAAGAGTGAGGGCTACCAACAAGATCCTGCCAACACAGACGGAAAACGGCACTAAGGTAAAGTCAGCTGTGAGGAGTTCCGCTGCAAGTGGTGGTAAGGAAAGAGGATTCGGAGCTTCTGGCAAGCCAGAAACTCCGGGAGCGAGTCCGATAAGAGAAAGAATCCCCACAGCCTCGGGAGTAGCAGATGAAGATCCAAAAGCTGGAACAAGTGGAGACACTGTAGATGAATACTGGACCGCACTAGCTGAAGGTGAGGGAAATGATTGAGCGCTGGCTGGCACAGAACTAGCAAGGGGAGAAAGAGAAACAATATGCACTGACATGGAGAGGCACGACTTCGCTGGAACATTATACCAGGCTAAAGAAACACTGGTTGGAGAAGCAGGAAGCACTGCAACAGACGTATCATTTGGCGAGGGATCTGCAGCACTAAAGGGAATCGACGTAGAGAGCTATGAAGCTGAAGTTTGAGTATCTGAAGATCAAGAACCAGCAAGAAGTTGCGAGGGAACAGGAGGTGGAACAGATAAACGGTGAGGACATCTGGAACGACCATGACCAGGGCCTTAACACTGGAAGCATTGCATGCAGAGCTGTAAGGACGTCTGTGCGAAATCGCTGACTGCCAATAATGAACTCAAGAAATGAAGGGCAATCTAATGCAGCATCCTCTGATGAAAACACTATGCGTGCTTGTCTGTTGGGGCCCAAAATTCCCTTATCATCCTGGTCAGCACGTGCAGCTGAAAGAGAAATGATGGGGCCAACAACTCGACAGCACTGTGAAAGTGCAGTCCGGAGCAGTACGTCAGAGATCTCGGGAGCTACTGGATACAAAGTAACCAGCACAGGACTCTGCGATAAGGGCACACCAAACAGAAAACGATCAGGGACACCAATGACCGTTGATTTAACACAATCAACATACTCTATCTTAGCAAGGTAAACAACCACAGACCGTGGTTACCGTGCCATATCAGTAATTGCGCCCATAGGAAGGATGCCTTTTAATGCTCAGAAGTATAACTTAAGGTGAGTGTTAGGAAGCGCCTCAAATACAAAGCCCTAAACGCTGACGCAGCTAAAGATCCTTACCTTGAGAATAGTCCTCAGGAGCAATCACACGGATAACATCCTTAGCTCGGGAGAAGGAAAGACGAGAATCCACATCAAAGCCCAGCATTAGACGTAAGGGCGGTACGTCGACAACCAGACGTAGCGGGGGCATAATCACTAGAGGTATTAACCGAAGTTGGTTGCGAAGAAGGCACCGAAGCAATACCAAGCTGATCAGGAATGAGAGTAGAGGATGATGAAACAGCACCATCAGATGAAATCAACTCATTAGCAAAAGTATCCATGAGATCCGTCGTAGAATCCGTGCGAGCAATATCTACATGGTGAGGGGAAGGCAGTGAGGAAGGCGCTTTACGCTTAACAGGCAGCGAGCGGATGCCCGCTAGCTGGGCAGCATCTTGCTGATCCGGCGAATCAACCATGCAGCTGATAAGTCTCACAGCAAATGTAAACAAACAATATTAAGGATAATTCTATCACACTGAAGCACTTTGAGGCACACACAAGAAGCAGTTATGGTGGAAAACCACAGAAAGGAAGCTCCGCTAAACAAGTAAATGCAGTAAGAAGCTTGTAGAAGAAATTAGGGCTCAACACATGCAAAACTCAGCTGCAGCTCTTTACTAACGATCGCGTTAGCACTTTCATAAAATTAAACACTTCACTATAACAAAAATAAAAGCTTACCGGACAACTTTCCGGGATAATTAGATGCACGGAACATTCATGAACACTGCACAATAAAAGCCAGGAACCAGGAACAAGAACAACGCACTGGGAAACACAAAATACCAGAGCACATAGGCACAGGTAACAACCACCGTGAGCAACTAAATGGGCTATAAGCAGTCTTCCGTCCCTAATTTAGAGTTACTGGTCCCAGAGAAGGGAGCCAGCCAGTGCCGTAAGACAAACACAGCATCCATGCTAACCGGGATTCGAACCCGGGCTCATCTCAAACGAATGATCATAATCCAGCCTTTAGACCGCTGCGCAACACGGACGCGTATTTCCCAAGTGAATGTACGGAATTGCGATTATTGCCATTTCCGCCACACGATTGGTTCAGAGCTACTTTGGAGATTTCGGGGCTTATGTGGAGAGTCACGTGACAGGAACACTGTCTTTTATTAGTTCTGCTTGCTAAGAAATGCATTGTGAGGTTACTTAACATATGTGACAAATGACCATATTGAATTATATCGCGCAAAGTTTTATCGTGGGAAGTTCTGCTTCCTAAGAAATTCCCTGTGAGGTTAATTAACATATGTGACAAATGATCATATTGAATAATACGGTAAAGTAATTTTGTGCACGATATCATAAGGAATATCTACAATTTCTCAGATGAATAGAAGTCGAAATCTATCTTAATATAAAAATTGAGGACGACTTCAATAAATAGCTACCATACTCCGTGTCAGCCAATAGATGGCAGCATGTTAACCTAGTACCCCTCACGATTTGTGCTGTGTGAAAGTGCGTATATAAGGATACTAAAAGTACCCTTTTAAAGGTCCTTTCTATTACCCTTGAAAGGACCTTTAACAATGAAAAGTATGTCTCCACACCGAAATATTTATTCTGACGATAAAGTTTTTTTCCTCATGAATGTGAAGAGGTCTAGCTAGAAAAAAAATCAAATAGTGATTTTGTATTAGCAAAGAACTACCTAATGATACGAAGTAAGACCTCAAAACAGTGTTCTGTTGAAATAAAACAGCTCAGTTTGAATAAATATTCCAGAATGTTGTTTGCCATACATTGTGTCTCATAAAATATTAAGTGATCTTTCATATACATATTTTTCTAATATTTAGGAAATCCTCATATTTTTGTCCCTCCAAACTTCATCAAAAATGCCTTCAATTAAGCATTTCAATTCCCCTTCTCCCCGAAATTTAAAAAAAAACGTTAAACAACTAGTGGGTTCTCCATACAAAACACATCAGTATTAATCCGGAGCTACAGGAAGAGTGAGCGCTGGCATCTCTCGGCCCTGTGAAAACTATATAGAGTGAAGGTGCTTCAGAAGATAAGTCACAAGTCGATGAAGTCATGTTGACATAAAAACTCAAAAGTTCGTTTACCAATAAAGTACATTCTCTATTTACCTCCTGTCGCATTCCGACTGTACGGGTAAAACAACTGAAGGTAACCATTGTCGTAAAGAAAACACCCGACGAACCATAAACCGTGACCCGAACATTAGAATGGCTTATGGCGAGTGCAGCAAAGGCTACAAGTATCCATCACATGACTCTTCTCATAGGCCCCGCCTACTCGCAATCTCCAAAGTAGCTCTGAACCAATCGCGTGGCGGAAATGGTATTAATTGCAATTCCGTACATTTACTTGTGAAATACGCAACCCGGACGGCAATACTGAAGGTCTTCTTGACTGGTTGTGGCGCGGGCGCCCTTGTCCCGGTATCTCGTTATTGTTCCGGTTTCTTGGAACTGTCTCCAGAGATTGGAGATCACTTGCCTCGGCATTCAGTTCCTTTATAAGTTAGGTAGGTCTAAAAACCTAAACTTTTGTCATACAGCACTGCATTTAAACACTCTACGTCAAAAAAAAAAGTTGAACCCGTAAGGACGTGTTGGGTTGCAATGCTATTCGGGAAGAAGGTAAATGTTACCAGGAACAATAAATGATTAGGCATTGAGATCGATATGGGCAATATTTATTGAGCTATACGCCAATAAGTAGTGTCTCTCAGTATGGCATTGGGCCGCCATGTTTGCTGACACAGCGTGTCAGACGTCTCGGCATGGAGTTGCACAGGTTCCTAATGGTATTCTGCGATAAGCCATCCCATGCAGCTTGAATCTTCTCACGTAGTTCCTGCCGATTGTGTGGTAGGGGTGGAGTGTGGATAGCGCGTCCAATAGCATCCCACACATTTTCAATCGGCGATAGGTCTGGCGATGAGGCTGGCCATGGCAGTGTTAGTGCTTTGAAGGCAAGCTCTCGAGACAGATGCAGTATGAGGACGAGCACTGTCCTGCTGGAAAGTCGCACCGGAGAGAGCGTTCAGGAAATGTAGGGCCACTGGTTGCAGGACGTCATTAACGTAACGTTGGGCAGTCAAAGTACCAAAGGTGTTTTTTTTAATTGGATGTTTAACGACCACCGTGAGCAACTCAATGAGCTATAAGCAATCGCCCGTCCCTAATTTAGGGTCACTGGTTCCAGGGAAGGGAGAGAGCCAGTGCCGTAAGACAAACACAACATCCATGCCTGACAGGGATTCGAACCCGGACCCCTTACGGACGAATGATCAGAGGCCAACGCCTTAGACCACTGCGCCACCGGGGCGGCCAAAAGGTGGTTTGGCATCGGAAACAATTTCACCCCACACCATGACACCAGGCCTCCTGGACGTATAACGCTCGACAACAAACCGCTCATCCTTGCACTGACCACGGTGCCTTCACACACGGATTCGTTGGTTGTCTCCTCCAAGACCAGAGCGGGACTCGTCGCTGAAGATCAGCCGCTGCCAGTCTGAGTGATTCCATGACAGTCCGGCAAGACTCCATTGCAGTTTTTGGCGGCGATGCAATGGTGTTAAAGGCAGACGTCGTAACGATTTGCGTGCGTGTAATCAATCCTACGCCGTGCAGCCTCTGCCGATGGTGCTGGTACTTATCGGACGATGAATGGAGGGCACCACTGCTCGCTGTATGTCCGCAATAGTGGCAGTTGAGTCACTCCGCGCATGTCGGACAATCCGTTTGTACTCTCTTTCCATGATTCGTCTGGTCTCCCAGACCCTTCCTCTCACTGCTGCATGCCTTGTTCTTTCCACTGCCGCAAGGGTAATATCCGCACGACCAGTATGGCCCGCAATACAGCGACAAGACCAACACGCTTCCCTGAGCCCGACGATAAGGCCCTTGTCGAATTCCTCCGACTGCTGGAATTGGTTCCGAACTTTTCTCCGAGGCATACTTTACGTGCAAAGGATGCAACCAACACAACAGCACGAGTCAGAATGGCAAGCACGCACAACGGGACGACCTTATATAGCTGGTTAGGCACAGCACTACGACCCCTCTTTGCTTGCGTCACATGTGCGGCCGAGCGTGATACTTGAATCATTTGCATGTCTCACGATGTCAAACATACTCACCAAGTTTCATTCCTGTTGGTTGCTTCCTTCTGGGTGCAACTATTTTTTTTATGTAGAGTGTGTAAAAAAAAAATGTCTACCTCCTTCTATGTGGTTAAGTATGATTTCAGCAGGTGGCGTTTGGAAATCTCACAATCCAATGAAATTATATTTCATAATAGGGGAGAAGGTTGAGAGGAATTTAAGAATATTTTGCCCCGGAAAAATTTTAGGTCACCCTACGCGACTGCTTACCATTTAAGAAAATAACGCAGAATGAATAAAACAACCGGAAACATTACTGTAATAGCCATACATTACAAATCGAACAGCACTCAGAGGATTCTTCACACGAACCAGCCCTCATTCTGTTCATAATCTAACAAACTTGTATGTTTTCTGAGGTGTCACTGTGAATAAGAATTACTACATCCGTCGATTTTTCAATTGCATCTGGCAAACAGTTTAGTTCAATTCGACATTTGCGCAAACACCAGCCCATATAGCACAGTAAGATTTTCTCGTGGTTGAAATTTGGTTTGGATAGTTGATTATTGGTTCACGGATGGTGTAAAATGTTTTTTTCAACGTTGATTTATGGTTAACAGGCGTACCTTGAAACTGTAGTGTTGTAAATCATAAAAGAAATACGGGATTACGCCATATAATACAAATTTTGAAGATGACAAACCGATTTTTGGCATTCTAGCGAATCCTGTGATGGTTATACTCAAATTGATCGGAAACTTGAAACTTGGCGGCTCTGGGTTGTGTAGTGGTTAACATAATCGGGCGCTATCTGGGAAACGCGGGTTCGAGTCCTGCTTCAGGACGATTAAAATTTTAAAGTTTTCGGATATTATCTGACTTACCATCCTTGTCACATTTTTGCCAAAAATCGGATTGTAGTCTTGGAAAGTGTTTTAAACGTAGGTATACAGTTGACGTGTGTGTGTTGAAATCGTGAAAATTTTAAAAAGGTTTTTAAACGTTGATAATCATGCTTACCTTTCAGCGCCATTTATCAACAAAAACTAAAAACTGATGATAAACGCAACTATTGTTAGTAGAAGATAGTAACTTTTTAAAAATAAAGTACCAAATTTTTAAAAGAACATAAGTTATGTGTTGAAAGACTCGCAAAGTATTTTGGCAGACGTTATATACTGCTAGACATAGAAAGTGCCCCACCCAGAAGGAAGTGTGCTACAAACATGCAAATCGCAGGGCGGGTTTACCTATTCGAGATATGCAAATGATGTTAAACTGGAGCCGATGACGTCCCACGTTCTTGAAACAAAAGTGCAAGCAGCAACAGGGGTGGTAATGTGTAGTCGCAGGTGGAAGTCCCGCGGACGTCTCAGATTTGTTGTTTGTGCTGGGAAGCTGTTCAGGGAAGGCCAAAAATACCGGTTACACGCCATCGGCAGGTTTATCGCCATTTGGATGCGTTTCAGAGAGAAAAATTGTAGGCTTGTGTGAAGCGGGCTGGTCTACACGTCGTATCGCAGAAGATGTGCAACGGCATACACGAACAGTTGGACGCTGTAGGCACCAGTGGCTACAGGAAGGTTCGTAGTGCGTCGAAGCGACAGTGGTTCAGTCCAACAAACGCCAGCACGCCTGGACAAGCGGATTGTTCAACACGCTCGTGCGTAATCTAAAAGCATTGCAGCCGATATTCGACGTGCTGTGTCATCGGCCATGGACGTCACTACAACGGCCCAAATTGTAAACCGAAGGCTACATGTGGCAAACCTGCGCAGTAGGCAACCGTTAGGTCAACTGCCATTAACGGCTAGTCATCGCAGCGCTCGTCTGGCTTGGTGTGAAAGTCATGCATACTAAGGTCATGAAAGGACTACTGTTGTCTTTAGTGATGAATACCGTTTCTGTCTGGGTGCTGACGATCGACGGATCCGTGTGTGGCTACACTCTAAACTCAGATTAGAACTAATAACTACAAAGTCGACTTCATAAAGGAGTCGACAGTTAGAATGACGGATGAGAGTTTTGGAGCAGTTTTGGAGCATGGGCCAAAATATTGCCCTCCGTCGAAGCCTAAAATCAAATAGTTAATATCTCAGGTAGAAAGTATAATCTCCCAAGTTCCAGCAGAAGATCCGCAGTTTATAAAAAAAAGCGGTTTACAATTAGCAGGACGGGGTGTGGGAAATTTCCGGGGTTGGCATTTCTACTTTCACCGCAGTTTACAGTAAGAAACGGTTTTATAATTAGTAGGATGAGGTGGGGAAATTTCCGGGGATTGACATTTCAATATTCACCAGTGTTTATAGCAAAAAACGGACTTACAAATGAAGTAGCAGATTGACAGTGTGGGGAAATTTCCGGGGTTGGCATTTCTACTTTCACCGCAGTTTATAGTAAGAAACGTTCTTATAATTAGCAGGATGAGGTGGGGGAATTTCCGGGGATTGACATTTCAATATTCACCAGTGTTTATAGCAAAAAACGGACTTACAAATGAAGTAGCAGATTGACAGTGTGGGGAAATTTCCGGGGGTGGTATTTCCATATTCCGCGCAATTTGTATGTGTTTTGCTGGTGTAGGACAAGTGGCCACCAGAGAACTGGCCCCGAAAGTTTTAAGGGGCCGTATAAAAATTGCGCTCTGCACTGCTCCGTGGTTACGTCTCCCGAGATTGGTTATTTTTTTTTTTTGATAGGAAATTTAACGACCACCGTGAGTAACTCAATGGGCTATAAGCAGTCGCCCGTCCCTAATTTAGGGTCACTGGTTCCAGGGAAGGGAGAGAGCCAGTGCCGTAAGACAGAAATTGGTTATATGACATCATAACATTTCCGCAGTTTCGTATTTTCTTATTTACGATATTTTTCAAGGTCTACAAATTACAGCTAAACAAATTTCCTGCGGGTATGTGAAAACCCAGGAAACTTGTCGGGGTGGGGTGAGGGGGTTAATACCCAAACTGTTAAATATGAAGGATTTTGTCCGATTAGAAAATTTCCAGCATTTACAAGCTACAACTCGACACATTATCTGAGGGCATGTGCTGCCTCAGGAAACCCGCTGTCGGGCCATAATCCACCCCCGATAGGTTTCCTGAGTTTGCACGTATCCGAAAAAAATTTGAGTTGTAGTTTGTAAACGCTGAAAATCTCCCGGCTGGGCTACAAATTCTTTATATTTTCAGTGTTAAGCCCCCCCCCACCCCTTACACACACACACACACACACACACACACACAGGTTTGCTGCATTAGCACATGCCCTCAGATAATGTGTCGAGTTGTAGCTTGTAAATGCTGCAAATCTCCCGATCGGACGAGAAATCCTTCATATTTTACACTTTTGGTATGACCCCCCCCCTCCCCATATGCTTGATGAGTAGGCACATCATGCCCTTGGTAATCGGCAAATAAGTCCGAGGTAAAAAAGTCCAGGTAAAAAAGTCCGAGGTAAAAAAGTCCGAGACTGTTGATAAACGCGGGAAAAAAGTCCAGGAAAAAAAGTCCGAGGAAAAAAGTCCGCGGAAAAAAAGGCCAGGAAAAAAAGTCCGCGGAAAAAAAGGGCCAGGAAAAAAAGTCCGAGGAAATAAAGTCCGAGGGAAAAAAGGCCAGGAAAAAAGTCCGAGATGGGCGTTTTGACTGTCATTTTTTTTTTTTGATTGGAGTTTTAACGACCACCGTGAGCAACTCAATGGGCTGTAAGCAGTCACCCGTCCCTAATTTAGGGTCACTGGTTCCAGGGAAGGGAGAGAGCCAGTGCCGAACTTGACTGTCATCATGGGCTAACTAATAAGTCGATTTGACATACTGTTTGAATGTTAGGGGTGGGGGTGGGGGGACATACTTTCATTATTTACCTTGTGTTGTGGGGTTGCCGGAAAACCGCCACACAGGAAAACTGCCACACGTTTTTTATTAATGGGCCGGGTACAAATTGCCATTCCCCCGAGGAACATTTTGAATGTGTGGCAGTTGTCCAAGTTTCCTAATTATGTTTTAGTTTTCCAAGGCGCCTAACGGCGGGAAGGAGCTCCTTTGTTTGTCTGAATTTTCACGCCGGTTATTACCAGTTTAGGGTGACTGGCCACAAAAGTTCAACAGGGGGAGGGGTGTATAAAGATCGCCGTACATTTCTTAACACTACAGTGTTCGACGAAACAACAGAATTACACAGGACTCAAGCTGTGTTCAGAAAAGGACGATAAGGTGGGATTTTTTAATAACGCTGCACTTGTGCTTAGGCACTAAATATTTACATAACATGTCAAGGTTGTAATACTTTTGTTTTACTAAATAAATTCATAGGGCCTATACCTTGGCCTTTTTAACAGCTTTTAATCCGCCGACTTCATATTCACAACGTTTACACATCAAATAAAGTTAATAATATTGCGCTTTTACTTGAGCACAAAATATTAATTTATAGGCCCTAGGCCTAGGCCTTTTTGACGATTTTTAATCCGTCGACTCCATATTCATAGGGTTTATTTGTCAACTCAAGTTAATAGCATTGCGCTTTTACTTAGGCACTAAGTATTAATTCATATAGGCCCTGGGTATAGGCCTTTTTAATACTTTTTATTCTACCGATGTCATATTTAAAAAGTTTATGTACCAAGTCAGGTTAATAGCATTCGCTTTTACTTAGGCATTCACTAGGCCTAGGACCAATGAATTAATAACTACTGCCTAAGCAAAACTGCAATATGATTGTCTTCAGTTCATACATAAACGTTATGAATATTACATCGTTAGAATAAAAACTGTTAAAAAGGCCTATGCCAAGGGCCAATGAAACAATATTTAAAAGCGGAATATTATTAACTTGAGTTAATATGTAAACGTTATGAATATGGCATCCGTAGAATAAAAACTACTAAAAAGGCTTGGGCCTATGACCTATGAATTGATATTTAGTGCCTAAGTAAAAGCACAATACTCTTAACGTGGCATGGTATGTAAACTTTATGAATATGACATCGGTAGAATAAAAAGTGTTTAAAAGTCCTAGGTCCAGGGCCTGTGAATTGATATGTAGTGCCAAAGTAATAGCGCAATACTATTAACCTGACTTGGCACGTAAACTTTATGAATATGACATCGGTAGAATAAAAAGTATTAAAAAGGCTTAGGCCTAGGGCCTATGTATTAATACTTAAGCCTAAGTAAAAGCGCAATGCTATTAACTTGAGTTGATAAATAAACGTTATGAATATGGAGTCGACGGATTAAAAACCGTCAAAAAGGCCAAGGCCTACGTCCTATAAATTAATATTTTGCGCCTAAGTAAAAACGCAATATTATTAACTTTATTTGATGTGTTACCGTTGTGAATATGACATCGGTGGAGTAAAAACAAATAAAAAGGCCTATAAATTAATATTTCGTGCTTAAGTAAACGCCCAATATTATTAGCATGATTTGCTCTGTAAACGCTGTGAATATGAAATTGATAGAATAAAAACTGGTAAAAGGCTTAGGGCCTGTGAATTACTATTTTGTGCCTAAGTAAAAGCGCAATATTATTAACTTGATTTGATGTGTAAACGTTGTGAATATGGCATTGATAGAATAAAAACTGTTAAAAAGGCCCCGGCCCAGGGCCTGTGATTTTAATATTTCGTGCCTAAGTAAAAGCGCAATGCTATTGACTTGTTTTGATACGTAAACATTATGAATATGAAGTCGGCGGATTAAAAGCTGTTAAAAAGGCGAAGGTGTAGGGCCTGTGAATTTATTAAGTAAAAGAAAAATATTACCAACTTGACATGTTATGTAAATATTTAGTGCCTAAGTAACAGTGCAGCGTTATTAAAAAAATCCCACATTAGGCTCCTTTTCTGAACATAGCATGGATTATGCTGTAATTCTCGCTTGGCTTACATAGAACGTTTTCTCGAAATTTGTTTGGAGTTCCCAATTCAATTCTAAATATAGGCCAAGAAACGGTAATATTTATATCCCCCTTCCCAGCACACACTCTTGAACTTTTGTGGCCAGTTGCCCTAAACTCGTATGAAACTATGAACCGACACGAAAATCCAGACAAACAAAAGAACTCCTTCCCGTCGTTCAGACACCTTGGTAAATTGACACACATAATTCTGAAACTTGGAAAACTGCCACACATTCAGAGTGCTCCTCTAAAGAACGGCAATTTGTGGCTGGCCTCTTGATGAAAAGCATGTGGCAATCTTCCGGTGTGGCAGTTTTCCTGTCTGGCGGTTTACAGTGAACTGTCTGTCTGAGCTAATCTCCTTCCTGACATTCCGGCATGCTTTCGAATTTCATCTACCCATCTAACACGTGGTCTTTTTCTGGGTCTTTTTGTGTTCCTTGGTGCCTTGTCTAATACATCATTAGTCCATCGGTGGCCCATTTTTCTAGGAATATGTCCGGCCTATTGCCATTTCAGGGATTTCACTTTCATCATGATGTCTTCAACTTTGGTTATTTTCCTGATCCGCAAGAGTTCCTCTTCTTATTTCGTAGTTAGGCCAGTATTATTAACTTGACTTGATATGTAAACATTGCGAATATGACACCGATAGAATAAAACTGTTAAAAACGGCTAGGCCAAAGGCCCTTGAATTAATATTTCGTGCTGAAGTAAAAGCACAATCCTATTAACTTTATTTGATGTGTAAACGTTGTGAATATGAAATTGGTAGAGTAAAAACTATAAAAAATGCCTAGGCCTTGGTCTCATGAATTAATATTTCGTGCCTGAGAAAATACCCAATATTAATAACTTGATTTGCTGTGTAAACGTTGTGAATATGGCATTGGTTAAATAGAACTCCAGTAAAAGGGCCTCGGCCTAGGCCATTGAATTAATATTTCGTGCCTAAGTAAAGGCGCATTATTATTAACTTGATTTGACGTGTAAACGCTGTCAATACTGCATTGGTAGAATAAAAACTGTTAAAAAGGCCTAGGCCTAGGGCCTATATATTAATATTTAGTGCCTAAGCAAAAGCGCAATGCTAGTGATTTTATTTTATACGTAAGCGTTATGAATATGAAGTCGGCGGATTAAAAGCTGTTAAAAAGGCCAAGGTATAGGCCCTATGAATTAATTAAGTAAAAGAAAAGTATTACAAACCTGACATGTTATGTAAATATTTAGTGCCTAAGCACAAGTGCAGCGTTATTAAAAAAATCCCACCTTATCGTCCTTTTCTGAACACAGCATGAGTCATGTGTAATTCTGTTGTTTCGTCGAACACTGTAGTTTTAAGAAATGTACGGCGATCTTTATATCCCCTCCCTTCAGTTGAACTTTTGTGGTCAGTCATTCTAAACTAGTATGAGCCGGCGTGAAAATTCAGACAAACAAAGGAGCTCCTTCCCGTCGTTAGGCGCCTTGGAAAACTGCCACAACATAATTATAGGAATCTTGGAAAACTGCCGCACATTGAAAGTGTTCACTTAGTGCCCGGCCCCTTAATGAAAAACGTGTGGCAGTTTTCCTGTGTGGTGGTTTTCCGGCAACCCCACAACACTAGGTAAATAATGAAAGTATGCCCCCCCCCCCACACACACCTTCAACATTCAAACAGTATGTCCAATCGACTTATTGGTATGCCCATGATGACAGTCAAAACGCCCATCTCGGACTTTTTTTCCTGGCCCTTTTTTTCCTGGCCTTTTTTACCTCGGACTTTTTTTCCTCGGACTTTTTTTCCTCGGACTTTTTTCCTCGGACTTTTTTCCCTGGTCTTTTTTTCCGCGTTTATCAACAGTCTCGGACTTTTTTACCTAGATTCCATGACCTCATGTGTCGAGTCGTACGTAGTTTGTAAATGCTGAAAACTTCCGAGCGGAACATAAATGCTTTATATTTTGCACTTTTGTTACCCCCCCCCGACGGGTTTCCTGAGAGATAATTTGCAGACTTGTAGTTTGAAAACCTTGAAATCCTTTGCTGAGATGTAGATCATAAACATTTTTTTAAATAAAGAATTACATTAATTATCGCAATTAAGAAAATACGAAATTACGGAAACTTTATATGACTCAGATAACCAACCTCTGGGGGTCGTGGGCATGCAGCGGTCAAAAACGCAATTTTTATACGGCCCCTTAAAATTTTGTGGCCAGTTTTCCTACACCCAAGTTGTTTGGCTGCATCTTGTTTTAAACAGCGTGGAAATGGAAATGATGACCAGGAAATCTCCCCCACGTTTTATATTTTGTGTCAAATGTAATTTGTGCATGGTCCCTGACTGAAAAACGTGGGCCGCCCCGGTGGCGCAGTGTTCTAAGCGATGGCCTCTAGAAAAATATTACGAACTTGACATGTTATGTAAATATTTAGTGCCTATAAGTAAAAGTGCAGCATTATTAAAAAATCCCACCTTAGGGTCCTTTCTGAACACAAAAATTCGCGCTTGGCTTACATAGAACGTTTTCCCGAAATTTGTTTGGAGTTCCCAATTCAATTCAATTCTCAGTATAGGCCATGAAACAGCAATCCTTATCCCCCACCCCCGTCCCTTGAACTTCTGTGGCTTGTTGCCCGAAGTATGAACCGGCATGAAAATTCAGACAAACAAAAGAGCTCCTTCCCGTCTTTAGGCACCTTGGAAAAGAGCCACACATAATTTGGCAACTTCGAAAACTGCCACACATTCAAAGTGTTCCTCGGAGGAACAGCAATTTATGCCCAGCCCCTTAATGAAAAACGTGCTGCAGTTTTCCTGTGTGGCTGTTTTCCTGCACGCCCTCCACACTAGGTAAATAATGAAAGTATGTCCCCCCGACTCCCACCACCCAACATTCAAACAGTATGTCAAATTGACTTATTAGTATGCCTATGATGACAATCAAAACGCCCATCTCGGACTTTTTTTCCGCGTTTATCAACAGTCTCGGACTTTTTTTACCTGGATTCAATTAATACTTACGTCGATGGAGTTTCCAATTCAATTTTGTTGCGCATGTCAGATTTTCACAATAATTCCGTTAGAAAGGTGATGTGGCAAAAAAAAAAAAAAAAAACTGTACGGCCCCTGAAGTTTGTGTGGCTACTTGCCGGTTTAATCTGCTGACCGGATGTTCGTTGTTGTTCCCGTCCTCCGAAAGCACAGAGCCTGCTGTAAATGTTTCTTTTTACAGTAGGCACTCCAGAAGTTAATCCTTAGTCACATATATATGCCACATGTTGGGGCTTAAAACCGCTCTGTAACAAGACGTTTGTCCTCCACCGCCTGTGCGCGAGGATTACAAAAATATGCCTTACCTGTCGGTAAGTTATACAAAAGTTTCTTCCGGCAGAAAGCTATTGTGGAACACATGAGATCCTTAGTCTTCAGGGCATGTTAGCAATCCAATTAGTTTCACCGTTCACACGGTAGAAATCTGACCTTTTACTGGTTTAGAAAGCTGGATACTTTGCGATTTCATAACAACAAAGTCGTTCTGCAAAAATAATAATAAATCAACTCAGTGGGCTATAAGCAGTCGCCCATCCCTAATTTAGGGCCACTGGTTCCAGGGAAGGGAAAGAGCCAGTGCCGTAAGACAAACACAACATCCATGTCTCACGGGATTCGAACCCGGACGAATGATCACAAGCCAACGCTTAGACCACTGCGCCACCGGGAAGACGAACGTTATTCAATTCATAAAGTTTACATGACACGTCAAGTTACTAATATTGTGCTTTTATCGTGGCACTAAACATAAAATTCATAACCCATAAATTAATATGTGCTTGAATAAAAGCGCAATATTATGAACTAGATATGCAATGCAAACATTATTAATATGAGTAACCTTGTAAAATTGGGGAAGTCCCACATTTTATTATTAATGTTTTGTTCCTGAGAAAAAGTGTGACATCATTATTAACTTATAAATCTTACTAACATGGGCCACACATTGCTGATATGGCCCAGGACTTTTTTCATGTAACTAATGCCTGAGTAAAAGTGAAATATTTTAAACTTTACTAGTTAGGGCCTAATGGTACTTTTGCGGGACCCAAGGCGAAGTTTCATTGCATTGTCTAGGGGAAAAAACAACTCATATTTTAATAAAATCGTTACGTAACGAAAGTATTCCGCACAGCCAACGACACATACACACACAAAAAGCATCATAAAGAACATACAGGGCCCAATCCTTGAGCCCCCGTTTTCGGAGAAGTTAAAAATTACTTCTAAGTAAACGAACAAATATAAGTATAATTTAGGCTAATAGTGGATTGTCACATTCGACATTTGTGCTGTTCAGTGAAAGATTTGGAGTTACCAGGGCCCCGAGCACAGCCTCTAATTTAGGGGACCCTTCACTTTGCCCGTCATCCTTGAGAAATGACGTCTTTTTTTTTTTTTTTTTTTTTTAAAGTTCAGTTTTAGCTTTAGACAGGGCTTAATTTATGCACGGGCCTAGAGGGCCCAATCCTTGAGCTCCCGTTTTCGGAGAAGTTAAAAATAAACGAACAAATATAAGTATAATTTAGGCAAATAGTGGATTGTCACATTCGACATTTGTGCTGTTCAGTGAAAGATTTGGAGTTACCAGGGCCCCGAGCACAGCCTCTAATTTAGGGGACCCTTCACTTTGCCCGTCATCCTTGAGAAATGACGCCTTTTTTTTTTAAAGTTCAGTTGTACCTTTAGGCAGGGCCTCATTTATGCACTGGCATACAGGGCCCAATCCCTGAACCCCCATTTTTAGAGAGATTAAAAATTACTTCTAAGTAGACGAATACAATAGAAATATAATTTACGCTGACACATTTGGCATCGGTGCTGCTGAGACCCACTCGTATTTATTTTAGTAATGTCATTCAATAAAAAAAAAAAAAAAAAAAAAGTACGCAAGTTTAAGGTTTCAACGTGTGGTTTTTATTATTCTAACAATTAATTAAGGGGATACGTGCTGATAACTCAGAAATGAAATGAGTAAATGAATACACACCCGTACACACAAATGTGTTTATCGATAAAGCACAAATGTATTTATTGCTGTTTAATGCTTTGTCATCGTGAGGGAAAATGATAGTCTCGAAACAGACCCGAAGAGTATCATGAAAACTAACGGAGCCGCCGCGGTCAGACAAGGAAGCACGTCACATGATGTTGCTTTCTTTCCGGAACGACATTTTCGCGTGAAAAACCTACTTACCTAACACGACCGAGCAGCCAGGGAGTTTTGACGTCACAGGAAGTTTCGTCAGTTTACTCCCCCTTCCGTCACACCGTTCTACCCAGCAGACGCCACTAGACAGGTTGTGCGGTGAAAGCAACTTACGGACAGCGGGAACTTCACATGCGGCTCGCGTTCGCTGCCGTTGAGAGTGAGTTTACTTTGGAGCGCTAAAACGAGATAAAAAAGCTTTCTATTCCAATTTTTTTGTGTGATGCTTCATTCCTCTGTTCTGAAGTTTGTATCCATGCCACTTTTAGAAGATTCCGTCAAGAAATAAAGGAGCAAAGTAAGGGAGAAGTTGGTTCAGTTAGAGACCACCGATGGGCATTCTCAGACGAGAATGCCCCCCACCAGCTTGAAGAGTACCCTGCTGGCAAGAAGGATCCATCGCTTCATGTGGTTTGCGCCGTACTCGTATCATGCCATCCGCATATACTAACGTGAATATCTACTCATCAGTCCAGGCAACATTTTCCCACATGTCTAGGGTCCAGTGGCGATGTTCCCGCGCCCATGCTAATCTTTTCACCCTGTGATGTGTGGTCAGCAGCGGTACCCTCGTGCGACGATGGCTTCTGTACTCCGTAGCGAGATGGTTCTGGATGGTGTGGCTGCTTACACGTTTTTGTGCACCAGCGTTAAATTGCAGAGTGATTTCTTGCACTGTTGCCTGTCTATCCGCTGTTACAATGCGAGTTAGCCGACGATGACCCCGCTCATCCACACGCTGTTCAGTCCATGGCAGTTGGTCCTTGCAGGGATGGTTTTACTGGATTCGATGTACTCATGGTGCACCCGGGACACAGTGGCTCATGAAAATCCCAGTGCCAGCACGACTTCCGAGATGGAGTGACCCATTCGTCGGGCCCCGACAATTTGCCCACGATCAAATGCGCTTAGATCCTTCGTCTTACCCATACTGCGTCAGACTTTTACCGATTCCCATCGCATCACTCCTTATAGTGCCGGATCGCTGCATACGTCATGTCGTTTTCGTTTACAGGGCCGCCCACAGCGCCACATTTGCAAAACGCCAGTTGTCTCTAATTAAATTACTCTTCAGTGTATAATAAACAGTTTGTAGATAATGTAAAATGAGTTTAAATGACTTTTAGCGAAAACATGCATTTTTTGTCATCATTCGGAAAATAAAGCTGTAAAAACAATCGCGCAAATTTATTTCAATGAACATATTGATGAAATTCTAGGTACAAAAATTTCAACTTGAAATTGATACATTTAACTGCAAATAAACTACAGTAAGCACAGAAAACAAGTCTTTAATATGGCGAAGGCAAGATACGTGCTTGCTCCTGGCACTGTCTTACGGTAATTTCTGCCGTATTCCAAACAGAAAAACGGGACACTTTCTCAGTGGAATATCTTGATTTGAGTAGGTCGTTCCTTTAATCACATGTTGGTCTAGTCTATACTTACCACTTACTTTCCTCCATGATATTTGCAATAAAGCAGAAAGCAATAAACTGAACAAGACATATTTGATTCGTATGGTTCATACGCTTTTTCAATAAAAAAATTCTTGGACTTTTGGATTTTTTTCCAGGATATACGATCCAAATGCTCTTACTTAAAACATAGTGAAATCATACGTCTGTTCAATTTGTAACCTACAACAAACAACTTCCTACACACTTGGGCAAACTTAAAACAGAATGTTAAAAATGATGTCTGCTGCAGCTAATCAGAAACTTTGAATCACAGATAAATACTGAAATACCAAAACTGTCACTGAAAATGTGACCAGATTTATTATCTACTATACTTTTATATACAGTATACTACACTGATTTTGAGAAAACACTTCTACTTTGTCTTTAGTTCAATTATTGAAGCAAATTACAGAATAAAAAAAACCCCCATAAAACTCAAAAACACATAGGTATGTGGCATTTCTCTTGAAATGCTTTCATATACCACACAATCAATACATAAAATACTATTTATATTTAATTATTTTGAAATAATGCTTACATTGAAAATTTAAGGGCGATCTAGAACTTTTTAACTTTTATCTAGAACTTTTTTCAAAGGACCAAAGGGATTGTTATTTCTTACACACATAATCATGGGAGCAAGTATTTGTGTTACATTTTATTTAGGGAAGGAATTTTCAACATAATATCGATGCCATAGCTATGTTTTAAATTTTTACTTGCCAGCAGCAAACAAAGTATGCACAAAAATTTCCAACGTGAAATGAAAGAGAATAACGGGAAAACCTTATGTCCAAGGGCTGTATGCAATTGCATTCATTAGTGATCATGGCAATTTAACTGGGCATGATTAAAAAACTAAGTATAGAAGCTCAGAAAATACTAAGAAACAACCAGATTTACGTTTCTGATATTCATACATGAGACTCTCCAAGGAACAAAAAAGCTGAACTTTCTAATCGGGTGAAAGAAATCAGAACATGTGACAAGAAAGTGTGAATATAAAGCAGCACGAGAAAGATGGAATTGTTAACTGTATTCACAATATAAAATTACTGAATTCAAAACAAAATAAAGTGATTTTAAAAGACTGCTTCAAACACATTTTTTTTTTGTACTTGCTAGAACATCAGCTCAATTTTCCTCTTGTGCTGCTTTCTTCTCAGCAAGTTACATGGCCATATTTGTCTTTACAGCTGCACAGCAATCTTTTCTTAGTTTTTCTTTCTGTTGATATCATTCCCTTAATATTTCTTCACCACTTTTCTTTCCTCTTCCCCTTTTATTACCCCAGATGATAATAATTTATCAATCATGCTGATAGAACTTTCAGCCTGAGGACCATGAATGCATGACATCAAAGCTTTCGCTACTTGAGGTGTGACTTTCAGAATATGAACTTTTGAACATCCTGCATCAATTCTAACAAACTTTCAAACTCCATCACTTCTATTTTTGGAAAATTTCCCCTCCATTATCAAGCTTAACTGCAGACATTTATGGGGGAAAGAAACACTTAACAACCACACAGGATAGTGAGAACATCGCAGAAAGTAAAAAGAATGCGATTTCGGGAGAAATCTTCGTTTCGACCGACTTCCGTTTTCGGAAACTTCTTCCTCCATTTTTAGGTTAAAATGCAGTATTTTTGGAATAAAAAGATATTTAAGAACAATATTGGTCAGAAGGAACATCACGAGGAAAAAAAAAGATTACGGGAGAAATCTTCGCTGCATCTAACTTCCGTTTTTGAAAGACGGAATCCCGTCGTCAAACAAAAAAAGAATCCCTCTCCCTCAACATTATCCCCCAAAATTTCTGTTCAGTTGTGCATTGATCTCGAGTGTGCCCAAAATGATAACGGAAATGGTGGAATTCTTCGAATCCACGGAAGAATCTCACGGCTGAAGACTACAGTACAGGGAAATCTTTGCGCCATCTTAACTTCCGTTTTTGGAAATCGTTGCCCACAGTTTCATGCTGAAATACAAACATTTGTGCAATAAAATGATATTTAATAACAATACTGGAAACAGGCAACATCATGAGAAAAAAGAAATAACCATCACGGGAAAAATCGTCACTCCGTTTAACTTCAGTTCTGCATCGATCTCGAGAATGTCCCAAATGATGACAAAAAAAAAACGTAATTCCGCGAATCCGCGGAAGAATCTCATGTATGGATATTAGAAAGCAATCTGATTTTATAGCAAATTTTTATATAAAGTATTCACTACAAAATTTCAGTAAAGGTAAAATACCCCTCCCCTCACACACAAATAATCAGCTATTTACTTCCACCGGTGGCTAAAAAATGCGTTACGAAAATTAACAAATGGCGCAAAGAACGTTTCCCATAGCAGAAGGAAGGTATTAGAGACAAAAAGATTTTCAAATCGATCAGTTAAAAGGAGAGATATGGAAGGAAACATGATATAACTATGCGTTTCAGCAGAAGAATTTTGCATAATGGAAAAGTTGAAAACACGAGAAAAGCATTCTTCATAGCAAAAGCTATGCTAAGGAAAAAAAAAAAGAACTTTTCAAATATGTCTCCCGGAAGCAGAGATAGCAAGAAAAACGTTTTGGCCTTTACAACCCCTGGGGGAAAGTTGTACATTATTTGAAGAGGATCTTCGTATTGTAGCAAAAATCTTATTCACTCTCCATCTTTATTATAGCGAATAGCATACAGTAAAAAAAGAAAATTCTCAATAGGGTTTTTACAGGCAGAGATAGCCTGCAAACAAAAGAACACAAAACATCACCTAGTGGCAGAATTGTGAACCACAAACCTCCTCAAACACAAACCTAAAGAGTTCCATAAGGTAAACGGCATCTGGTGTTAAAAGAATTTTTTAAATCGCATATTTAGAAGTACAGATAATAAGAAAATAAATTAAATATTTGCGCCCCGTAGCGGCAAAATTGTGCATTATTTTGTGATGAAAATACAAATAAGGAGTTTTCATAGTTATCTGATCGAAAGAAAATATTTTTCAGTTGGGTTTTTAGTCCGCAGATATTGCTGTAAACGGAAATGTGAGCTTACGCCCCCTAGTGGCACATTTGTGCATTAAGAAATATTTGAAATTTTATGAGAAACACTTCACACTGAAAAAGTTCTCCAACAAAGAAAGAATTTTCCAAACTGGACTCCTAGAAACAGAGATATGGACCAAAAATAAGATATACGTGTACACCCCCTGGTGGAAAAATTGTGCACTATTTTAAGCAGGAAGTATTCTCAAAAAGTTTTCCCGAGTTGAGCAGTACTGGTTCGCGGAAGAATTTTTTTCAATTGAGTTTCGAGCTCAGATTTTGTTGCAAATACATCAGAAGCCAAAATAAACATTTACGCCCCTGGTGGCCAAACCATTCTATACCTGAAATGAGAATTTGTACGCAAAACATTTCAACCTCAAGAGCTGTATTCGACCCAGGAAGATTTTTTCAAATCGGACTTTTATTGGGTTGTCGGAAAAGTCACGACGTATTTTGGCACCCGATGGCGGTTAAGCAGTTTTCGAAGTACTAGATGCATGCGCAGCTCTGTTATCGCTATGGCATTCAACAGGTGCCAGTTCTAGCTGCAGTCTAAAAGGAATAGTGAGCGATTTGGTTAATTTGCAGAGATTTGACATCAAGTTGAAGATGGAAGACCAAACTGTGCATTTCCCCCATATTTTACTGTTTTACTTCCGTAAAGGGAAGAGTATGCGTTATCTTGTGAAAAGTTGCATAAAAGTGTACGGTGATAATGCTCTACAAGAACGTCGGTGCCAGCGGTGGTTTGCAAAATTCTGTGCTGGTGATTTTGACCTCAACGATGCTCCTCGGTTCGGGAGGCCAACCGAGGTTCACGACTACCAAATCAAGGCATTGATTGGGTCAAACCCACGTTACAAGACACGAGAGATTGCAGACACATTGCACATCCATCATTTACGACCACCTTAAGAAGCTGGGATACGTAAGGAAGCTCGATGTGTGGGTTCCTCATGAACTCAAAGAAGCTCAATTGACAGCGCATATAAACATCTGCGATATGCTCATTAAACGTGAGGAAAACTATCCTTTTTTGAAGCGGCTGATAACTGGTGACGAAAAATGGATTGTGTACAACAATGTGCTGCACAAACTGTCTTGGTTCAGACGTGCTGCTTTGCCTCAAATGACATCCAAAGCAGACATTCATCAGTGGAAGGTTCTGGTCTCGGTGTGGTGGGATTTTAAAGGTGTCTTGTTTTTCGAGCTCCTACCACGGAACTAAACAATCAATTATGTGTACTGTCGGCAATTTGACAGTTTGAACGAATCCATCATCCAGAAACATCCAAAGCTTGTTCATCGTAAAGGTGTTGTGTTCCATCATGACAACGCAAGACCACACACAAGTTTGATCAGCCGCCAAAAATTATTGGAGCTTGGGTGGGATGTGTTGCCCCACCCAGCATACTCGCCTGACCTTGCGCCATCAGACTTCCACTTGTTTCACTCTCTTCAACAGCCCTTGCGTGGTATAACGTTCAATTCAGATGAGGCTGTAAATCAGCACCTTGAACAGTTTTTCGCCACGAAAAACAGGTCCTTGTATGAACGAGGCATTCTGCTGAAAGATCGCAAAAGGTTATCAAACAAAACGGGCATTATATCGTCAATTGATCTCTGTTCTTTCTATCAATAAATGACTTTTGTAAAACATGGCTAAAATACGTCATGACTTTTCCGACAAACCAATAGAAGCGGAGATATTGGGAAAATAGGGATTTGCCTTTACGCCCCTAGTGGAAAAGTTACGCATTATTTAAAAAGGGACTGTAACTAAAATAGGCTTCAATATAAATGTCATTGAAAGGAAAAAGAATTTTTTCAATTGGATATTTAGAAGCAAATATATGAAATGCTGTAAGGTCAGGTGATGCGTAACATCACAGCCTCTCTCTTGACAAATGTCAACCCCGCCTTCTCGTGGTGCATCCTGTTCCCACTAAAGGGGCTCTGACGACCGCAAATAGCGGTATAACTATACCATCGGGATCAGAGGAAATGCTATCCCACACTCACCAACCCGCTTGGCCAGCGTGGTGAGTTATGGCCAAACACCTCCAAAATGACTCTACAACTTAAATCTTGGCCCTCAGTCTCCGGCAGTTGGAATGTACCTGGCCAAGGCAGCGGCCAGTGCGACATGAAGGCAGAGGGTGCTAAGAATCCCCGGAGGACCGGACTAGGCTGCCATTTGATGCTGACCTTGGCAACGTACAACGGACGCTCCCTATCTTCTGATTCAAGGCTTCTTGAATTGGAAGAGGAACTACAAAGGATCAAGTGGGACATCGTCGGGCTGAGTGAGTGAGGTAAGGAGAAAAGGAGAAGATCTCATTGAACTGAAAAGTGGACATCTCTTCTATTATCGTGGGACAGATACTGGCAGAACTAGTGGTGTTGGATTTATAATAAACAAGAAACTGAAGGATAAAGTGGTAGAAGTTGAAAGTTCCTCTGACAGAGCTGCACGACTCGTTATCCAACTATCGAGAAGATACCAGGCTCAGATTATTCAAACTTATGCACCCACCACAAGTCATCCTGAAGAAGAAATTGAAGAATTTTATGAGGAAATTCGTCATCTAAATAATAAAGGTAAGCAGCACTTGAAGATAATTATGGGAGATTTCAATGCAAAAATAGGGCACCGGCAACAGAATGAAACTTCAGTAGGTAAATTCGGGTCACGGCAACAGAAACCAGCGTGGAAATACTCTCGTTGAGTTTGCAGAGGCAGAAGGATTTTTCATCTTGAATTCCTTTTTCAAGAAAAAGCCACACAGGAAATGGACATGGAGACATCCAATTGGGACGACAAGTGAAATTGATTTTATTATGTGTAACAAAAAATTCGTCATCGAAGACTGCAGTGTGCTAAACAAGTTCAACACAGGTAGTGACCATAGATTGGTGAGATGTAAGATGCACCTCAACACTAAACTGGAACGTGGCAAGCTCATAAGACAAACAAAATGTATTGACATAACCAACCTTAAAAAACACCATAATACTTTCAAGTTGGAACTGAAGAACAGAATCTCTGCTTTAGAAGGCCTAACATCGGAAGAAGTGGATATTTCTGAAGTTAACAGAAAAGTAACCAAAGCTCTTATGGAAACAGCAACAAAATTAGCTGGGTCTAAGAACAAGTTGCATGTAAACAAATTATCAGGAAAAACCAAAAATGTTGATGCAAAAAAGAAGAGAGATGAGGACAACTAAAGAAGATGTGACTTCCAAAGTGGAATATATAGAGCTATGCAAGACAGCACGAAAAAGTATCACTGAAGACGTAAGGAAATTCAACTGTGAGCTAGTGAGGAAAGCAATTGAAAACAACCAAAGCCTAAAGATAGCAAAGGGACATCTCAGTAAGGGAAGAAAACAGATTATGGCTCTGAGAAAAGAAGATGGTTCTATAACAAGAAATAGAGGCGAAATTTTGACAAGAGTGAAAGATTTCTACTCCAAACTATATGAAAGGGATGATATATGCACTCCAGACATCATGAAAGGTACCAGAGTTCTTCCAGTCCTCCCAGCAGAAGTTGCTCATGCAATCAAGAACATGAAGCGGGGGAAAGCTCCAGGAGAAGATGGAATTACTATAGACATCATACAAGAAGCAAGTGGAGAAATTGAAACAGTACTCGCCCAAATTTTTACTCGATGCCTTAATGAAGGGAAGATTCCTGAGGATTGGAACAATGCTACAATGATCCTGCTACATAAAAAAGGTGACATTGAGGATCTCAGGAACTACAGACCTATCAGCCTCCTATCAGTGGTTTATAAAATCTTCACTAAAGTTCTTTCACACCGCTTGAAGGTAACACTGGACATGGCTCAACCGAGAGAACAAGCTGGATTCAGGAGTGGCTACAGCACAATAGATCATATCCACGTACTGAGAGAACTAATTGAAAGAGCGAGGGAATATGAACTTCCATTGTGCATGGCTTTTATCGATTATGAAAAAGCCTTTGATTCGGTGAAACCATCAGCAGTTACCACGGCTCTGAAATCTTGCGGTATTGAAGATGCATACATTAATATTATTAATAACATCTATGAAAAATGCAAGTGCAAAGATTCGGCTGTTTGAAAATACAACACACGTAAAAATTGGAAAGGGAGTGAGACAAGGTGACACCATATCTCCGAAGCTCTTTAATGCCACATTGGAAAATGTCTTTCAATCACTGAACTGGGAAAACAAAGGGATAAAGATTAATGGAGATTATCTAACCCACCTTCGTTTTGCTGATGACGTAGTCATTTTTGCAACTACCCCATCAGAGCTGCAGAGTATGATCCAGGAACTTGCTGACAAGAGTAAAGAAGTGGGATTAAAAATGAACTTTCAGAAGACAAAAGTGATGTTCAATGCTTTTACAAGAAATGAAGATTTATCGATTGATGGAGAAAAACTGGAGATAACAGATACGTACGTTTATCTTGGACAGCAGATATCAAGTGAGGGTCACATTGATGAAGAAATTAATCGGCGTACAAAACTTGCCTGGAGAGCTTTTGGAAGAAACAGCATAATTTTCAAGAACAATATGCCATTATGTCTTAAAAGAAAAGTGTTTGATCAGTGCATCCTTCCAGTGCTTACGTATGGTGCAGAGACGTGGACCTTAACTAAAAGAGACATACAAAGGCTGCAGACAACTCAAAGAAGCATGGAGAGGTGCATGCTTGGTATAACCAGGAGAGATAAGAAGAGGAACTCGTGGATCCGAAAAATGACGAGAGTGGAAGACATCATGATCAGAGTTAAATCCCTGAAATGGCAATGGGCTGGACATACTGCCAGAAGGACAGACCATAGATGGACCGCCGAGATTTTAGATTGGATTCCAAGGGACAGGAAAAGACCCAGAAGAAGACCACATGGGAGATGGGTGGATGAAATTCGTAAATATGCGGGGAGTGACATGGAGGAGACTGGCACAAGACAGACCGTTGTGTGGAGGAAACTTGGGGAGACCTTCGTCCAGCAGTGGATTGATAATGGTTGACAATGATGATGATGATATGAAATGCATTTTATATTCGACACAATCTCTATTTGCGCCCTCTAGCAGTGAAGTTTGTGCATCGAAAAACCCCCGGAATGAATGGATCATCATTCTTACAGTTTAAGCTTCCCAATACAAAAAGAATTTTACAAAGCGAACTAATAATTGCAGAGATATGGTATCCCTGGCAGAACAGACAAAGCGATAACATAAGCATGACACAAAAGATGCTAATAGCGCAGCTTCAGTCCTCCTAAACAAGAAAACCGATAGGCTCCCACCCCACACACATTTTGCAGGGTGGGGGGATTTGTCAGACATAAGTTATGTCAGTAGAAAAATCCTCAACTACAAAACATCGTGCAAGGACCAAAAGGCAGAAATGGATAAAATTCTAGGACATGTAACAGAATTTTAGGACATTTCCAGGACAAAATTGAATTCCAGGATGCGTATGAACCATGGATTCGACATATACATATCGATATCAAAGTTGATATTCACGTGTATCAATATTAAAAATGATGTTATACAAGCACATCGATATACACAACACAAATCATGTTTTCTTAAAAAAATAGTAGCCTTACAATTAAAATAGTTCAAGGTTTCTCCGAAAATAGTTGCTTTTGGCTGTTTTTTGTAAGAAATAGCCATAGTCGCCAGTCATAAAAAATAGTAGCAATAGTCGCCACTGGCAGCCCTGTAGATAACTTTTTTTTTCATGCCAATTTAGTAATTTGTATTATAGAACCCCATGTTTCACATAAATATTAATAGAGCTGCAAATAATGTATTATTTTAGTCCAATAACATTAGAAGAAAACTTATAATCTTGAGGCTCAAGAGAAATAACCCCTATTATTTTCTCCACAGTTATAAACTTCATTGTTAAGATTTTTCCAAGAGCATAACCATTGTGATTATGGAGCTATTACTTTTGATCAAAATACTTTAATCTTGAAAATCATAGCAAGTACATCAGTGTGGAGGTTCAGCTCAGAGTTGACAGTTTCAGTTGGTCAATCCACCTGAAAATAGAACTCAGTAAGTTGGAGTCTGTTGGCTAATGTTACACAGAACTAGCTGGTACCGCAAAATGTTTTTATACCAAAGCTTAATTTTGTGACAACTTTAGATTAATAGGTCATTGTTGTGATCACATATGCCATTGTTGCCCAGTGAAACACTCTTGTGGAGGCAAATCCATCGCTCATTTATAATCACCTGCAAATGGTGTAGGCAGATATTCTCAGGTGATTTGGCCATGTTGAAAGAATAAGTTGTGAGATTCTAACTAAATGAATTTATCCAGCCCAATGTTACAGCAAAGAAAGATAGAGGAAGGCCAAGGATATTGTGGGAGGAAAAGATCCAGGAATGCCTACATGAGAAAATGATAACAAGTATGAAGTACAAAAGGTCTTGAGAGACGTCCGATGGAAGTCTGTGAACCTCAAGGTGTGTGACAAGGTCGTAAATGGACACATTAGATGCATCAACAGTAAGTAAAATCTATCAATAACAGTTTTAAACATTTGGTAGATGGGTTTTTTTTTTTTTTGAGGAGCTAACCTCTGAATCTCAGAGAAAAGCTTAGTGATATACATGTACTTTTGATAAAAATAAATAAATGGGGGCAGCCTACAGTAATGTCTTTCCCAATTATTAATATCAAACCACTTGACATTTCCCTTATGACTTATTTATTAAGGAAACAATATTTAGTCATGCATATACTCCTTGAACCCAGAGAAGAGTTCTGTGTTTTCAGTCGACAGCAACTTTTATCTCGATCATAATGGAGATTTGTGAAATAAACGCTTGAAACAGTGCTGTAAGTGTGTGCGTAGGAGTCTGACACATGTAAGGTGTAGGTTACATCTAGAAGAACACAGTTTCACAAGTACAAATTCATAGAAAAGCAGCTAAGTTGGATGGCAAAGTGTATGTTATAGATATTCTAAACTATTTTACTAGGGCATAAATTTCCTCTAACTCCTGTGAATATGTAAATGGTAGTGTATGCATTTAAATGATGTGTTACAATCTTCTATTTTTAATCCTTTACAGTGAAAGAAAATAAGGAAAAAACCAAAGTCATGGTTTTTGAGAGAGGAACTGGCAGCACTGAATGTAATGTAAGTGTAAATGACACAGTGATTGACCAGGTGAGTGATTTTGTGTTTAGGAAGCATGTTGACGGAGAGAACAAATTGGATGGTGAAATTAGTAGGCAAGTGAATTCTTCATTGAAAGTCATGGCTGCTCTGGGAGGTTTTCACAGCAATGACAGGGTTCTCAAGAGAGTCCCGCATGGCTGTGTATGAGAGTGTAATTGTTCCTACTCTGATGTATGGCAGTGAAACCTGGATACTGCAGAAGAAACATAGTAGTTTGTGTGCTGGAGAAATGCATTACTAATGAGGGGTTTGTGGCAAGACATGTTCTGATTGTGTGAGGAATGGATATGTGTTGCAGTTGTGTGATGTGAAGAAAAATGTTGTTAGCAAGGTGGAGACTAATATGCTTCGGTGGTTTGACCATGTTGAATGAATGAGTGATAAGATGCTTACTAAGAAAATCTTTTTAGCCCAAGTGACAGGAAGGAAAGGCAGAGGAAGGCCAAGGAAGTCATGGGAGGAACAGATTCAGGAATGTCTGCATGAGAAACAAATTATGAGTATGAAGTATAGAAGATCTTGTGTACTGCGTGTAATGGATGTCAGTGAAACATGAGTTGTATGTCAAGATCGCTCTAAATGGAGAAGTTTGATATGGCAACAGTAAGTAAAAACTATCTGGTAGTTTGTATTTTTTTGGAGCTAACCTCTGAATCTCAGAGAACAGCTTAGTGATAATATGTATGTATGCATTTTAAACAGAAGTTTGTATAACTGGCTAGGCAGTTTTAGAGATAATCTGGGTGAGTTCACCTGTGAAAATAAGCTTGTCAGTGAAGTGAAAGGAACTTTTACTGCTGTATGCAGGTCTTGGAGATACGAAAATGTTTAGATAGCTTAAACGTATTTCCCATGGCTTGACATTCACTTTGAAGCAATGCTTTGAGCAGGAACATATTAGTTTATAGTAGTTAACAATAACGACACAATGCCTACTAAACAAAGAAGTAATGAAAAAGTTACACTGGTCAACTATTTTATTTAAAAGTAACACACGTGGTAATATCTCTGATATCAGATGAGTACGTTTTATCATACAAATTCGTTTTATAAGAAAAACTAAAATAATATAACATTTAAAATTAACATATTTACAACATAAAATAAATACTTCATGAACAAAAGGCAAAGTAAAATCTTTGTTGTCCTAAGCCCAAAACATCAGAAAGGACTGGAAAAGTATTGGATTTTGTCCATGGTGTGAGGCTGGGGTTTTATTTTCTTCGAAGCACGAAACAAATTTTTCCCCAGTTGGGGAAGCTTATTTACACTGGGTCCACTCTTCATGCTTTTCTTGGGCACTTCATCTTGACATTTTTCGTCAAGAGATTCACTCGATTTTGAATTTGATGCAAGCTATAAAGATACAAGCACAGCAAGTTAAAATATAATGCTACTGTGAGTTATTTCTGATTTACACTGAGCACAAATCAACCCGACCCTACCAGTGTGAAACATATTTATTTTTAATCAAGAAATCATAAGATTAAAGAAATAAAATAATGATTGTGGAACAGTCTACTCTCAATAAGTCGTATCCTAAAGGGAGCGTGAAAAAACTTTGAAATACCAAAAATTCGAATTGCAGAGAAAACAAATTTATTCAAATTTAATTACACCTTTAACCGCATTTCCTGCTTGTAACAAGAGATGGATTATAATCTTTCTCAACTGATCAGAAATTCATTTTTATACTTGTTTTTGATAAAAAAAACCTTGAAAGTTTTGGACGATTCCTGGTCTAAAGGTTGCAATTTTGATGTTGCATTGGCTGGTAAAAACTGAACGACAGATTTAAGGAAAAAATGAATCCATGTACAGTACAGTTATCAACCAAGGGAATCAGTTTCTCTTGGGTGATGACTGTACTGGATGCATTCTCTGCAGCATCATTTTCTTTTATCAAACATTTTAAATTAGTTTTTAAAAACTTCATTGGTTACCCAGGCCTTTTTATTCAATTGATAGACAGTGAGTAGATTTTACACCAGAGAAGCATTTAGATTTTTCATATATGCCTATCATTAATGGCTTAAGATTTCAAATTCACTCACTTTAGCTGCTAAAATAGATATAAACAATCATTGTTTCCCACCACGCACATGAGCTGCTTTACCTTTTAAAGATATAGATTTGTCAGGCAAAAACTTAACAGACTGTTTCATTGGCATTGAAAACCTTGTCAAGGCCATAATCTTAAATGGTAGGCAATTTCTTCAGCAATTTGGAACAAGTCTCCTCATCCATGGTCACACTTCCCTTGCAAAGCTTAAGATATCTGATATTGTAATTTTCAAACAGGCTGCTGTTTGCCTTGAAATCATTATAACCTAATTGCTAACCAAAGACTTCAGCATTCTCTCTTATGATGGATCCTTCTAGCGACACATTTTTATCTCTATACTGAACAATTCACTACATTAAGCATTCCTCAATATATTTTGTTCTTTTCCTTTCACCTTGGGCTCCTTCAAAATTTTTTAAGATTGCCACTTTATTATTTAGAATAGTAGACAGTACTACTCAGTATTCCAAAATCCTCTGCAATTTAATTTGTTTTTGACTACCTCCTTCAACAGCTTTAATTACCTTAACTTTAATCAGTGACTGATAAATGTGTTCAACTTGCGTTTTGAAGCTATGTTTAGAAAAAATTAACGAAACAATTCTTGAATTTGTTCTGAACAATAGCACATAACACAAATTTAACAAAATTTGCTACTGAACACACCATCTGTTTATTAGGTCAAATGATAAAAGGTGCATATGAAATTAAATTCTTATCGGTCAGCTAAGGATGAGCTTTAGACTTCTTACAGGTGGAAATTATGTGGCAAGGGCAGTTTATCCTCAGCTTCTGTTGTTTTTTGTTATCCACGAGTCTTGCATCCAGTGCTTACGAGAAGAGAATTATTATTATTATTATTATTTTTTTTTTTGAGTTGTTAAGACAACCACCATCAGAAAAAATTTCCATTTATTGCAAACAGAATGTCTATGAGCATGGGACACTTACAGGGAGGAATTTTACTTTTTTTGAGTTAAGAATTTCATGTTTTTGAAGTTCAAATTATCAAGACTAGAATGCACTAGCCAGGGCTCAATTTCTACTGGTAGTTAGCAGCAAATTGCTAGCAAGCAAAAGCATTTTTCTAACTATAAAAAGTGGTTCTAGCAAAGGTTGCTAGTGGACAAATTCTGAATGTTTTAGTGTGAACTGTAAAGCGCCACTGCATTGCATGTGTGGAATATTTTAGACACATACAAAAGGAACAACTGCTTTCTGTAAATGAATGTTTCTTGAAAAGTACAAACATTATAAAACATTTTGGCACTAGTAGAAATATCCAGTATGTTTCCCTTATCTACTTCTGCATGTTAGGTTGGGTTCAGTTTCATGAAGAGAATCCAGGATGATTGGAGGGGTAGTTTAAACTTACAAACGTTGAACGCTCTCATGAGTATTGAGGTTGAAGGTCCGTCCGAAGAAAAGTTTAAACCCAGGCCTGCTATTTTAAAGTGGTATGATGAAAAGACCCGAAACCCAGATCGTAAACCATACAGAAAATAACTTAAGATTTTGAATAGTGTTATTGAATTTTGTGAATAACTTAAATAAAAAAATGTTTTAAATATTTGCATTTGAATTAAATTGTTAGAATTGATCTGTCAGGTCATGAAAGGTGAGTTATATTTAAATATCTGTAATCTGTTCAGCATTACAATGTGGATGGTACAGAGGTGAAATCAAAACTTGTCATGATTGACTAATGGAGGAGGACATGTTAAAGTTTCTTTTGTATAATGTTGATAAAATTTTGCTAGTGAAAAAAATAAGGTCACTAGCAAGTATTGATACTGTTAAAAAAAAAAAAACGAAATCAAGGCTTGGTACTAGCAATGCTAAGTATATTACATTACTTTTGCAATTCCAGATGCTAAATTTAACAGATGGCAACACAGAATGTAATGATGTTGACAAGGCAATCTAAATGCATATGTGGGGAGAATAGTTTAGACTTTAAATTGCCTCTGATACAGAGGAAAGATTTTTTTGGATGAAACCCTCCTTGATAATGATGTGATAAACTTGACCAAGAGATCTCTTGCTACCAGGCTTGCTGAGCATAAGCGGGACGTTAGTATGGCAAACTTACCAGTGTTATCAAGAAAGGTTTCACCCAAAGGATGAATTGGAACATATTGCACCTTATACTTCTGCAGAAGGAACGTTAATCAGAGAGACCACTGAAATACTCACTAGGCGGCATGTAATGATTACTATCAACAGAACTACTACTTACGTGGAATGTCTTATTAGACCTGGATGCCAGATAAACTATATATAAATTGTATCTTGAACTGCATTGTGTGCTGCTGAATTTGCTATATATGAACATGCACACACTGTTCACTCTAATCTTAAATATCTGTTATATTTAGAATCTATCAGTTATAGTCTACATGTTGTTTGTGGCATGGCAAAAGCTGCCCATATGTAAGCGAAAGCTCAGCAGTTTCTTTACGATTACCTTTATACACCTATTAACCTGGATTTTAATACAAATCTTCAAGCGTCATGCTTATTTCTTAGTTTGACTCTGGTGTGACCATAGATTTTTGACGAGATCAAATCGGCTTAGAATATTTTATTTTTGTTTCGATAATAAAAAGAGCAGCTGATAATACAGTAGCGCAAAATCTAAATTAGAAACACAAAAATCTGACTTCTGAAATATATTAAATTTTTTCAGCAGAGATTCAGTATGGATTATATTTACTGGAGACATGTTAAATCCAAAACTTTCTGAATTTCAATGTAGTCAGGAAATAATGCAATTTAATAATTCACTGGTCAACAATTTTTTTTTTCTTTTCTGGCCTGGACTTTTGCAGCTGTTTTAGACTGATTTCAGGGTGCTGATTCCAAATCTGATCTCAGATTTGCTCTATCACATCTCATTTTTATGCTATCGGCATACTCCATTTTCATTGATTTTACCCAAAATTAACTCTTTGTCACTTATGATTGCAAGTTGTTGAGAGTCAGTGACTGCTTTAGTGTTAAAATATAGTGTTGTATTTTTAGGATAATGTGTTTATAATATCATTTTTATGTAGATATCCACATTTATTTAATATTTTGCTTCTGCAGGTCGTGATCTAACAATAGCTACAACATCCAAAAGAAGGAAATGCAGTAATTACCCAGATATCTTCTGCTACATCTGTGGCAGCTTCACTTTGCAGGATCAAAGGCGCAACATCAATACCTTTGTCAAGAAGGTTTATCTTGCCTACTTTAAAGTACGACTTGGAGACCAAGACAAAAATTGGGCTCCTCACAAAGTGTGTAAAACCTGTGTTGAAACTTTGCGATCATGGTCTAAAGGAAAGAATGCTAAGCTGAAGTTTGGTGTGCCAATGGTTTGGAGAGAACCTACAAACCATTTGGATAACTGCTACTTCTGCCTTGTCAATGTAAAAGGTTTCAATAAGAAAAACAAACACTTACAATACCCAGATATCCCATCTGCCAGACGACCAGTTGAGCACTGTGAGGAAATACCTGTGCCTGTATTTACTAAGCTACCAGAGATTGATGTTGAATCCCTCAGTTTACCTGCTTCTACAGATGATGATGATGATGATGCTCAGATTGAATATACACCATCTGATGCAGATTGTGATAAAATTTCTCTGTTTAGTCAGCCTGAATTGAATGATCTTGTTAGAGATTTGTATTTGCCGAAGCAGTCTGCTGAATTGTTGGCTTCCAAGCTGCAAGAGAAAGGACTACTCAGACCTGTCACTAGTGTCTCCTTTTATCGTAACAGAGAAGCAGCACTGCAAAAGTACTTCCATTCAGATGGTCAACTTGTTTATTGTAATGATGTTGAAGGGCTTCTTCTCAATATGGGACTGCCCGCTATGATTCAAGTGAATGGAGACTTTTTATTGACAGTAGTAAAAGGAGTTTGAAATGTGTGCTACTTCACAACAGAAATATATATGGTTCAATCCCAATAAGACACTCTGTAAAAATGAAAGAAGAGTATGCCAACATAGATTGTTCTGGATAGATTGGAATACCATGTTCATGGATGGGTAATTTGTGTTGATTTGAAAATGGTTAATTTTCTGCTGGGTCAGCAAGGAGGTCACACCAAATACCCTTGTTTCCTGTGCTACTAGGACAGTAGGGCTACATTAGAACACTGGGTTAAAAAGAACTGGCCACCAAGAATCAGTTTGACACCTGGTGACAAGAACATCAAAAGAATGAGCCTCTGGTTGATAGGAATAAAATTGTATTTCTCCCACTGCACATAAAATTTGGGTTAATGAAGCAATTCGTTAAAGCTCTTGATTACACTGGAGACTGCTTCAGCTATACTGTTCTACCTTTTCAAGTCTCAGTGCAGAGAAGAAAAAGGCAGGAATATTTGATGGCCCTCAAATAAGGACACTCATCAGGGATCCACACTTTGTTACAACAATGACTGCGGCAGAGGCTAGAGCTTGGAATGCATTCTCTGATGTGGTGCGGAATTTCCTTGGGAACAGGAAAGCGGACAACTATCGAGAGATTGTGGAGGAGCTGCTCGAGTTCCCAAGCACTTGGATGTAGAATGAGCATCAAGTTTCACTACTTACATAGTCACTTGGCCCTGTTTCCAGAGAACATGGGTCACATGAGTGAAGAGCAAGGTAAACGCTTTCATCAAGACATTAAAGTTATGGAAGAACGTTACCAAGGCCGATGGGACTCAAACATGATGGCAGATTACTGCTGGTCCTTGATGAGAGACATTCCACAAGCTGTACATTGGAGATCGCCAAAGAAGAGGTCGTTTATGCAGATGTAACATCACTATTGTTAATAACCTTTTTGTACATATCTTTCTTATCTTCACAATTCAATTCTTACATGGTAATATGCATTCACTCACATTGATATGCAGTCACTCTCAGAACTTTGTGCTACGGCTCATTAAACGTTTGTTTCATTATTCTTGTATCTTATCTTATTCTTGTATGTATGTCTGTTTAGCCATTTGTATATGAGCATAAATTTGCTGTTTTTATTGAAAATGCAATATTTGATATCTCAAAAACCTGATGTGATAGACAAAAACTGATGCCAGATTTAGAATCAGCACCCCAAAATTACCTTAAAACTGTTGGAATACCTTATGCCAGAAAAAGTGTGTTGACCAATGATAATTATTACACAGCACATACAAGTGAAAATTAAGACTGAATCTATGGGACTGGAACTATTTTGCATTTTATACTGGTGCATCCATGGAAGCCATTGAAAGGTAAACATTTGAATATTTGTCCCACAGATGTGTGTGCTGTTAAAACAAATTCTATATAATTAGTGATTACTTCAGAAAATATATTGTTTGTACACATCTTAACTTAAAAATCACAAACTTCACTTTTTTTTTAATAATCCAAAATTGATTTCTGTGCAGTAACACAATGACTCATTGAGAGCACATGCGCAGCTCATTAATTAAAATAATTAAGAGACACTTCGGAGAAATATAGAATCTCAAATATCCTGAGTATTTTGCAATGCTTGTTAAGTTTTTATCTTAGATCTGGTCTCTACAGGGTGATTGTAAACTCCTTCAACAAAACAAGAGGGGTGATTGTACACATCAAGACAAACAATATTTGCAATGGAACCTAGGGCCGCATTCCACTCCTAGTGCCAGAAAAGAGTAAAGTTACATATCCACGTTGATCCTTCAACAGTGAAAACAAAGTGAAATACTTAATTTATGAGTTGCACAATTCCAATCGCATCAGAGAAAGACTCAAAGGAGCTGCTCAAACTGGTGTCCAAGGGCGTCGTTGCACAGCCCACACTGGTGAATGAAGGACTGTTGCACGCTCTTGTAGACTCCCGGCGTGGCGTTGATCTTGTCCGCAGCAACAGCGATTTGTGCAATGAAATCTTCCAGGGAGTCCACAGGTGTCTCTTACACCAATGTGTTCATGTGCCCCCAGAAGAATATGTGCAGTGGATTAAGGTCCGGGGAGCGTGGAGGCCAAGCTACAGGTCCACCGCATCCAATCCACCGCCTGGGATATGTTGCATTTAGGAAGTGTGCTGGGGCCCCATCATGCATAAACCACATGCCCCTCCGTGTGGTGAGTGGAACATCCTGCAACAGACCGGGAAGCACTTGCTCCAGGAACACACGGTATGCTGCGCAGGTCAGACGTATACGTCAATTCTCATGTGATGTTTGCATGGTAATATCGCTGAACGGGTTCGTCTGTGTTTTAAAATGTTTGCTCCTCATCGTCAACACACTTGTTCAGCGCACCTGATTTGCATCTTGTGCTTCTCATGCACTGGTTGGAACTCCATATGCCTGCTGGACATTTTTCTAATGTGCTATTTTCTGGCACTAGGAGTGGAATGCTGCCCTAGGTTCCACTGCAAATATTTTTCATCTTGATGTGTACTATCACCCCTTTTGTTTTTACAATCACCCTCTATATTCACCTCCGCTATTTTGTCATTCTTACAGCTATTGTTTCTTTCTTCAATTTGATGACGCTAAATAATTTCGTCAAGATCTTTACAACAAGGCTGAGTTGCAATGTTTGTTGATGGTTACACAATCACTTGTACTGATGGTTACAAAACTGGCTCTATTTAATGCTGCCTGCAGATCATCAGTGCTTTAACCACACGCATCTGGTAAGCCCTCCAAAGGAAATTTTGCTTTCTTGAAAAACGTCTTAATGGCTTCGGGCAACACCTTGCACGATGCTTTTGCAAACCTTCCAAATCACATGACGAACAGGTATGGATTTCATTAGTTCGCCAGAAGAGGATGTGGATTCCACATTCGCAGGAAGCGACTGCATAACAAGTTCCAGATAACAAATTTTGATGCATTGAATAATCTCTTGATCCATCGACTGACAAATGCTGGTTGTTTGGTAGAAATCACACAAGTTTTATATTTGATAGGGCTAAGATGAGAATGGCAGGTTGCATTATCCAAAAAAGTAAAAAACTTGTCTTCTCTGCTTTTTCATCTTGGAATTAAACCTTGTTAGCCACTAAGTCATAACCTGAACCAGTATTTTTTTTTTTTTTTAGAGGTATCGCATTGCAGTTTGCAATGCATTCCTGTGTCAAGTGTGATAGAAATGCGATTTTGCATCGCAAAACAATACATTTTTTGATAGAATATTTCTTGCAGCTAAAATACGAATTGACATGGGAAGAAATGAAAGAAATGAGCACCACCAAAAATAAATAAAAGGGGGGGGGAAAGCATTTGTGCAACAGCCAATTTCTTGGCTGTTGCGTAGAAGCCCAACTAGTATGGATTTTCCATATTTTTTTGCTCAGAATTACGGAGTATGGACATGCCGTCTGAAATTACAGAAAATCGCCATTTGGTTTTTCTGCAACGGAAAGCAATTTTTTTTTACCAACAGTAGCAGCAATAATGATTTCTTGCTGAAATAGCCCGCAGTGATAAATTACCGAATTCAAAATTTTTTGCTAGTTCATATTATTCAGGGGGAAGGGGGGGGGATTAAAAAGTCACGTTCTGTGTTCCTTGATTTTAAGCAGTTCCTCTCAAACAGTTGAGCATCACTGCACATCCCAAACAGTTTGCCTCCTAACAAAACCACGGCGAGCATGTGCCATACGTTCGAAGGGAAGGGTAAGCTGCGCATGTGCTATGTGGCGTTGGTTACTCTCTATGGAAGATCTGACATTAGAAGTTCTTTTCTCACCACAGATGACAGTACCTATGCCGAAAAATTCAACTGCGCAATATATACTTTCAAAAAGTGAATAGGAGAAATTGATCCCTGCAATATATGGCTGAAATGCGAGTGTAATATTGGCAATGCTGTCACATTAATATATTGTCAGGGTGCGAAATTTCCAATCCACAGCACACCATTGGCGAGTGAAAATTTGTCATTGGCAAGTAAAACTCATTGAATTAAGGAATTAACACTTCAGTAAAACCTTTGAAAATATAATCTGGGTCCGTTTTTGGATCCTCACAAAATTAGAGCGTTAAAAACGTATCCTTCGTAAAATTACTCGAGTTAGAAAAGGACCTTTCACAAAGTTCCAAAAATTGCAGTCGAATAATAGTACATCGTATATTTCGAGAACATAATCAGGTTACGTGCATGTCAGTTGGCTTCCACACATCGCGGCGTGAGCAGTTTACATATCGCTGAATGTTACAAATAAGACCCGATATTCTTCAGCAGATTTGCAGAATTCTGCTTTTTTCGCGGTCATTTGGGTTATACTAGAGACAATGCAAAGAGAAATTTTTTATTATTTCGGGAGGATTAATGTGTGTATGGGGGCAAGTGCCTTTTTTCACCTGGGGATGGTATTTCATTTTTCAAAATTTTTGGAAACTGAACTTAATAATTGAAGTTTCTTCCACGGATTCGAGAAATTCTGTCTTTGTTGTCATCATTTGCAACATTCTCACAAGCAATGCAAAACTGAAGATAATGGGGGGGGGTGCATATGGGTGGTGAAGGGGAACGGTTTTTCCTCTTAGGGAGGTAATTTTGTCTTTCAAAACCGGAAGTTAGAGTGAAGGTTCCTTCCGCATTTGTAATTTTTTTCTTTTCGCGATGATCCCTTCTGTCCAGCATTGCTGTAAATGCTACTGAAATATTAGTTTCTAAAAATTTAGGCCATCTAGAAACTGACACATGATTAATGTCCATTAAAGAAGCAGAAAATTACTGAAAATGTGCATGCCCAGCCTCTTTGTGGTTTTGATTAAAATACTGTTTTAAATAGTTCAAATATATTTCCATCGTAACTTGATTATCATTATTCACTGATTGAAACATTATATTTAAAAGTTTGGTTATTTTTTTTAAAAATACATATATTTTAGATTAATTCTACAATTGAAAGTTATGAGACACGTCCTAAAAGGATTTTTAAATATAGCTTGTGTATTAACTCTTGAAAATTTATTTCTTAAAAAAAACTACACAAAAATGGTAAACTGCAATGCAAGTGGCAAAATGCAAAAAAATATGCTGATTTGAACTGCCATCTTGGTTTTCTTGTTCAATTTCCACTCAGCAGGAAGCTTTTTTAAATCCAAGTTATTGAAGCATCATCGTTTGGAGGCTTTGCCAATCACTAATGGTTTTTTAAATTTCACAAGACATAAATGCACACAGAAAAACTGTAAAGCATTCTTTAGAACTTTTTACTCTAGTACAGGTTTTGCCTTTCAAACACAAATTTTTTGTTCAACAGTGCTCAGATTCCCCAGTTTTATCACCATTAGCAGTGTTTCGTAGTTCATAGCCTTCAACAAGTATTAATAATTTCCATATCCAATTCGAAACTTTTCTCCTTGACATCTGCCATTTAACAACTTTCCTTGAACAAAATGTTTGAAAATAGTTTAACCATTTATTAAAAGCATGGGACACTTTTCCAAGTTTTTTGGCTACGTCTCTTGGTTGTGTTTGCAACATGGGGCCTGAAATTGGCAAATTTCTCACTCTCGCAGAAACAAATCACTCCCAGACAATTTTATCAACTCTTCAAGTTTTGGTTTCCCACAGTGTTCTCTTAGTTGAGCTGTTACCTTTATGTCACTACTCTGTTCTTATTTTTTTGCATTAAATTATCATAAATGTGTTTTTTCAGCATTAAACTTCTATGCCACTCACTTTCTTTTTCATGCATTTTAATAACTTTGACTTCTGTATACAAATGTTCTTTATTATTGTCATGGCAAGAAGGAAATGAACAAATGCAACTCACAACAAGTGAAGGCTGTGAATGGTCATCTCAATGAAATCTGTACAAAACAGCCAGCTACAAAGACTTTGTATTCAGTAAAGAGAGCAAAACTGGTCACATGACAAACCTGAGTTGTTCCATGTGCTTATGGAGAAGCCAAACAGTGGATGTGCTACAGTATGTGCTTGTATGAACAACCTAAAGGCAATTTCTGTTTAATTATATTATCTTCAGCCTCAAACAAATTTGTTCCTTGTGAATTCATCATTGCACTTTATCATTTAATGTTTTGTATTAAATTAAAAAACACACATGATGGCATGGGAACATCTGGGAACTTTCCATTGTTAACAAGGTTCATCTCTTGCCATTTCCATTTCAGGCAGGTTCTGTTTTAGACCGGTTAAATAGTATGTAATTTTCTATCTTTCATTTCAGGACCCAAAAAAAAAAAAAAAAAGTTTAATTTTGGGCAGGTTTGTTTCACACAGGTTTTACTGTATGTGAAGTGCTAATAGCTTATCCTGAAATGCCGTTACAAAATTGTGTTAATTTTGTAATCTGGCCACCAAACAACATTTACTAAAACCTTTATTATTATTTTTTTGATGACTAGACTGTATTTTGTAAGTTTTATCTCCAGTAAAATAATTGTGTTATGATTTTTTGGAAGGTAAAGTGTTTTAATTTTCAATCTAGAGATTTTGCAGACAGGGTTCAGCTACATGCATGTTCTTACTAGGGGGGAATGATCTGAACTAAATCAAACTGATCTCTTACTGACTCAAGTGTCATTTTGTATCATTTAAACCTTCTCCCTCGTTTTTTATTTTTAGAACTGACAAAAGTTTTAGTTCGAGCAGAGGCACTGTAATAGTAAAATATAATAGGCTTGTGACATTTCATGTAGAGATGAATTGCACTTATGATATTGCAACACTTCTTATTCATGCTTCAGTCAGTTATTTTAAACATGGAACTATAAACAGGGTTCCCACTCCTTTTCCCCCACAAAAAATAAGCACCTTTTAAGGACTTTTAAGTACCTCTCTAATTTTTTTAAAGGATTTTACCAATTGCATAAGCAACAATGATATGTGCACAAATAAACTTTTACACATGACTAAACTATGCAAATTGAAGTATGCTGACAAAGTTTGCAATATTTTCCCATATAATTTAAGTTTGCGGATGTAATACATTAGAATTTATATAATTTAAAATATGTTCTGCTAGTCAAATTAGTTTTCCTATTTGAGAGAATAATCATCTATGCAACAAAGTGTATGCAAACAGTAAAACTGTAGTTAAAGTTATTAGTTTAAGATTTGAATTTTGCACATAATCATCTCACGATTTAAATTGGAAAACCAAAGTCAAAACTATGCGCTCAAGAATTCAGTTTAGCAAATAATTTTCTCGAGGTATAATGAAATAATTGCTATCTGCATATACAAAGAGGGGAAATACAAAACTGAAATATTAGCAGAGGTGCCAACCATTATAGATTTTCTGTAAGTATTATGGTTTCGACTCAGATTACAGAATTACAGACAGGTTGGAAGAATTGTGGATTTCAGTGTGCTTTGGAAAATCTCAATTTTGTATACTTTTTTGTTATAATACTATGAATTTAGGGAAAATTTGTAAAACTAAATTAAATAAGAAAAATATAAAAATCTCAAAAGCCAACTTTTTTAGCAAGTCTTTTTTAAAAGAAGATCGTGCTTATGTTATCGATTTGTCCGTCCATCTGTGAACACCATATCTCTGAAACTATTACTCCGATTTCAAAAATTCCCTTTGCATTGGAAAGCTTGAAATGTGCGAATGATGATCCTTCGTGTTGTTTTTTATACGATGCACAATTTTGCAGCTAGAGGGCGTAAATGCCGATGTTGAATTCGAAATACATTTTATTCCATATATTTGCTTCTAAACATCAGATTGAAATTTTTTTCTACCTTTCGATTCCATTTATTTCGAAGACTGTTTTAGGTATAGTCACTTTTCCAAGTTATGCATAAATTTTCTGCTAGGGGCATAAAGATAAATTGCGTTTTTTTCCGATATCTCTGCTTCTAAAACTTAGATTTAAAAAATTATTTCTGCAAAGAATATAGCTCTTGATGGGAAATCATTTGCACATAGTTAAATTTTTTGGTAAAAATGGTTTGGCCACCAGGGGTGTTAGTGTTAATTTCTGCTTCCGATGCATTTGCAGCAAAATCTGAGCTTCTAAAATCTCAATTGAAAAAATTCTTTCGTGGACTGATACCACTCATATCGATAAACCTTTTCGGAATATTTTCTTCTTAAAATGATGCATGGTTTCTCCAATAGGGACATAGATGTACATCTTAATTTTGTCAATATCTCTGCTTGTAGGAGTCCGATTGGAAAAAATCCTTCTTTGTTGAACAGCTTTTCCGGTGCAAAATGTTTTTCATATAATTTAAAAATTTTCAAACAAAAACAAGCAAACATTGTTTTTTATTTCTTCTGACAACAAATCGTCACTTCTAATGTCGGTAAGATTTATTGTTTTTTCTTAATTGTCAGTTTTTGACTATGAGTGGAAATACAAAAGGGAGTAAGAGAGTCGAAGTCCAGCAACAGTTGCCAGGATGAATACTCTAAAACATGGCTGTGCATAACGCAATCAAATGTTTCCGAAAACCACGTGTTTTGTACCAAGTGTGGCTGCAATTTTTCAGTAGCCCATGCAGGACCAGATGATTGCTGAATAGCATATCAAGCCCAAAAAAAAAAAAAAAAAAAAAAACACTAGGATTATGTAAAATTAAAGAAGACTCAATCAAAGCCTTTACGTAACATTTTTGCAAAGAATGAAAATAGTGTGATAAATGCTAAATTGCTGTATACTATATTTGTTGTGGAGCATAACCTACCTACAAGCAAGCTATGATCATACTGGTCCCTTGTTTCATGCTATGTTCATAGACTGATGTCGCGAAAAAGTGTAGCTGAGCCTGAACGAAAACTGGTGCACTAATTAAAAACATTCAGAGCTCAACATAGCAAGATATTGTCTCTGCTTTGCAGAAAAAATATTTTTCATCAGCTACAGATGGGAGTACCAATTCAGGTGATCGCAAGTTATATCCACTTGTGGTATCATATTGTGATGAAGCCATGGGTCAAATCTGCTCTTTGTTGTTGACGGTACTAGAGTCCAATGACAGCACAGGCAAAGGCATTTTTAAAAATATAAATGCTGAATTCAGCAAGAGGAATATTTCATGGAAAAACTGTCTTTTGCATGTGATAATGCAAACACAATGTTAAGCCACATTAAAGGTGTTGCTGCTGTTTTAAAAGAAGTTCAACCCACAGTAGTTATTCAGAGTTGTGCTTGCCATTTGATTCATTTGGCCGCAAAAAAAAAAAAAAAAAAAAAAAAAAAAAAAAGCCACAGCTACACTTCAGAAATAAATGCGGAACAGTTTTTAGTACAGCTATACTATTATCTTGATAAGAGTTCAAAAAGAAAAAACACTCTCAGCTTGTGTCAGGCAGTATGTGGTGTTAAAGGACATAAAATTTTAAAGCATGTCAGCATTTGTTGGCTGGCACTTCTTGATGCTGTGAACAGGGGCCTGGAGCAGTGGGAAGCTTTGCAGCAGTTTTTTTTTGGGAAAATGAAGAAAATGTGCAACTTACAGCTCAAATTAAAGATCCGTTATTCCTTAGCAATGCACTTCCAGTGTTTACTTCTTTCAATGTATTTTTACTAGTGTGAAGAACCTGCCATACATCTCTTACACAGAAAACTAATAAGCCTTTTTACAGATTTATTGGTAAGGTTTGTCAAACTGCTGGCTTTATGTGAAGCATCAACATCAATCATAGATGTCAATTTTGCAAGAATGAAATATCAAAAAGAAGATTATGACCTGGTAATTGGTGGGGTACCCAGAGCTTATATAAAATCAGGTAGTTTTTCTAGTACACAGTTAAGCAAGTTCTATTCTAGTGTTTTACAAACTTTTACAAAGTGGCCTGTGCATGTATACTGGAGAAGTTTCCCATGGAAAGCGAACTTCTGAAGCATGCTGTAGTAGCGGATATCTCAATGTGAAAGAAGGCTTCTTATGCTTCCACAGAATACATGGTCTGCTCATTTCAAAATGTGCTGAACTCTGAAGAAGTAAACTAGATGCAGAGTTTGCTGCTTATCAGTTTGATTCTATCAATGAAGCTGCATATCCTAGAGCAGATGTGGCATGAAATGAAATATCTAAGATGTAGGATTCATCTGGCCTTCCCAAGTATTCTGCATTGCCTAAACTAATGTTGGCAATACTGACTATCCCTCACAGCAATTCCTCAACAGAGAGAATATTTAGCATAGTGAGGAAAAGCCACACAGACTTCCGCCCAACAATGAGCACCAAAACATTAAGTGCCCTTCTTGAACAGAAAACTAAAGCATTTTCCTCACGTGAGCAGTGTTATAAAAAGAAGTTTTCTGAAAAAGAGTATACCACTGCAAAACAAGCTACAAGGGAGTCTTTATGTCAGCAATGACATGGGGTAAGTGCAATATTGCTAATTTCATAAATTTTTTGTCAGGATAGTGTAGACTTATAAGGTTATTACACATTTCATGCGTTAATTTTTCACTAAATACACTTTCCGCGCATTAATGATGAGGCTTCGTATGGTGATAATTATTAGGCACCTCTGTATTGGTACCAAGAGATGGTGATGGGGATTGTCAAGTGGAATCTGCTAGATGCGTTTTAATTTAGCTCCATGATCCTTCATCTTTTTTCAGCAAATTACTTATCTGACACCCTCTCCCCCACTCTTTCAGCTGATCTCACATGACATTAACAGAGCCAAGTAGCAGCAGCAGTTTTGGCACTACATCAAATATTCTGGATTTTGTGCAGCCAGTTATAACAAATAAGTATATATTTTTTTAAAGTATCTTTTGCCATTTTTGGCAAAAAAGAAAGGACTTCTAAGCACCCTAAAAGCATTAAGCACTTTTTAAGGACTTTTGATGATTTATAAGGACTATGGGAATCCTGTAAAATATGTGCATTAAAACTGTTGTGAAAATATTTTTCTCAAAGACAAGTACACATCATTAAGGAGAAACTCACCATATCAAAGCTTGAGTGGTAGTAATCCTTATGGAACCCTTCTTCTTTTCTTTTCCTTGAGTTCCGCCATAAGTGCTTCTGTGAACATTAAAAATAGTATTTCTACAATTAACAACTGTTTGCTACCTTGAAATTTCTTTATAACTTTAAAACATCAACAAATGTAAGAATGGTAAGTGCAACTATTTGCTCTTGTGTAATTTAGTTTCCAGTGTATTATTTATATAGGCCTACACACTTTTTAAAAACTGCATATATATATATTCCTGAACATATACCCGTCTAGTAACGTGTAGCACCACCTTTCGCCCTGATGACGGCGGCAATTCGTCTTGGCACGGACTCGACAAGACACCGGAAGCGTTGGGAAGCCATACGGATCTGCGACCCCTGAACAAGCTCCCACAGTTCACGAAGATTTGATGGAGGGGGTCAGAGCCTCGAACATCTCTCTTGATGGCATCCCAGATGTGCTCGATGGGATTGAGGTCAGGTGACCTAGCTGACAAAGGAAGTGAGGTCACGTCGGTGGAGTGTTCATCCAACCATTCAGATACAATTCGGGAGCGATGGCACGGTGCATTGTCTTGTTGCAGGATGAGGTCCCCGGTGGGATGTTGAAGATGCACAGACTGGAGCAAACGGTTGTCCAGGATATCCCGGTAATGTTGACCTGTGAGGGATGATGTCACACGTACCAGGGGTCCCATTTCAGTTCATGTAAACAGTCCCCAGACGAGAATGCCACCCCCACCAGCTTGAAGAGTACCCTGCTGGCAAGAAGGATCCACCGCTTCATATGGTTTGCGCCATACTCTTATCCTGCCATCCGCATGTACCAACGTGAATCTCGACTCATCAGTCCAGGCAACATTTTCCCACATGTCTAGAGTCCAGTGGCGATGTTCCCGCACCCCATAGCAAGGAGATGGTTCTGGATGGTGTGGCTGCTTACACGTTTTTGTGCACCAGCGTTAAATTGCCGAGTTATTTCTTGCACTGTGGCCCGTCTATCCGCTGTTATAATGCGAGCTAGACGACGATGACCCTGCTCATCCACACGCTGTTTGTCCATGGCAGTTGGCCCTTGCAGGGATGGTTTTACCGGATTTGATGTACTCACGGTGCACCCATGACAAAATGGCTCGTGAAAATCCCAGTGCCTGCACGACTTCCGAGATGGAGTGACCCATTCGTTGGGCCCCGACAATTTGCCCATAATCAAATGCGCTTAGATCCTTCATCTTACCCATACTGCGTCAGACTCTTGCCGATTCCCGTCGCATCACTTCTTATATTGTCGGATCGCTGCATACGTCACGTCGTTTCAGTTTACAGGGCCGCCCACAGCGCCACATTTGCATGACGCCAGCTGTCTCTAATTCAATTGCTCTTCAGTGTATGTAACGTATACATGCATACAAAACACTTTTTATATAGTGGAACTTTGGTTATGTTTTTCCAGGAGATGGCCTTTAAAAACCCCTAAATGTAAAAAACAAATGAAATTTCAAAATGTTAAATACTACTGTAAAATTTTGTGAATGCTCCCAAAACGAGAAGTGTGTGTGTGTGTGTGTCAATTTTATATTATGCTAATGTATAATGTAAGACATTAATACTTTGCGACCTTCAGCCTATGTCTATTTTGACTTTTGTATACATTTTTTTAATTCTAATTTCATTATAAAAACTAGGTTAAAATATTCTGTACAATTTCATAATTTCGATGAAAAAAAAAAACTTACCTTCAAAATTACTAGTAGTAAATCTGAATAAAATTTGAATAAAATTTTGTTTTATATTAAATAACCATATTTTATTGCACATTCCTTACATACAAGCATCACTGTTTTTAAAGCAGTCTGTCTCCTAGTTGATTTAGCATTAGTGCCAAGTAAAATATTCACTAATCTTTGTTTTAAATTTCTGGAATTCGAAGAAAATAGAGAAAATAGAGAATTGTGAACATTATTTAGTAAATTTTTAGTAGCATCTATTTTATGGCTTGGGGGGAGGGGAGCTGTTTCAATTCTCTCAAAGTTGTAATATACTGGGTTGTGTATAAAAGAAAAAAAAAACATGTTTTTTTGATAATCTGAAATTCAAAATTTAATGTTTATAATCACAAAAAAGTGCATAACTGAAATGAAAAAGTGTAAACTTACTGAGGTTCTATTTTATTTTGCTTCATGATTTAATAACCCCCTGTAAGCATCTTACTATATAAAAAGTTGGCTGTTCCCAACTTCGGTACACTAGGTTCAGGAAAGGGACATCCATTACTGTACAATAAACAGAACACCCATGCCTCATCTGGGATTTGAACCTTGGCCCATTTATCAGGAACTTTTCCTGTATCAGGCACTAAATTGTGCACACTTTACAGTGTCTCGATAACTGTCTTATTCATACTGTACGCTTATGCAGAATTTTTCAACCATTACATAATTAATAGACAGCATTTTTGGAAATATTCTAGTTGGATAATGCTTACCTAGGCATTCCGTTTCTAGCGATGATTCACATTTCTTGCACGTTTTGCGGTCTTCGTTGAAGTTATTGTCCTATTGTCCGCTGTATGTGAAACAACCATTCACATCCACCACACTGTTTACTTTGGTTAGTCAGTAGATCTTCACTTTAGGATTCAAAAACATCAACTCTTTACCATTATTAATGCTCTAAAATTTTCACCCAGTCTTTGGGCATACTCAGGAGCGCTGCGACTTTTCCACTGATGTTTGTTGTTTACTTCTCGCCAATGGTTTGTGGTTTACTTCTCTCCCTTGCCTTTTTTGTCGGGAACAGGGATAGGAAAAGAAAAGAGAAGAAAACGGAAAAACAACCATTTGAAGGAAAAAAATATATATAATTAGTGAAACAGACGGCGCCAGCTATGATTGGTCAAGAAACGTATCCAATGAATGGCAACATGGGGTATTGGACTCCATTGGCGAGAAGTAAACCACGAAGATCAGTGGAAAAGTCGCCATGCTCCTGAGGATGCCCAAAGACTGGGTGAAAAATTTAGAGCATTAATAACGGTAAAGAGTTGATGTTTTTGAATCCTAAAGTGATGATCTACTGACTCTACCCAAAGTAAACGGTGTGGCAGATGTGAATGGTTGTTTCACATACAATGGACAATAAGACAATAAACTTCAACAAAGACAGGAAAACATGCAAGAAATGTGAATCATCGCTAGAAACGGAATGCCTAGGTAAGCATTATCCAACTAGAATATTTCCAAGTATTTTTAAAATAATGCACGTAAAACTGAAAAGTAGCCTTTTCCGATCTATTTTTAAGTCTGAATATGAACTGCTTATGTGAATAGACAGCATTTTGTGCTGCCAAACTAATCAGATCATTTCCGATAACATTTGGATGTAGCTTTCACGAAGATTATGGTATGATTATGCTGGTTGCTACAAAACAAAATCATGCGATAGGTACCCTGGTAAAGTTATTATAACACTGATACACTTCATGGCAAGTTGTACTTCTATCAGGACATTTGTATCTTTTAACTTTAAGAACAGAACAGAGTGCGAAGTAAGGATAAGTTCCGACAAGCATGCTTTCTCCCTCAACCTAGTTATAAAAAAGTTTTCTTGTGCTCTCCACTTTCAGTTCCTTTAGGCAGTGAACAGATAAGATCAATTATCAGTCTAGATATGAAGACATGACAATGTATTGTGCACCTGAGGTTTAATTTGGTTCTTTGTTTCACTGACTATTAAATAACTAATCATTGTGATCCATGGAACAACCCTATTTTTCTTAATTCATCCAGTATTGATTCTACTCCCTGTATTTCAGTATTAGCATACCTGTTTTAGAAGAGGGGGAAATGATCAAAGAATACAGCCCCTCCCCATATACCACATGTTTGGTGAATGTGGGTGGGATACAGATTTCACTTTCTAACCATTACCATGTAAGTACTACATTTTAAAAAACAATCTTGCTTGGAATTTTTTATGAAAACCATAACTTTGTACTTATTTATTGTTCTGGTTACAGCCATACAGTTTTGTCAATGAGGAAGGACATTCAAATACAAGTTGACATTTTGAAAGGCTTACTTGAGAGCTTTAAAAATCACAGTGGCACAAGAAAAAGCTGTAATCGGCAAAGTTAACAAATTGAATGATAACTAGAGTTGCTTGACACCAAGTTGATTTTTGGAAAAAAGATGACAGTGCCACAATTTGAACTTATGAAAGTTTGGGACAACCTTTTATATGACCTATCTTTTTGCCCTTATGAACACCTTTATTCAAGACTAGATTTCTATTCAACATGACTATAGTCTTTAAATTGGTCTGGGGGCATTCCTGAAAGCATTGTCAAAACTTCTAAGCATCTTTAAATACATTTTTTAATGTCTACATAAGAAATGACATTTTCATATAGTCCTGAGAATATTTGTGTTCACGTCCTTGCATTAAGCGATTTAATTCTGCCAAACACCTCTACGTATAATTCCGACACATTCTGCAGAGATAAGGAACTAGCCTTTTACAAATTTTCATAATATTTGAATTTTTGAAAGAATAGAATATTGTGCCATCTCTCAATCACACTGCCTTATGTTATGGCTTTCCAAATGTATCAACATATGGAAAACCATAACATAAGGCAATGCATAGCTATATTTGTAATATTTGCAACATTTGGAAAACCATAACATAAAGCATTGACTCAGCTATATTTGTAATGATTTCTATTCAGACAAAAAGCAATCATAAATGACTATGCACACATTAAAAAAAAAAAAACATGATAGCATGAAGTTACTGTTTATGAATTCCAACTGCACGCATGTACTACATTGCACATTTTAGGGCCACAAAGGTTGTCTTTTTCCGAGTTTGAATTACTTTGGATCAGAGCAAAACATCTGACAACTAAGCCATTTAATGATATCCACATGGATCTAAGGCTATAAAGAATTACTCATTTATAATCTAGCCACTGGCTCCAGGAGGGAGGGAAGGTGCCAGTAGGATAACGTCAACAATATGAGAAGTCAGAAGCCTGCACCACCGACGTTTCATTGAGTGATTTAATTTGAGTCATTCACAAAACTTATTTTTAACATTATAGCTTTAGTAGTACAGTACAGCAAACAGTATGATTACTTTTGGCACTTGAGGAGGGAGGGGGCAAGCTTCATGCACACATGCATTTAAGATTTAATAACACTACCACTCTAATGGCATTGGCTAACATCTAATGGGTAATAGCCATCATTGAGAAAATTGAGGAGAGTTTTATCACTGGTGATTAGCTTGCAAGGGTCAATCATAACTACTGAAAACAAATAGATTTTAAAACATTTGATGGCCATCAGAATTCGTGATGTACAAAATTAATATTATCGTTCACACTAATTTTTTAGCACTACCGTTTTTTGTGCCTTTGAAATTCCATGTAGCAAAACTTATTTTGCATATACATCAACAGAACTTTAGAATATATTTCATTTATACTGATGTACACACAAAAACAGCTTATGTTTGAAGAATAGAGTATCTGAAACGCTGTCTGGTTAAAAAAACGTACAATGAGTTGAACAAATACAAAACCACTGCATTATGTTAACATGCCTTATTTGTATCGCAAAGTGTGATGCAACCGTATCTTAATATGTGGGGTTTTGGAAGAGTAGAAGTAGCGCAACACAGTAACATAAATTGGGGGCAGCAATTAATATTTACATAAAAATAATAATGTCAATCAGAAAATAAAACATAAGTTTTATGTTTGGGTAATGGCAGGGCCCATGTTAAATGTTCAGTAGTTCACCAAATGTGATTAAAACAAAAAATTGCTGAGGCAGAAATAAAACTGGATACATTTCTGGAGACTCCCTTTTGTAATAATGACCCTGGATATATGCAGTGGAAGAATAAAAAATAATTTTCAAAGGTCAATACAACTCTGTATTTCATAAAAGACAGGTACTAGTAGATAAGCATTATGAATCATTGAATGCTGGATCTACATGACTATAGCCTGCTTCTGCTGGCTAGAAGACCATTCAGCTTTGTAAGAGTAGTGCCTTAATGCCCCAGTTCCATCCAATGGTGCCTTCTAAATTGAAAACGTCTGTGTTTTTACTTTTTACGTCTCACACACACGATTCTCCTAAAACAATCCTACCCCATTGCTCTGCACACGATGGGGATGAAACTACTGGCATACAAGTTTATATCAGCAAATATGTTCGCTGCTTCGAGCAACAAATTTAGTCTTTTTTTATGGAAAAGCAATGGGCTTTTTTATTTGACGAATTTTCCCAAAATGTCAAGGAATTTACAAGTTTAAATCATCACATAACCACACAAATGGGCTAAAAATGAATATTGAAAAACCTATTTAAGAATGTTGAGAGACCAAACATTAAAAACTTTCATTCTAATGCTATTAGATATTTTAGAGAGGACTGGAAACTTGCCCTTGTCTTAAAGCATTTTTGTTTTTTCATCACCATCCACTGTAAAATGTATTGATCATTCCACCGTTGATTTCTCTTATGGCCTCACTGCGATGCACTATACCTGATAAAGAATTTTTTTTTTCATTTAGAAGTTTATATTTATTCTGTAGTTAAGTTTGATGCAAACACACACTTGAAAGAATTCATGTGAAATCTGAAATTTTTTTTTGATTGAGATAAAAAATTTGGCTAATTTTTTTTTTTTAATTTGTCTGCAACCATGGCTAACACACATTTTCTTATCACTGCTCCTGGGTAATGGTAAAAACAGATGAGAGAGAGAGAGAACATTTCAAATATACATACTTTAATGACTTCTCCAACAGAGCGACTTCTGTAATGTTTCCTCCTTCCACATTCAGGAATATTCTCACATGAATTTTCATTCTGGAACTAGAAAATAAGTTTTACAATTTTTGCAACCTCAAGAATATATATATTTTTTTCAGTTGATCAAAATTTGATCACCTAAAAATAAGACTGATAAAACCGACTTGCACATATATGAATGTGAAGTAATGTAATTAGCAGAAAATGAAGGTTATGAGCACTGACATTTTCAAGTATCAGCACTGCAGTTTTACACTAAAATATGTGATTCAAACATTTTACTGTTACCTTTCTTCACAAATCTGTATATGGAAATTCATAGAAAATTTAGTTTGAAAACAAGTTTTCAACATTAAAGTGAAGAACGAAGCAGTAGAAATACAGATATTAAGAGGAAGATCTGCAATGGAACTTTTGGGTATGTGTAAGACAGGCTAATGTCACCTAATGTTCAACCTTGTTTCAATCAGAAGGGTCCAAAAACTGTTGAACATAGAACTGAAGGGGAAGGCAAAAAAGAAGCTTTCTGGGTGATTGATTTGGATATTCTGAGGCCAGTTCTTTTACAAAAGAAGTGAAGAGCTGCTATGATGAACATATGCCTTGCATTCTGCTGATATCCAGTCAGAAGTGCATGTACACCAATGTCTGCTGGAATAAAGTGCAAAACAAAACTTTTGGATAATCCAATCTTTGTGCACATGCAAAAGTAGCAATAACTTCTGTAATGTTAAAAAAAAAAAAAAAAAAAAAAAAAAAAAACCCAAGTGAAACTGTAAAGCAAATATGAATGGTAAATGACTGATTAGCTCATGGCATTTAAGTATGCGAATCAACTGAATAATAAAAGAACACCTTTTCTACTAAAATCCAGAACCTGTGCTGAAATGGAAATTTCACCACGTACCCCCACCCCCCAAAAAACAACAGTTAATAAGAAATGTATGCTTGAAGTAGGACATGAAGCATGGGCAACACTATAAAAAGACAGGTTAGAACTTTGTTATGGACATTAGATGCAAGTAAAATCATAAGAGGGAAGAAATTAAGAAATAGTAGGCTAAATTTGCAAGACTAACTCAAATACAAAAGTTTTCACTGAGGTGGGATACTTTTGGTCATTACATAGAAATACATTTTCAAAATGGTCAAAAAGTAAATTGGATGCAAGAGAAAAGAAGTTCTTGGTATGTGTGTGCATGGGAGTGACCAAGGGGATAATTCAACCTTTCCTTTCTACAACAAATTTCCAACTCACCTCTTACTTTCACTTCACAAATACTGAAAAGTATCAGATATTATTGCATAGCTACATATGTATTTCAGTAAATCATTCTGTATTGGAACAAAAATAAAAGTTTGTCAGAATTAACACTTCATTTAATGAAAAACTTGAGAGCAGGAATTCAAATAGCCAGTGGAAAAATGCTTTTTATCATATTACTCTACTACCTCGATCTTTAATGAAAAGATCTGAACAGTTACAAAATCAATTTCTAAATTTTATACCACACAAACTATTAGTAATGAGCTGCTGAAATACAAAAAGAAAAGAGGTTGTGGAAAAAGATTACAAAAATTCAAATTTATTTTTGCTACTGTGTATGCACGTGAAGTACAGAGGGTGATCTCCTCTTGCTGCAGAACCCCATGCTTTGCTAAAAATTCATTTATTAATGCATTACCTACCTGAAATCATGCTAGGCTGGCTAATTACAAATGACGCTGGAAAGTGTTTGTTGTTTACATAAGTGAAGATACATCTGACTTTCTACACCCGTAAACAAGTGCTGTAATGTGACTTATACAATGGATTCAATTTCACAGTAAATATTGGTTTTCCCTTCATTTATGGTACACTTTCCAATTTAGTGTTTCCCATGGACGAAAGACAGAGCCAGTCGGGAGATATAGTTCACACACTTTTTCTGATTTCTTTAATCTCCATAAAGCTAGAAAGTCTGCTAGACTTCTATGCAATGTGTGACAGGCAGTTCTATTTTAAAACAACCCATTGTCCAAACAAGCTACAAGACAAACTGCTGTGTTCAAGGCAGGGACCATTCCAGGCTGCATTTGATGCTGTTGGGTGGTAGCTTTACAAACATAATTTTAGCTCAAATGGTATCTTCATAAAAATATCTTTAACTGAGATGGTATCATCACAAAATATTTTCAATAAAAGTTAAAAATATTTTAGCATAAGAGGCATCTCAAATATTGTGTTTAACTAGTGTGCTTTCTTTTTGGCATTCAGACCATTTATTTTACTGTGAAAGCAAAACAGGGCAGTTGGTGTTGAACATTTTTTTATTTATTTTTTTGCATGCTTGGTTACACAACTGGATTTCTTATTTACATGTCCAGACCAATCATTTTGATGACCCTTGTATCTGGGCAATGGCACTTTGCCAGTTCTGATCTGATGATGATTCTATGAATCTACACCACTTTGAAACTTCATGTAACTTTTTAGGGTTTTTTAAACATTTTTGGCAGAATTGTTCTAAACATAATAGGTAAATTTCATTAAAAAAAAAAAAAAAAAAAAAAAAAAAGGACAAAATTTCACAAAAATGGGCTAAATTTCAACAAAATTTGTATCATCTTTAAAAACTTTGATTGACTTCTGGTACAAGGTATGATCAGAGAAAATGAGCTCTAGAAGTTCCTGGAAATTGCACATCAAACGCATTTTAAGGTTATAGTATCTCTTCATGAAGTGCTAGAATTATCCACAGTCCCCACCTGCTTTATAAATTATATATGCTAAGACAAACCATTTTTTTTTAAATCTTCAGAGTTCTTAGACTTTTGGGAACCAGTAAAAAAAAAAAAGTGGTCCTAATTGTTATTTAACTTTATACACTGATAAAATAATTATTAGAAAAGTTCTGGGTTCTGCAGTGAGAGGATGATGCATTTTACATTGCGACTTACTTCAGCGCAATACATTGAAAAAGTGATTAGTAGAATAAAGTTTTATAAAGTTATTTTTTGATTTACCTTTTTAACGAGTTTCCTCTTTCTTGAAGAATTAGGTAAATTCTGAATATAGGACTGCAACTCAGCCAATGCCTTATTGGTATAATCAGATGAGCCTTCATCACTGGTTTTTGTTCTGTCACAGAACGCTATCACTGTCTTCACAGGTTCATTCTGAAATGAGCCATTAAGTTCAACATACTCAAGAATGCCCTCCAGGATTTTTTTTTCTTTTATTTGTACATAAATAATTTGATACTTGGTACAGCAAAGCAATGTACCTGTACATAACCATAAAGCCTGGTATACCAGTAAATTTTATGATGCAAACAAAAATGTATGTGCTAAACTATCGGCACATAACTTCCTACTTATACTGCCAAATGTATTTCACATGCACACTGTATGTATGTTACTGAGAGCATTGTATATCAAAAAACAAAATTTGAACTCATTATCTATAAAATAATTTTTTTAATCAATTTTAAATACTTCAATAATCTTAATTTTAATTATGTTTCAATTATGATAATTTATATTTTAAACTTATCAATAATAAAAAAAATATAGATAATGAGTTCACATTTCAAATACATAGGTTAAAATAAAATCATGCAGAAAGACAGAAAAATACTGTGCTTTTTCAATTGTCATGCACTTCAAAGCAAAAGATGCAAAGTTATAGTCATTCAAGGTAGCTTACTCATGATGGCCAAAGTTGAAAACACCCATACATCAAATCCAAAAGAATCAATTTTGCTGCTAGGCATGATCAACAAACACAGCGGAAAATTGCTGCAGCCTCTAGAACAGCAATTTCAACTCACATAATTATGAAAAACAAGGTTGTGAGGCTTTCTGTAAGGTTGTGAACAGTAAGTGATGCATTATTAATGCTGCCAAGTGCTGGAAAAGAGATTAATAAAATATTCAATTTCCTTACCAAAATTGTAAGAGCAGAACACAATTCAGCACTAAAGCTTTCCATCACAGAGAAGCTTTAGTGTTGGATTTCACATCATACACGATCTGCTGTTACACATTGCTGTAAGAGATCTGCATAGCCTAGTAGCATGCCTATCATAATGGCAAGCAGAAAGATAAGCAGCACAGTTATGATAAGCATAAGCCTCTGCATTCACAGTGATATTTAATTTGAAAAAAAAAACAAACAAAACAAAAACGATTTTACAGCTATCTTCAGCTGCTACATGCATTAAATTTACTGCATGCTGCCAAAACACACACACATAGCACATTTACTAGTTATGTGATCAAACTTTTACCTTTTCATTGGAACCACAATCCTCTTTCAAGCTTTCTTGTTACAACATTTTCTTTTCTGTTTGCAAATTAAGATTTACCAGCAAAACAAAATTGCTATCCAATGTACTGGTACTATGATCTTCAACTACACAGTTTGTATGCAAAAAATTAGAGTTATAATGATTGTAATTTGCACATAAGCATTTTTATGTTGATTACTAACTTCATTAATTTACCTTATTTTTTTTAAGTTAACAAGCCTTATGCCATTGTTACAAAATATAAATCCTTTAAGCTTTATGTGTGTGTGTGATTTAAATTTAATCAGAACCCTAATAGTTTTTTTGTCTTAAATACTGTGTTTTAATTTAGTAAATCAGCTTGACCAAATACATTTAAAACCATCATTGTTTCATTGGTTTCTTATTATTTGACAGTTTGAATGAACCTTCTAGCTTATGTCTAAAATACATACAGAACTCGGATATAACGAGCTTGCATAAAGCAAAGTTCGGTATAAAACGAATTTTCATCGGCTCCCTTGAGTTTACACGGCAACCTAATTGTTAATTGTATTGCATATTACGAATGACATTTTTGACACAAACGGCTTATAACGAACTTTAGCGGAATGAAGAGTAAAGGTGTAAGTTTACATCTGAATTTGCAAATTTCCAATCCAACAGTTTGTGGTTTGCAGAAAAAAGATTGCTGTCAAAATGGCACATCATTAAGCAATACAATCCCGTAGCCTCCAGGGAACAATAATATGGATGTTTTTACTGACGCCACCAGTGGGGCTGCTGACTGACGCCAAAAGGCAGGGGTTAAAAGGGGCAGAAAAGTTTTCCTGGCAGCAGAGCAGATGTACAGTGACCACACGCAACAAAGAGATCATCGGGGTCACTCAACTGTGCAACAGTCTGCACTTTATGACTTCGGTTGTATGAAAACATACTGCATCAATTTCTTATCTTCTGATTATACTTCCCTATGGAATGGGGTGAGAATTACCCACCCAGCTGCCATAATCTTTAGTCAGGATTGTCTGAGAAAAGAAATTTTCTGGATATCGGACGTTCTCATTTGGTCCATTGCACAGGTGTAGATATCCCTTGTCCTTTTGCTCTCAGGAGTCAGGTTTTTATGTATCGCAGTCACGTCACTTTTCTTTCATGAATTGTTGTTATATACCCAAAGTTCAGATTGTTTTATGGTGGTCTGAAGTAGAGAAGAGTAAAATATGTCCTTGAAAAAGTGCGAAGCATTAAATTTGAACGGAAAAATTGAGCTTATTAGTCTGATGGAAAAAGGCCATTTAAAAAAATGTGAAATTGCTCAAAAATTTGGTATTCCTGCAAATTCACTTTCAACCATTTTTTACGCTTTCCAACCGTAGGTTGAAGCGTATATGCTCCAGCTTTGTCCGTCCGTCTGTCGGCACGATAACTCGCGTAAAAATGGTTCGATGTCGATGAAATTTTAGCATATTTGTAGGGGACCACCTGGGAATGACCCCTATTGAAAATGTGTGAAGTGGGGTCAAAGGTCACGGCATAGGAGCAAGATGCATTCCATTGCCCTAATGCGTCATAACTTGCGTAAATATGGTTCGATGTCTATGAAATTTTAGTATATTGTAGGGGACCATCTGGGAATGAACCCTATTGGAAATGGGTGAAGTGGGGTCAAAGGTCAGAACATTGGAGCGGAATGCATTCCATTGCCTTTATGCATCATAACGTGCGTAAAAACTGTTCGATTTCGATGAAATTTTATTATGTGGTAGGGGACCACCTGGGCACGATCTTATGACGTCATAAGATCGCGCTTGACACCATTTGTCTCATTACGTCACGCATTCTGTGTGGATCCTATTAAAGTTTTATGACATCACACTCTTGCGAGGAGATGGTCGCGATTCCCATTTGCGTCATTACGTCACGCGTTGTGTGCGTATGTTTGTCTGCACGATAACTCGCGTAAAAAATCTTTCGATTTCGATGATCTTTTAGTATGTGGAAGGGGATCACCTGGGAAGGAACCCTATTGAACGTGAACGAAATGGGGTCAAAGGTTAGCACATAAGAGCGGGATCCATTCTACTGCTCTTATGTGTCATAACTAACGTAAAAAAGGTTCGATTTTGATTAAATTTTAGTATATGGTAGGAGACCACCTGGGGAAAAACCCTATTGAAAATGGGCGAAATGGGGTCAAAGGTCAGGGCACAGGAGCAGAATCACTTCCATCACCATTATGCGTCATAACTTACGTAAAAATTCTTCGATCTGGATGAAATGTTAGTATGTTGTAGGGGCCTGCCTATTAAATGGGCGAAATGGGGTCAACGAATCCTATGGAAAATGGGCAAAATGGGGTCAAAGGTTAGGATACAGGAGCGGAATCTATTAAATAGCCCTTACGCATCATAACTTAGGTAAAAATGCTTCCATTCCGACAAAACTTTATCATGTTATTTCGGAGGTATACTGAACTGGTTCTGTAGAATATCATCGAAATGGGATCAAAGTTCAGGGCACAAGACCGAGATTTATTCCACAGCCATTATCCTCATAACTTGAGTAATGATTTCTGGTATGTTGGAAAGCATATCATAATCAATGCATTGCATGATTTTACTAACTTGTGAAAAATAAGGATGATCTCAAACACAAGTTCTCCAAAGTTTTATCAGGTGTTGAGAGGAAAAGGTTTTGAAAAGCGGTTTATAGCGATGTGGAAGCAGCAGTTTACATGTGGTTTCTCGGTGTAAGACTGCAAAATGTTCCAATCACAGGACCTCTACTAAAAGAGAAGACCTTAGATTTTGCACGCCTACTGGAAAAAGACTATTTTATCCCTAGCAATGGTTGGATTCAACGATTTAAAGATCGCTATGGCATTTAGTTCAAAACTTTGTGAAGAAAGTGCTTCAGTTGACGACAAAACCATTACAAAATGGTTGGAAGCAAGCATCTAATTTCGCAATACAATCTGTCCGACGTATACAATGAGGATGAAACTGGACTGTTTTTTTCAAATGGTGCCTGAAAAAACATTAGCTCTGAAAGCTGAGCAATGTAGTGGTCGTAAAAATTCAAAAGTTCGAAAAACTGTGATGGTTTGTGCCAATATGGATGGGTCTGATAGGTGAAAACTTCTTGTCATTGGCAAATCCAAAAATCCTCGATGCTTCGAGAAGGGCGAGAAATTACCATTCGACTACAGAGCTAACAAGAAAGCATGGATGACATCGGAGTTATTGATGGAGTGGCTTAAGTTAAGCAATTTGATGATGAAATGATGAAAAAAAAAAACAAAGATTTTGCTTCTCTTCGATAATTGTCCAGCTCATTCAACTGACATCCGTTTGAAATCCACAACTGTTCATCGGTTACCAGCCAACACATCAAGCTGTAGCTAATGGACCAAGGAATAATAAAGAATTTAAAAGTGTTCTACCACAAAAATGTGCTGAGAAAAATTTATAAACTTAGAAACCCAAAAACCAACCATTATTGAACTCAGAATAGCATGTGACATGAAAAGAAATGCCTTGATGTTGTGTCTTCAGAAAAAATCAGAAACTGTTAGAAACATGGGGCCACATGCTACATGGGGCTACATGAGCAGCAGCGACCACATGCTGCTGCTCATGTGGTCGCTGTGGAAATGGAATACGAAATTTGGGATCATCTGAATGAAATGGGAGTTATCCCTTCAGATGTACTCCTGAGAGATTATCTACAGGCTGATGATTGTGTTGTAACTGGACTAACCAACACAGACCGAGCAATCATCGAAAGTGAAAAACATTCCCACTCGGAAGAGTCCGACGAGGAAGACATGGAGACAGAAGTAAAAAAACTGTACAATTTTCAATGAAGTTGCTATACAAAGCCTTGAGAATTTTTGCAATTTACTTGACGTCGAAAAATATGTGCACTGCAACACTAGATGAAGTTGAAAAATACTTAACTGTTGCCATTGTAGGAAGCCGAAAGCAGGCAACCATCGACAAATATTTTTGTTCCAATGTACAGTTGTAATACGTACTACTGTAGTTTGAAAATACGTATTGTATGTAGTACGATATGTACTACGTACATACCTACAATATTGTTTAAAAGTTAAAAATTCCATTTGATTCCTTTGCAAGTTTCTGTTTATTAGGTATGCTGTACAATTCTTCATTCTTTTTCTCTTAAGAAAACATGCTGTTAATAGTGAAATCGAACGTTTTAACTTAATTGGGGTGGGGGTGGTTATTACGAAGTTTGCTTACAACAAAGTTCTTTTGGCCTCTCTTCAGCTTTGTTATATCCAGGCTCTACTGTATATATACACTATATTGAAGAAAGTAACTGGACACACTTTCAAAAGCAAATGAACGGATCTGCTACGTTGTTAAAATGTGCGGTACAGCTGTAAACAGTATAAAAGCAAGCCTGCAGCTGACCGCGATCATATCGCACTGTGAGGTTGGGTGAAATGTCGCAGCAGGATTGAACTGACTTTGAGAAAGGAAAGGTTATTGGGTGTTATATTAGTGGGTTGTCCAGAAGAGAAACCGAGAGGCGTTTAAACATACCCAAGTCAACTGTTTTGGATGGACTGAATAAGTGGAAGACACATGGCGTGCCTGAAGCAGCAAAACGCACCGGCAGACCAAAGAAAATCAGTGTTAGAGGATGTCAAAGCCGCAGGAAAGTCATTACAGCTAATTGACGGAGTACTGCACAAGACCTCAATGTACAGGTGAGTAAAAATACTGAAATCTCAGTATATACACATACCATTTGCATAGAACTACGTTCCATGGGTTACCGTGGTCGTGCGGCTGCTCATAAGCCTTTCATCTCCACTCGGAATGCTACTTGTCGTTTAGCATGGTGTAAAGAACATTTATCATGGACCATACATAGATCAATGGAAACAGGTCCTATGGACTGATGAATCCAGATACACGATCCACCAGTCTGATGGCCGTGTGTGGGTATGGTGGCAGCCGGAACACTATTTACCACAGTATACTGTTCCTATGGTCAAGTTTGGAGCTGGCAGTGTACTCGTGTGGGGGTGTTTTTTGTGGTATGGTCCCGGCCCATTGGTTATCATGGACAAACCTGTTAACCATCACGTCTACCTTGATTTTCTGGACAATTGTGCCCTACAAACTCTGTGGCAATACTATAGAACCAAGCCTTGTTGGTACCAGCAGGATAATGCACCGAGCCATAAAGCAAGGACTGTTACAGCGTGGTTTGGTGATAATTCCATATCGTGTGTGGACTGGCCAGTACAGAGCCCTGATCTTAATTCAATGGAGCACCTATGGGATGAATTAGAGCGTGCATAAGTTCGGAACTAAGGCCTACTACTAAGTAACAGTTAGTGGCAGCATTATGAACTGAATGGAAGCGCATACCTATTGCTGTGTTCCAAAACCTTGTCAAAAGCATGTCTCGAAGGGTCAGTGCATGCATAAGGCCAAAGGTGGACAGACACCGTACTAATGTATGTCAATAAATGCTATGTTGCGTTTCCCTTCTAGATGTCCAGTGACTTTTGTCAATATCATCATCATCATCATTGTCAACCATTATCAATCCACTGCTGGACGAAGGTCTCCCCAAGTTTCCTCCACAACGGTCTGTCTTGTGCCAGTCTCCTCCATGTCACCCCTGCATACTTTCGAATTTCATCCACCCATCTCCCATGTGGTCTTCTTCTGGGTCTTTTCCTGTCCCTTGGAATCCAATCTAGAATTTCGGCTGTCCATCGATGATCTGTCCTTCTGGCAGTATGTCCAGCCCATTGCCATTTCAGGGATTTAACTCTGATCATGATGTCTTCCACTCGTCATTTTTCGGATCCACGAGTTCCTCTTCTTATCTCTCCTGGTTACACCAAGCATGCACCTCTCCATGCTTCTTTGAGTTGTCTGCAGCCTTTGTATGTCTCTTTTAGTTAAGGTCCACGTCTCTGCACCATACGTAAGCACTGGAAGGATGCATTGATCAAACACTTTTCTTTTAAGACATAATGGCATATTGCTCTTGAAAATTATGCTGTTTCTTCCAAAAGCTCTCCAGGCAAGTTTTGTACGCCGATTAATTTCTTCATCAATGTGACCCTCACTTGATATCTGCTGTCCAAGATAAACGTACGTGTCTGTTATCTCCAGCTTTTCTCCATCAATCGATAAATCTTCATTTCTTGTAAAAGCATTGAACATCACTTTTGTCTTCTGAAAGTTCATTTTTAATCCCACTTCTTTACTCTTGTCAGCAAGTTCCTGGATCATACTCTGCAGCTCTGATGGGGTAGTTGCAAAAATGACTACGTCATCAGCAAAACGAAGGTGGGTTAGATAATCTCCATTAATCTTTATCCCCTTGTTTTCCCAGCTCAGCGACTGAAAAACACCCTCCAATGTGGCATTAAAGAGCTTCGGAGATATGGTGTCACCTTGTCTCACTCCCTTTCCAATTTTTATGTGTGTTGTATTTTCAAACAGCCTAACCTTTGCACTTGCCTTTTCATAGATGTTATTAATAATATTAATGTATGCATCTTCAATACCGCAGGTTTTCAGAGCCATTGTAACTGCTGATGGTTTCACCGAATCAAAGGCTTTTTCATGATCGATAAAAGCCATGCACAATGGAAGTTCATATTCCCTCGCTCTTTCAATTAGTTCTCTCAGCACGTGGATATGATCTATTGTGCTGTAGCCACTCCTGAATCCAGCTTGTTCTCTCGGTTGAGCCATGTCCAGTGTTACCTTCAAGCGGTGTGAAAGAACTTTAGTGAAGATTTTATAAACTACTGATAGGAGGCTGATAGGTCTGTAGTTTCCGAGATCCTCAATGTCACCTTTCTTATGTAGCAGGATCATTGTAGCGTTGTTCCAATCCTCAGGAATCTTTCCTTCATTAAGGCATCGAGTGAAAATTTGGGCGAGTACTGTTTCGATTTCTCCACTTGCTTCTTGTATGATGTCTACAGTAATTCCATCTTCTCCTGGAGCTTTTCCCCGCTTCATGTTCTTGATTGCATGTGCAACTTCTGATGGAAGGACTGGAAGAACTCTGGTACTGGTATCTTTCATGATGTCTGGAGTGCATGTATCATCCCTTTCATATAATTTGGAGTAGAAATCTTTCACTCTTGTCAAAATTTCGCCTCTATTTCTTGTTACAGAACCATCTTCTTTTCTCAGTGCCATAATCTGTTTTCTTCCCTTACTGAGATGTCCCTTTGCTATCTTTAGGCTTTGGTTGTTTTCAATTGCTTTCCTCACTAGTTCACAGTTGAATTTCCTTACGTCTTCAGTGATACTTTTTCTTACTGTCTTGCATAGCTCTATATATTCCACTTTGGAAGTCACATCTTCTTTAGTTGTCCTCATCTCTCTTCTTTTTTGCATCAACATTTTCGTTTTTCCTGATAATTTATTTACATGCAACTTGTTCTTAGACCCAGCTAATTTTGTTGCTGTTTCCATAAGAGCTTTGGTTACTTTTCTGTTAACTTCAGAGATGTCCACTTCTTCCGATGTTAGGCCTTCTAAAGCAGAGAACCTGTTCTTCAGTTCCAACTTGAAGGTATTATGGTGTTTTTTAAGGTTGGTTATGTCAATACATTTTGTTTGTCTTATGAGCTTGCCACGTTCAAGTTTAGTGTTGAGGTGCATCTTATATCTCACCAATCTATGGTCACTACCTGTGTTGAACTTGTTTAGCACACTGCAGTCTTCTATGACGAATTTTTTGTTACACATAATAAAATCAATTTCACTTGTCGTCCCATTTGGATGTCTCCATGTCCATTTCCTGTGTGGCTTTTTCTTGAAGAAGGAGTTCAAGATGAAAAACCCTTCTGCCTCTGCAAACTCAACGAGAGTATTTCCACGCTGGTTTCTGTTGCCATGACCGAATTTACCTACTGAAGTTTCATTCTGTTGCTGTTGCCCTATTTTTGCATTGAAATCTCCCATAATTATTTTCAAGTGCTGCTTACCTTTATTATTTAGATGACAAATTTCCTCATAAAATTCTTCAATTTCTTCTTCAGGATGACTTGTGGTGGGTGCATAAGTTTGAATAATCTGAGCCTGGTATCTTTTCGAGAGTTGGATAACAAGTCGTGCAGCTCTGTCAGAGGAACTTTCAACTTCTACAACTTTATCCTTCAGTTTCTTGTTTATTATAAATCCAACACCACTAGTTCTGCCAGTATCTGTCCCACGATAGTAGAAGAGATGTCCACTTTTCAGTTCGATGAGATCTTCTCCTTTTCTCCTTACCTCACTTAGCCCCACGATGTCCCACTTGATCCTTTGTAGTTCCTCTTCCAATTCAAGAAGCCTTGAATCAGAAGATAGGGAGCGTCCATTGTAAGTAGCCAAGGTCAGCATCAGATGGCAGCCTAGTCCGGTCCTCCGGGGATTCTTAGCACCCTCTGCCTTCATGTCGCACTGGCCGCTGCCTTGGCCAGGTACATTCCAGCTGCCGGAGACTGAGGGCCAAGATTTAAGTTGTGGAATCATTTTGGAGGGGTTTGGCCATAACTCACCACGCTGGCCAAGCGGGTTGGTGAGTGTGGGATAGAATTTCCTCTAATCCCGATGGTATAGTTATACCGCTATGGGCGGTCGTCAGAGCCCCTTTAGTGGGAACAGGATGCACCACGAGAAGGCGGGGTTGACATTTGTCAAGGAGAGGCTGTGATGTTACGCATCACCTGACCTTACATCCCTGACCTTACATTTGTCAATATAGTGTAGGCTATATGTGCGTGTGTGTGCTTTTATTGCAAAAATATTTTTCACAATTGTAGAACAAAAATGTGCATTAACCTATCTTCTTATTCTCAAGCTCCAACGTAGATTTCCTACAAATATAAACTTCAAACATTATGATTTGTAAAATGCGATACCCCACACACATAAATGTAACAATGAAAACCCTCATGTTTATACTTTAGGAAGAGGTCCACATCATTTTAGGACAGATGACTTGCCATCTAACCAGCTACAAGCCACTTTTAGCAAAGTGCTTATGATATACCTGAAGTCTTAAGATGGTAAGTGATGTAATAACTGCCGCACTCAAAGAACCATCTCTTTGGTTAACTATTATCTTATTTACAGCAATATTTTTGGGGTGTCCCTGGAAAATCTGCACACAGTAGTAGGCCATTGGGCAATTTTAGGCTAACATACCACGAGTCACACGCGACATTTGGTTGCAATAGTAATTAAACAGTTGGGCTAAATATAGCTTCGCTACTGTTGGAATACGAGGAGCAAGTTTATAAAATGACAAGAAAGAGACACGAGAAACAGCTATGAAATAATGAGGCTGTGCTTACGGCAAATGAAATGCACAGTGCAAATCAAAAGTTAGTGGGAGGCCATTGACCTTTAACTGCCTGTAACTGGAAATGCAAAGTTAACCTTACCCTATGCATTAGTTTGGTAACTCATGCCATTGAAAGTAGATGCATTATTTGTCATGTGTCTGATGCAGTTTAAGAAATGAGCAACTGATAAATAAGAAATTTCTCGTGAAATAAAAGAAAATGCTTACAACATCTCTTTGCATGTTAATCATGTCACGTGCACATGTTTTGTGTGGCATAAGAAGTTCAGTGAAGCCCAGGATGCCATTGAAAAACCTGGATCTTCCATTTACAACCCTGAAAAAAAAAAAAATAGTTGATGCATTGGAAAGCACTAATGCCACCAAGGATGAGGAAAGTACAGCAAAGCAAGTTGAAGGCAAAGTTAATTGTTTTCTTTGGAATTAAGGGTGTAAATTTTGGCAGAGTGGGTTTCTGACTGAGCAACAGTGAAGCTGCATTATTGCAAACAGGTTCTGGTAACTTCTAGAGTTAGTCAGAAGAAAGAGGCCAGATTTCCAGAAAAACAGCCTTGCCCTTAACCAGGACAATGCACCAGATCATTCAGCGCTCTCACTGAAGCAGTTTTTAGCTGAGGAAAGCATCACTGTGCTTGAGCATCTCGTCTATTCATCAGATTTGGCCCTATATGACTTTTTTATTTTCCCTAAAGTCAGATCTGTACTAAAGACGACCTGTTTTGAGTCAGTTACCTTGTGTAGTGAAGAAGAGAATGATCAAGTTTCTCAAAGGAATTGCACCATATGAGCTACAGCACTACTTTGCTCAGTGTAAGATCAGAATGCAGGACTGTGTTGATGTGAAAGGGAGTACATTGTAGGTGATAAGTTTCTCATTTAACTAAAGTTATAGCATCCATTTCATTATTTAATAGCCATACCTCTTATGCTAATCAATAGTGCAAAAATTTTACATAACAAAAGGATTCCAGATATTGTGAATGGAATATGGGATTACACCATACAATACAAATTTTGAAGATGACAATCCGGTTTTTGGTGTAAATATGACAAGGATGGTAAGTCAGATAATATTCGAAAACTTGAAAATCCCACTCCAGGACGATGAAATTTTCAAGTTTTTGGATATTATCTGACTTGTCATGTTTACACCAAAAAACAGATTGTCATCTTCAAAATTCGGATTCCAGATATATTTATAAAGACTTCCCTTCCTATTTCAAAAAGCATATTTTGAAAACTTACTGTGTAATAAAAGTAAGAAAAATACATAGTATTCATTTCAGCTTCTGAAAGAATTACACATACCGCTGATGAAGCAGCTTCTGAACGCTGAGTTGAAGCCGTTTCTTCCAAGTTCATTGTAACATCCTTCACAAGTTCGAAGGGTGGCTCAAAGAGTTCATATGCATGTTCAATCATAAAGCCAACTGATTTCACCATGCATGAAAATTTTCCCTTCAGAACTTCAGGAGTCATCTGAATTTAATTAAATTAAAATAATTACTAAAAAGCAGAATTAAACAAGTACAAATAAAATGTCTGAATATTGCACTCCTGCAAATTAAACTAACAACTGTACGGGCAAATGTGTACAATTATTTAATAGAAAAAAAAATCTGTCCTGCTAATTTACTTCACACATACATTTTCTCAATAAACAAAAGAAAAACTTATTTGTGTTGGAAAAAACAACAACCTTACTTTAACTCTAAATATTTTAACCTTAACTACCACCAGCTTACCCTTAACTGCATTAGTTTGCCTTAATTGTGCCTTTTGTAAAAGTGAAGAATCAGGGATAGAAATGATTCTGGATAACCAAATGAAGATAAGGATCCCATCACAAATTTACAGAAAAGTGGCATTCCAACAACACAGCTGCATTGCAGACAAGAACATAACATGAAATCATACTTTGGATCCACTATATTACCAAAATGCACCACAGACCATGAAATCTTGCACGCAGAAGGCAATAATGCAAGTCGAATAATGGTTTGAAACCAATAGCATTCCTTTTGTAACATTATATTACATTTCTACATTTCTTTTAACTCTGAGGAATTTCAGTACTATGTGAATGGCAACTGATGTTGCATGGTGTATTGGAACATGTGTTTAAGAGAACTCATTCATTTTGGCTATATACAGAAATAATGAGACCCCCCCTACACACACTGGTGGTTAAGAACTGACATTGGAGACATACAACTGTTCAGCTTTCAAAAAAAAAAAAAAAAAAAAAAAAACCCGGTTGTTTTTTTCACTGAGGTTTTTTTTAAGTTTGCATTAGGAGATCAGCAAGATGTTTTTGTACTAAGTTATAAAGAGGAATGCAAAAATATTAATAGCAGTATTAGATAGTGATACAGAATCCAATTCAATTTTCTTTTGGACATTGACATCTTACACAACTCATGACTCTGAAGCATTCAAATTTGAGCACTTTATAAACCACAGCAGCTTTGTAGATCCACTAAAAAAAGTATCTTAAAGACACGAGTATTGGCTAAGTGTAGAAATAATGAAAGTGCACAACTTGCCAGCCATAGTTTGCTAATACACGACACCAAAGAACCTTTTTAATCTATCCTGAAGGGAATCAAGAATTTCTGGCCAACAAAAATGCACTTATTAGAGGAGAGAGCTAAGTTGAAATAACAGAGTACTACTAAATTCTTATTACAAGTGAATTTGCATATTTAGGAAGCATGTTTGACAGAGAAATCAAATTAGTTGTTGAAATTAGTAGGAGCGAGAATTCATCTTTGAAAGTCATAGCTGCCTTAGGATGATTTCATGGGACTGATGGGTTCTCTCAAAAGTCCAAAAATGACTGTGTATGAAAGAGTATTTTTTCTATCATGATGTACAACACTGAAACCTGTGCACTGCATAAGACACAATGTAAGTGTCATTTCTGTGCTGAAGAGATCATTTGAGGAATGAAGGAAGACTTGTTGCAGATATACAGGGTGATTCAGAAAGGACTTTACAACTTTGAAAGTGTATAGAAATTTATTCAGAATACTTAAATTTTTTTGAGGCATTAATCAGTAGCAAAAACTATCAAGTTTTACCTCGCCCAGCGCCATAGCATCGAATTCTGTAACCACGACTGCTAGCGACATGCATGCCCTGTTAACTTTCAGAAACCAGAATCCGTAAAAAAATTGATATATTGGATGAAAATTTTAATCAATATATTCGATTAAATTACTTGTTGCACATATTGATTAAATGTACCGAAATTATCAATTAAAAAACGATGTTACCCAAATCAAGTATCAACTTTTAATTGATATGACTACAGATGTTTGAAATCGGCAAATTTATATTGATTAAAATATAATCTATAGATAATTTCTCATTACTATGGATCTATAAATATAAAAAATTTATTTTTATGGAAGTTTGCATCTAAAGGGAAGGATGATGTTCCACCCTTTGACCCTCAATTCCGAGAATGCTGATAACCATTTACAATAGGATAGGTCCACTACGGGTGCTGAGAAGCATACCGAAACTACATCGCAATCGTGCTTGGATTTTACAAAAGTCATCAATAAAAGGGTGGAAGAATGAATCCCGCTCCTACGTCCTGACCTTTGACTTTTCAATAGGGATTCGAGGAATTAGTGTGGACCCCAACATATTAATTTCGTCGAATCAAGCCAAGACATTTTCATGCGTCATTGTGCAGATGGACAAAGCACGGTTGGAAAGCATAGAAAACTTACTGACTAACCGACCAGGAAAATAAATTATTGCTGGAGAAGCACCGGGTCGAATTAACATTGAACTTTTTTTTCTTTTTTCCCCCTAACTTCCTATTATACTGCGTTCTTTTGTTAGGTCAAATTTATTGCCAGAGAAGAGAAGTTACGAAACTATGCCCCAAATACATTTTTAATTTCACAAAACTGGCAGCTTTTGTTTAATTTTGTCATATTGGGTATCGATCTGGGCTTAGAAATTCCACAGATTTAAAATCCGCTTGAATTTTTTTCTACGATAACTGCGCTCTGAGATAGCATTTCAAACTGGGAGTAATAAAGACACTTGCTCCGTGCTCCAATGCAGGACAACACCAAGCTGGCCTACTGAGAAGAGGAAGGGGGAAATTCGCGAAAGATAAGCAAACCCAGCTGGGGAGGTTCAGTTTACATGCGGCGCAGCTTTAGCGTTTGAAACAATACAAAACAATAAACCAAAAATGTGGGAAAACTACGGACAAATGTTCCCACATAAACACATGTAACTGAAAAGTTTATTCCTAACTTAATCCATTTAAAATGAAGTGCCGACATAAGTAAAATAAAAAGTTTTAATGGTGGGTGCAAAATAATCATAAAAATAAATAAATCTGGGAGAATCAACAAATACGTAAAATAAACATTTTGCCTGTAAAACAAGTTGCATTTCCATAAATTTTATGGGTAAGTCGTAAAACCTGGCAGGTATGGACATGCATTGTAAAATGGCTGCTTTCACAGGTGGAGTGCTCACTGTGCATTTTGGTTTGAAGAAACAATCTGTGACAACTGCTCAACAAAAATTTTGCACCAACTAGACCTACAAGTTTATTCTTGACACAAGAACTTTGTTGAGACTAGTTGCCTGTGTGTTTCTACTGCTGTCATGGAACAAGTGAGGGAGAGCTTTGTTCTCTCTCACTTGTTCCACTTTGGGGATGCAGAAGTAGGGTAAATGTGATCAGGTAAATCAATATATACAGGCACGTTTTGTCTTTGGGCCACTTATTCTGCCCTGGAAATTATACTTCACTGGAAAAAAATAACAGTAAAACAAGTAGGATTTCTGTAAATTTTACAAGTAAACAGTAAAGCTTGGCATGTATGAAAAAAAACATTTAAAGGACTGTTAAGGATTTATAAGGACCATGGGAACCCTGCTTTAAATAAATAAAGAATATGGGAAGTTCAGCTGAATAGGAACATTTTAGGATTGTTCAATAAATAACATAACAAGACTTCCAACATCAAAATTCTTAACATGAAAAAAGAGTTCAAGAGCAACCCCCAAAAAAACCAGAAACATCACTTCGCAACCAGAGGGCTTCTCTGCAGGAAATCTATCACCTGGAAGTGTACAGTGAAGGTGTTACATCGTGGGAGCAGGTGTGGAAATGGCATAAGGACTTTGCAACAGGCTGGGCACACATTGATGACAAACCTTGACGTGGAATTTGAGAGGATACTGTGTTGCAGATGTTGCTCCGATTCCTGACAACAGACACATCCCAAGGAGAGAATTTGCCAGTGAAATGTAAATTGTAGTGGGTAGCATCCAGAGAGCTGAGCATGATCAACTGCATTACTGGGAAGTTTGCACAAGGCCTAAGGATCTCTGAGAGTAACACAAAGCAGGACAAATGGGTCTCTCCCTCACACATGTGATACGCTATTACTGGCAAGGTGAGGAACTTCTGGTTGTGCATTGTCATGGGAAATAAAACTAGGGTGCATTATTTTACACCAGAAAGCAGATGAGAATCTGTGACATGGAAGCATCAGTCTTTTCCATCTGCCACAAAATCTATCTGGAAAATCACGGCAACTGTCTTTTGGGGCAGTCAAGATGTGTTTCAGATTGATTTGCTGGACCATGCTGCAAGTGGTATTGCCTGACACTTGACATGTAGTGTTATACCATTTGCAGCAAATGACCTGGGCTGCTGAACAGAGGTCTGTTATTGCATGATAATGTCAGACCACATGAAGCCTAATGCATGGCTCAGATATTTTGGCAATATGTTTGGGAGGTTTTGGAATATTTTGGCAACATGTTTGGGAGGTTTTGGAATGTCCCGCCTACAGCCTTGACCTTGCTCCCTGTGATTCGTCTCTCATGAAACACTTGGCCTGCAATCATTTTTCTACAGATGCAGGTTATAACTGTATGGCTGCACAAACAGGACCTTGATTTCTTCTCTGCTGGCACACAAGTTATACCATGATTATGGGACATTAACTCAGATCATTATGGTGACTTTGTGGAAAATCTAAGTGCACAAGCAGTTACCCTGTGTGCTGAGTGCTCAATTTAATGGATAAACACTTTTGAACAAGGTTTGTTGCTTTGTTGTTGTTTAAAAAAAACAACAACCTGTACACATATATTTACATGTAATCAACAATTATGGGCCTGTATCAATATAAGTTGTATTACAATTAAAAAAAAGATAAAACCACACATCTGATTATGCTAAAATATTATTTACAGATAGATGAAATTACGAGACTTTTCTTAAGCCATTCCCATATAATTATTGCCATTGTCCAAATATCAGTGATATGCACACGCAAGAAATGTTATCAGTGATATGCACATGTAAGGAATGTTATGTGTGATGCAAATTTTAAAATATCATGACAAAGTAATTGGCTTCACAAATTTAAAGCACCATCAAGCAAATAGTGAAGTGCTGAACTTGACAACTTTTTGTAAAAACAGAAACTAAAAGCTCAATACTCTACCATCTCATATATAAGACTACACACTTGATATAGAATAAATTATCAATATTTATTCACAAATGTGTTATTAACATCAACTATAGTTTCGCAGAGCATTTGGCTAGGCATCATCAGGATGAATGGAGAGTAAACATTGTGACAGAGTTTTGACGGTCACAGATTTTGACGAGATGTTTCCACATGCTTGAAAGAAATGGAGTAGACGTCATGTTGTTGACAAGCCATTAAGAGTTCCAGCATATGTGGAAAGGTAATATATTAAACTTGATAGTCAAATCAGATTTATCAATAAGCGTAGTAGTTTCCAAATAAAAATTTATGGTTATTTTCGTGACACTGTTGGGTGATTAATGATTTCTTCAGCTTATAGTTTCATATGTAAGTCTTGTGTTCCTTCACATGGAAACTTAAAAAGCTCTGCGGTCTGTCCTACATATGAAAGTCCACATTCACGAGGTGCCTGAATTTGTCTTCGACAATCTTTTGATCCGTAAAAATTCACCTTGTTTATGGGTTTAAAAATAACTTTGAAATTAAGACACCTGAGAATTTTTGAAATTCCGAAGCAAATCTGAAGAGCAAATGGGATAACTGCCCAATTTGTTTGTCCTGGGAGGTTTATTGGTGTGAGCGAACAGACAGGCTTCGGTTTCCTAAATTTTTGGACACCTTTGTCTGTAATGGAAGGGCTATATCCTCTGTGTACTGCAATTCGTCTAAGAAAATCAAGCTCTTTCTGTAAGGAATCCTCAGTTGAGCATATATGCATTGAATGATGTGTATGTGTAGAAAGCAAAATTTTTTTGTTTCCATGGGTGATTTGATTTTGCATGAGGGGGTAAGGAAACAGTAAATGGTTTTTGATAAACTGTTGTACTAAAGGATCCTTCAAAATGTGACAAAGGACATCCAAGAATGGTAAGCAGCCAATACTTTCAGTCTCACATGTGAACTGTATATGAAGATCAGTTGAATTGATAAGTTAAACTAATTTAGGTATTTCTGAATTCATGCCATTCCAGAGGACAAAAGTATCATTTACATATTGAATCCACAGGTCAAATGTAATGAACTGAAAGAGTTTGTCCTCAAAGTGACACATGTCGACTTTGCATAAAACAGGTGACAGTGGGCTAACCATTGCAAAACCTTCTGTCTGTTGAAAAAATCTTCAATGAAAAAGGAAATCATTTTGTTTGATACAAATTTCCACTAGTCTCAAAATTTCTTCAACTTTGAGTTGGCTGAAATAATATTCAATGAGACTTTCAATGATTTCAGGGCTCCATTCACTGGGATACTTGTGAACATGGATTTCACATCGAAGGATAACGTGAACTGATCATTATATGGATGTCGTTTTAGCAGATTGACGAACTCGATGGAATTTTTTACAGCAGTTTTGTTTGAAGAAGTCGTTAAGGTGGATAGTTTCAAGATATTCACCAAACTTCTCATTAACTAGTGTAAAAATACATTGGAATCAAAACACAGCAGTCAGCTAGACATTCAGTTAGCAAATATATTAACTTATGTGAGGAAGCCCTGAAATATATATATATATTTTTAAGATGAGTAGTTAAACTGTAAATAAAAAATGAAGAATAACAGTGTTCTTAACACATAAAAGAAAATTAGTACCTTTCTCGGACAAAGAATATGAGGTGCAAACAAAGTGGCCAAGCTACTTGCATTCATCAGATTTTTTTCTCGGGCAGTGGTGACTTTCTTCAACAGGAACAGTAAACGCTTCAAAAGGGAATAATTTTCTGGAGGCAACAGTAAGAACAGTAGCTGTGTGGATTTAAGCTGTCTAAGGCATGCATGTTGCTTTTGGTCGGCTGACATATCCTCATTATACAGCACTGTAACAAACAGAAATAAGTTCTGATATTTCAATTGAGTAAAGCTAAAAGTGGGAGGAATTTAAGATAAACTTTTTTTTTTGAAGAATTAATCTAATATATGCAGAAGGAAATCATACCTATCTTTAAAGGAAGAGGAAATAGATGTTAACATTAATTATTACAGTGGAACCTTGGTGATAGTGATATGTTTTTCTAAAAGATGGCCTTAAAAAATGTATAAATGTAAAAAAAAATTCATATGTTAAATACTATTGCAAAACTTTGAATGCTTCCAAACATAATGGAAAAAGAAAACAATTTTTGATTGCACTAATTTATAATGTAAAACACATACATAAATACTTTATTTGCTACCTTATGCCTATGTCTAGTTTGACTTTTGTACACTCATTTTTTTTTATTCAAATTTCATTATAAAAACCAAGTTAAGGAATTCTGTACAATTTCACGTTTTCAGCATATTGGGGGAAGAAACAACAACAACAACAACAACAAAACCTTACCTTTGAAATACCTGTATTTAAATCTGAATACTATTTTGTTTTATATATTCAATACCCATTAGTGCCGAGTAAAATATTCATTAATCTTTTCTTGTTTCAAATTTCTTGAATTCAAAGAAAAAAAGAACTGTGAATGTTATTTAGGAAAGTTTTAGTTGGCTGGCTGGTGTTTTATGGTGCAAGGGCCTCAAAGGGCCAAAGAACGACACGTCAGAGTATTAAAAAGTAAACAACAATATTGAAACAAAACGATAAATGTATAAAACAGTAACAAACATGGTACATGGCAGGAGAGACTATAACAAACAAGAAAAACAAAAGGCATCGGTATAACGGATACAATTAACACAGTAATGATGATATAACATGCTTAAAAGCGAACAATGACAGCAATAAAAGGACAAAAGGTGGAAATCGACGATAAAACAACACACTACACAAAATGTAAAACACCGGCAACATGAAGAAATGATAAAACAGAAGAGAAGTCACATTGATCGTTTAAAAGACGACTCAGGGTCACTGAGTCTTCTGGTAGAATTGGTAAAAGAAAATGACAAGAGCGTTGATGAATAAAATGACAACACCAACACAAAATATGAACGGTTAAAGGCACATCACACGTCCCACACATAGGGGCAGTATCGCCACACAGCAAATCGTGGTTAGTGAAACGACAATGCCCAATGTGGAGACGTGCGAGCCCAACCCCATCCTAACGGTTCAAGCGATATCATGACTTCTAGATCCAAGAATAGGTTTAATACGATTAAGTTTATTTTTCACCTGTTGGTCTCGCAGACCCTGCCACATTTGCTTGATATGATCCTGAACAAGAAAGCGGAAATCCCATTGAAACAGTGGCAAGGGTGCGACTACCAAAGAGGAAGCAGACCTAGCAGCCGCATCAGCACCCTCGTTACCCGAGATTCCAACATGCCCAGGAATCCAGCAAAAGTGAACCTGAAAACTGGTCTTGAGCAAACGAGCTTTTAACGTCAAAGAGAAAAGGATGGCCACGGCAATCTGCAAATGACAAAGACTGCAAGACACTTAAGGAATCCGTATAGACTATAGCACGATGATGAGAACTCGACTGAACATGGAGAAGAGCGAGAAACACAGCATGCATCTCCACCGAAAACACCATGGCCTCAGCTGGGATCAGCGCAACAGAAACACCATCTATGCAGTTGGTGGCGGATCCGACATCACCCATCTTAGATATATTGGCGAAAACTGGAACTAATCAGAACTGAGTGAATGGTGCTCAGCGAAGAGTTGCTAGTACACGGAAGCAGGGGTTGAGGACTTATCAAAAGAAGTAAAGCTGAGATCAGTGACAACCTCAAAAGGCGGGTCCCCCAATGACCCTGGTTCTCCAACAAGTGACAAGTTGAGCCCTGCATCACGAGCTACAGCCGCCATACGAAGACCAAAGGTTGGAATGCACGAGGGCAGGTTCTCAAATAAACAAGCATGCTGGGAAATTTTTAGTTCTATTATGTACTTCATGGCTGCAAAAAAAAAAACTGTCTGGGTTCTCTTATTGTTGTAACATACATTGTTACGTGTAAAAGTATCAAAGAACGGTGTATTTTTAATAATCTGAAAATCAAAATTTAAGATATCGTTGTAAAAGCGCATTAATGAATTACATGTAACCCAATTGAAAAAGTGACAAACTCCAGTAAAACATTGGAACCAGCACAGAATTGTGTGAAAAATGTTTAACTGAGGTTCCACTGGGTATATATACTGGCTGTTCTAAGATGTATAATAAAAGAAAAATTCGTAACATACAAGTACTAGAAGATGAGTGCCATTGTAAAGAGCAGCTGTGAAATTTATAAACCGGGTGAATTTGGGCATGCAACATATGCACAGAAGTAGATAACTTCTGTGTCAGTAGCCATGTGAACTCCACCGCAGAAGGTGTTGTGTGCTATTGTTTGAGGAATTGAAGTCTGAGGCTTGTACAGCACCATTTTCACTGCGAGTACAACCTTGGAGTGACAGCAGACGTCCCGATTTACGTCTCCATTTGAAATGGGACAAGCAACTCAGAAAAATGGAAAATTTGTAACCAATGGCTGGTAAACATGCCAAGTGTCCAGTTTCTGAGGAAAACGAACGAACTCTAAAGTCATTTCAGAGGAGCCCGAGGAAATCCATTCAAGAGGCTACTGTGCAGCTAGACATCCCACCAACAACAGTGCATTGGGCACTTTATAAAAGGTTGCGTTTACACGCATACAAGATCCAACTGCATCAACAAATTAAGCGGCAACGACAGGATGGTACGGAAAAAATTTGCAGACGACGTTGGCCAAAAACGATGCCGACGATTCATTCCTAGACTGCGTTTGCTTTTTAGAAGAGTTAACATTTCATGTGTCTGGAAAAGTAAACATACATAACTGCGGCATCTGGGGGTCCAAAAATTCATACATTGTTCATGAACATGAATGGGATTCTCCAAAATTCAAATGTTTGGTGTGGGATCATGAAAGAAAATCATTGCCCCCTCCCTATCTGGACTTGTTACAGGAATATGCTGTGCCTCAGCTGCCTGAAGGAAAAATTGTCCAACAAGATGGGGCTCCCCTGCACTTTGCCAATAATGTCCACACATTCTTGGAAGACCACTTTACTATAGGATGGATTGGAATAGGATCAACATTTATTGCATGCCCCCCCCCAATCACTAAACCTAACTTCACTTTACTTTTTCCTGTGGGGGTTGTTAAGGACCAGGGTACGCTACGTTAGTGTGTAATCTGGAAGACTTATGAAACAGAATTTGTGCCGCAATCAACAACATGACACCACAAATGCTTCTCAATATATGGGTTGAGGTAGAACACAGGTTGAAATTTATTAGACATGTAAAAAAACATTCTCAGTTTGTGCATCTGGAACAATAAGTTGCAAATAAATTGCGGTGAATTCAGAATTTATACTTTCTTTTACTATATGTGTAAGCAGAACACTCTGTATAGTATAAGATCTCACCAAGTCTCTACCCCAACTTTTTCTGCAGCAATATTCATTTGTTCCTAAAGGTCTTCTGGGTCTTTTTGTTTCCCTTGGTGTTCAGTCTCGGTGGCGTCGCGTGCCCATTTAGGTTGGGTGTGCACTGTTATGGGAAAAAAACATGCAAAATTTTTATTATGTATCCCAAGCTGCAAAATTTGTGCATTGATTTTGAACATACCAAAGCATTTTTTTTTTATTTAGCCCTCGTCTAATAACTTACGGTAAAGATCTTAACATACACTCCACTGTACGAAAAATCTGAATTTCCTGTGCAATTTCCACACAAAAGTCCAGCGATGAATGAAATTTCAGTATTTTTTTTAATATAAAAGTTTTAAATACAGCACAAGGCTTACTTTCTTTAACCTGCTTCACACAATTTGCAAAATCTCTGGTAGAAAATGGGACACTTAGTACATTGTCAACCTAAATGGATGTCAAAATTCAAATTGTATATTTAAATCTGTGCTCATAAACACACCGATTCATACAGCAACAAAAAGACAGAAAAACAGTAACTTGTAGCAGAACGTCGAATTGTTTTTATGACTCCATGCTATTCTGAACACAAACAAGTATGACCAGTGGCGCTTTTTTCAAGCGCGCACACCCTGGGAATTTAAACCTCTGTGTCTAAACCATGAGGAAATAAAAACATGACCTGTAGCCCTATCTGGAGAGCTTTGAATTACAGTTGCTTTAACTTGGAGTGTTAGCAGGTAAAATAGCAATCTTGCAGCTGCAAATATTACACAAGGGAATTAAGTTTAGCCGACAAACTTCAGCGAGCCTTATTGAAAATACATAAGAAAAAACACAAAATAACAGCAACTGGTTGCACTGCTCCGTGTGACTCAAGCGGTGCTCATTTTGGGTAGCAGACCCTGAGAGTTCCGCTGTTATGTTTGAAACCACAGGGAAATAAGAACGTGACCTGCAGCCCCACCTGGGGAGGGCTTGTAACAACTAGATTTAAGTTTACGATATTAAAAAGCAATCCGATTTCATGGCACATTTTTGTTTAAAGCCTTCATCAGCGAATTTCAGTAAAGGTCAAAATACTACCACCCCACCACACACACAAAAATCAGCTACTTCCAACCAGTGGCTAAAAAGTACGATATGAAAATTAACAAATGGCACACAAAACGTTTCTCATAGTAGAAGGAAGGTATCAGAGAAAAAAATTTTCAAATTGAATAGTCAACAGAAGAGATATAGAAGGAAATATGATATAACTCTATGCCCTTTAACGGAAGAAGTTTGCATAATGGAAAAGTTGAAAACAGGCAAAAGCTAGGCTAAAGAAAAAGAACTTTTCAAATATGTCTCCTGGAAACAGTGATAGCAAGAAAAACCGTTTTGACCTTTACAACTCCTAGGGGAAAAGTTTTACATTAGTTGAAGGGGATCTTATTGTAGTAAAAATCTTATTCACTCCCCATCTTTATCATAGTGAATGGCATACGGTAAAAAAAAAAGAAAATTCTCAATAGGCTTTTAGAAGCAGAGATACAGCTGCAAGCAGAAGTACATGAACTTCACCTAGTGGAAGAATTGTGAACTACAAACCTCCTCAAATACAAACCTAAAGTGTTCCATAAAGTAAATAGTATCCAGCGTTAAAATAATTTTTTAAATCCGATATTCAAAAGTACAGATATTGAGAAAAATAGATTAAATATTTGTGCCACCTAGTGACAAAACAGTGTATTATTTTGGGAAGAAAATACACAGAGTTTTCATAGTTAGTAGTATCTGATCGAAAAAGAACATTTTTCAATTGGGTTTTTAGCCCTGCAGATATTGCTGTAAACGGAAATGTTAACGTTAACTTACGTTCTCTAGTGGCACACTTGTGCATTAAGAAAAATTTGAAATTATATGGGAAACATTTCACATCAAAAATGCTCTCCAACAAACAAAGAATTTTTCAAACTGGACTCCTAGAAACATACATGTGCATCCTCTGGTGAGAAAACTATTAGGGGTGATTTGTGAGGTGACACAAGAAATCCTGAAACTCTCAGCTCCGTGCTAATATACATATAATGCACATTACGAATATTTATATATATTACACACATATAAACTAGCTGCACAACAATTGCGCCCTAGTGCTTGTGCAGTTAAACTTCGCACCTTTTCTTGTACCCAATATTCTTTCACTGTGCAAAATCCTTCAGGCATTGCATCTTTGAAATCAAATTTCGCACTTCATATTATATGTTAATTGAGCAGTTATGTGGATCAGTTTTACTTGAAGCTTACAGTAGATTCCATTCAATTTCTAAAAGTAGCTCATTGGATTAACCGAATTTAACATAATCAAATTACTTGTTGTAGATGCAACTTTCAAAATAATAATAATAAAAAAAAAAACCCTTCCTTTTAGCAGGCTGTTATCTTGAGAGTTTGTTTGATAACAAAAAAAAAAACACCCACTCAAGGTGTCATAAAGAGTCTACATTCACCATCCGCATGGACATGCAGTACTTTTAATCAAACACTGTAATTCCCAAAGAAAATGGAACTAGAACTTTAGTTATCATTTCATAGCATTTTTAGAAATGTCCGAAGAATCTCAAATTCTTCTAAAACTTAAAAACCCGGTTTTACGGGTTTGGAATGTGACAAAAACCCAGAATTTCGGGTTACACCCAGATTACAAACAGGTCTGAACTATGTATTATTTTAAGCAGGAGGTATTATCAAAAGGTTTTCCGAGGTGAGTGGTATCGGTTCACGGAAAAAAAAAATTTCAATCGAGTTTCCAGCTGAAATTTTGTTGCAAATACATCAGAAGCAAAATTAAACATGCACCCTGGTGGCCAAACCATTCTTTACCAAAAATGAGAAATTATATGCAAAACATTTTCCCTCAAAAGCTGTCTGTATCCAGCATAGGAAGAATTTTTCAAATCGGACTTTTAAGACACTGAGATAGAAAAATCGCGATTTACCTTTACGCCCCCTAGCAGAAAATTAATGCATTATTTGAAAAAGGGACTGTAATTAAAATAGTAGACAAACATTATCGAAAGGTAAAAGAATTTTTTCAATCGGATATTTAGAAGCAAATATATGAAATAAAATGCATTTTAAATTCAACACAATCTCCATTTGCACCTTCTAACGGCAAAGTTGTGCATTAGAAAAACCGAAATGCATGGATCATTCTCCCATTTTAAGCTTTTCGATACAAAAATAATTTTACAAATCAAACTAATAGTTGCAGAGGTATGGTCTCCTCAGCCTGACAGACAAAGTGATAACATAAGCACGACACAAAGGATGCTAATAATGCAGCTTCAGTCCTTACACACAAGAAAACCAACAGCACCTCCACCCCACATTTTGCAAGGGGTGGGAAATTTGCCAGTCATAAGTTATGTCAGTAGAAAAATCCTCAACTACAAAACATCACGCAGGGACAAAAAGACTGGAATGGATAAAATTCCAGGACATGTAACAGAATTTTAGGACATTTCCAGGATGTGTATGAACCATGATTATACTAGGAACCAGCACACACACAATCACACCAATCATTTATTACACATAGATGACCTTAAGATATACAGCAGTTCCAAAACACAACTGAATAAGCTTCTACATGTTACAGCCACATTTAGTAGAACAATCTATATGAGATTTTGACCTCACAGCAACAGGTGACATGTTGCAGACTTCATTTTTGTCCTGCAGACAAAAACAGTATCCCCAGAATACTTTTTAATCCTCTCTTGCAGACACCCAATCATGGGTGCAAGTTTTCTGTCTTCCAAAACTTTCAGAAAACTGAGGTTAAACTGAGTGAAGATTTCTCCCAACAACAACAAAAAAAAAGTTTTTTTTTTTTTTTTTTCCCCCATATTCCCTTGGTCCATGGTAAATTTTATTTAATACATAAATATTTGTGTTTCAACTTTAAAATGGAGGAAAAATTTCTTAAAATGGAAACTGGATGTGTGGAGTTAAGATTTCTACCGCTTTTTTAGCACGTCTTTTGTAAAAAAAGATTGTGCTTATGTTACTGGTTTGTCCGTCCATCCATCCATCTGTACCCAAAAATATCTCTGCAACTATTAGTCCGATTTGAAAAATTCTTTTCGCATTGGGAAGCTTGAAATATGCGAATGATGATCCTTCATCCCTCCCCCTATGTACAATTTTGCCGCTAGAGGGCATAAATGCAGATGTCGAATTCAAAAATACATTTTTTTTCACTTATTTGCTTCTAAACATTTGATTGAAAAAATTGTTTTATCTTTTGATTCCATTTATGTCGAAGAGTATTTTAGATATAATTACTTTTTCAAATTATGCATAGATTTTCCGCCAGGGGGCGTAAAAGTAAATTACATCTTCCCCGATAATTCTTCTTCTAAAATTCCGATTTGAAATTTTTTCTTCAGCGGATACACCTCCTGATGGAAAATCTTTTGCATATAATTTCAAATTTTTGGTAAAGAATACTTTGGCTACCAGGGGCGTAAGTGTTAATTTTTGCTTTTGACGTATTTGCCATAAAATCAGAGCTTCTAAAATATCGATTGCAAAAATTATTTCGTGGACTCATGTCACTTATATAGATAAACCTTTTTGGAATATTTTCTTCTTAAAATATTCCACAGTTTCTCCGCCAGGGCGTAGATGTACATCTTATTTTCGTCAATATCTCTACTTCTAGGAGTCCAATTTGAAAAATTTCTTCTTTGTTGGATAGTGTTTTCAGCGTGACATGTTTTTCATTTGATTTCAAAATTTTCAAGTAATTCATAGACTTTCCACTAGGGGGCGTAGAGGTAAATTGCGTTTCCCCCTATATATCTGCTTCTAAATCTCCGATCTGAAAAATTCTTTCTGCACCGGATACAGCTCCTGATGGGAAATCCTTTGCACATAATTTCAAAATTTTGTAAAAGATGGTTTGGCCACCAGGTGGCATAAGTCTTAATTTCTGCTTCTGATGTATTTGCAGCAAAATATGAGCTAAAATCTCGATTGAAAAAAAAGTAGTTTGTTGATCGATACTACTCATGTCGACAAACCTTTTAGGAACATTTTCTTCTTGAAATAATGCATGGTTTTTATGCCAGGGGCGTAGATGTATATCTTATTTTTGTCAATATATCCACTTCAAGGAGTCCGATTTGAAAAATTCCTTTGTTGGATAGTGTTTCCGATGCAAAATGTTTTTCCTATAAATTCAAAATTTTCAAGTAAATCAGACTTTCCGCTAGGGGGCACAAAGGTAAATTGTGTTTTCTGTGCTATTTCTGCTTCTACAACTCCGATTTGAAAAATTCTTCCTGTATCGCATACAAGACCTGACGGAAAATATTTTTCACATAATTTCTAATGTTTGGTAAAGAATGATTTGGCCACCAGGGAGCATAAGTATTAATTTCTGCTTCTGATCTGGGCTCCTGAAAACTCAACTAAATTTTTTTTTTTTTTTTGGACCGATACCGCTCATTTGGAAAAACCTTTTGAGAATACTTTCCTTTCTAAAATAATGCATGGTTTTCCCACCAGGGGACGTAAAGTCACACCTTATTTTTGTCGATCTCCGTTTCCAAGAGTCCGATTTGAAAAATGTTTGTGTTGGAGAGCGTTTTGAGTGAGAAATGTTTCTCATATAAATTCATGTTTTTCTTAACGCACAAGTCTGCAACCAGAGGGCATAAGTTCACGATTCCGTTTACAGCAATATCTGAGGGATTAAAAACTCAAAAACTCAAAAACCCTATTGATAAACTCATTTCTTCTGTCAGATATTATTGTTTTCCATACCAGTTTCATTAACTTTGAATAGCCTTGATAAATTTAATTTGCGTCAGAACGGATTCAAAAGACGTGCTTATTACACCTAAAAATTCGGTGTCATCTTTCTTGTTTTTTTTTTTCAATGTCTGTCATAGTTTATGGGAGATGGGACATTTTCTGCCCTCCTTACCATATATGCCTGAAGTAGTGATAAATGTGTGTGTGTGTGTGTGTGTGTGTGGGGGGGGGGGTTGCAGTAAAGCAAGTGGTTTTCTTTTTCCTCTCCAAAGGCTCAGAAAGGGAAATGTTTCCTTTCTGCTAGAAAATCAAAACATTAATGAAATTTACATCAGGGTGCCCACTCTTTTTCAGGGAAAATATTCAAGGATGAATTTTTCAATGTCCTAAACTGCAATGAATATATTACATATCAAGAATTAGGTGTGTTGTATTATGATACTCATTAACAATATTTGTAATTGGTAGACAATTATATATAAAAAAATCTTAGCAACAATGCATCTCCAAATTTTGCAAAAAGTTCTTTACTGAATGACAAACTTTCTTCAGGTGAAAATATTTAACAAATGAAAATACTGTAATCAGTTTTTAAATAATTAGAATTTTTTCTACTCAAATGTTAGTACTTTTAACACAACATTAAATTTATCATTGTTAAAATATAATTAACAAGTATATTAAAAAATATTAAGCAAATGGGTGAATAATTTATTTATAATTATTCACTAAATTAATTTTTTTCTTGAGTTCAAAATCTATTTCTTTTATCAATGATTGTTTGTCTTGAGCTGCCTTTCTAAAGCTATTTGATTTAACAATGCAGTTAAAATTATGAGTATCTTTTGCTTTTGTTGCCAAGTCATCAGCTGATTTTAATAAACCTTAGAATACTTCATTTTCTACAAGTTTTTCTTTTTTTCATACTTTCTATTTCATCCAGTATTTGTTTTCTCTTTTGGGCTACAGCAGAATTAGCCTTGTCCCGAGCTTTTTCTTTTAAATTTATTACATATCTTTGCCTAGCACATCTGACATTACTCGGAAGCAATTTTGAAAACCCTACCTTTTCCATGCCACCAATGTTACTTAGATGGTCATATAGTATTCTTTGTGAAACAATAGTTTTCTTTCATATTGTCAATTATTAGTTCCTTATTAATGGAGAATCCTCTCTCCACTGATGCCTGTCCATGCAAGAGCAACAGCAGCATTTTAGTTACTTCCCACAACAGATCATAGTTTTTACTTGAGGATAAATGTTCATAAAATAACATCTATTCTCAATTCCTCATAATTGTTATCAAAAAGTTTAAAATCTGAAGTTACTGCTGCAACACTACTTATAAAATCCTTTAACTGCAGCATAATAGTGTCAACACCACCAGGTTTCAGATGATTTGCATCCACGAGAATTTCTAGAATAATCTTGAAACTTTTAAAGCAAGATTCCTTCTCAGCACTCATTAATTTAGGATCTAAACACTTCTAGTGCCACACACAAGAGCATACTGCAGTGGGCATTTAGTGAGTAATTTTTTGACAAGGTTTTCCAAAATTGATGTGCTTTTCATACGAAATTCCATTATCTGCTTTTCACTTACATTTTATGGCAAAGTCTTCACCTCCTTTTTGGCCTGGAATCCAATATCAATCAACCAATAAGTGGAACAATTGTTATTATCAGTTGGATCAATTTTTAGAAGTGCCGTAATGGTCTTTGTTTGTTCTAATACATCCATTTTAGCAAAGCAACTCAGATTCCTTAACATTTTCTATAAGTCTTTAGCCATGAATGGCAGCATTGGCTTATCTGCCCAATACTTTTTAAAAAGAGACTCAGTTGCTTTGCAATAGAATTAAAAAAATATAATTTGGCAAGTGCCAATGGATCCTTCACCCATTTTTGGACAATATTAAAGGAAACTGTGCAAGGATTATTTACAATTTTCTGGGCTACCAAGGTTTCATACTTCAAAATAAAGGGTCAAATTTTTATAGCACGTTCACACACAGGATAATTTTCAACCCACCTGTGTGAACAGAATTTTAGTGGCATTTTTATAGCATTATCCACATTTAAATAATCCTCACGCCATGCCAGTGAATCTTTAAATAACCTGTATAGGCTTGAGAGAAATTTTTCTATTTCCCAATCACTCACAGTAGTAGCATGTCTCAATGCATTATGCACTATGTGCAATCCACAGGTACCGGTGTTTAAGAGGGATGCATTTGAATTGGCCAATAAATCATCTTGAAATAAAGAAAAACACTTTAAATTCACATTCGGCCCATCCATAGAAAACTGAACTGTATTTTTTGAAGGCAAATCCTTCAAAGATTGCTTAAGTTTGTCTAACAAAATTTCTGCACATGCATGGCCTAAAAACACAGAAGTCAGATACTGTGATGTTACTCTGTTCTTGTCCCAAAATCTTATATGGATGTCAATTTGTTTTTGTTGAGAGTATTTAAACTCTCATCAAACAAAACAACAAAATCTTTGCTTTCATTAACCTGTTGCAACAAAAGTGATTTAAAATGGGGTGCCAAGCCAAAGCAGCAAATATATGAACATTTTATTTGCCCACAAGAAAAGTTGACAGCCGTTTCACTGTCTGGAAACATCAATCGAAACAACTTATCAATTCCAGCACATGATCTGTACGAATAATGGCTTTCTACCACTTTTAAAGCCCATAATATTTCGGCTTTTGTAGGATCTTTTCTGGGTAAACAACCTGCTGATGATGATGAAGATGGCTCTGGTGATGATGGTGTTTGTGATGCTGGTGCCGGTACTTTTTCAAACAGTCCATCTAGGTGGAATTTCGACTTTTGTTTTCAGAACGGGTCACACGCCTTTTACTTTTCATGTGTCTTCGCAATACAGACTCTCCCATGGATCGAAACATCGATGTTCTTTAAGCATAACAAACATCTCACAACAGGATTATTGCCACAATCCTTACCAACCCACGTGGAATACTTGGGATTGTGCAGCCAAAGATCACTGAAATTGCACTTATGACTCATTTATTAAACACAAAAACAAGAAAATTCTAATATCTAACAATTAGATGACAACTAGAGACATCTGAAAGCAAAACAATAAGCCAACAAAAATTAAAGATTTTTTTTTTTTCAGTCGCTACACGCACATTGCAAAGAACTTTCCGGAAAAGCAATGCAAGGAATTCTTACTCAGTAATGCAATGAGCATCGTGTGTAATCCTATGCTATTGCCAGTTACACAAGAGTAATAAAATACTCTGTGGCCAGAAAAAAGTGCAACCAAAATACAGAAAATGAACCAACACAAACAAATAATTTCAACGTTTTGTTCTCATGGAACAACAGCAGCAAGTCAATCACCTGTTGGCATGCACATTTTGTCAATTACGTCTACCATTTCATTCGCAGTCCCGTGGGCCACCTGTTGAACTTCCTCTTTCCCTAACTAACGGTAAAAATGCAAAAAAAGAATAATTTTCCAAATTTTCATTTAACAGAGCTGAATTTTTGACAGATACCATAACTTGGTTTTATAAGTTAACCCTGCAAATTTCGCTTGGGTCCAATGAAAAGTTTTTAAATTACGCACTTTTTTTTTTTTTATTAACCCTCCGAGCGGTTTGAACATGCTACGAGCGTTCAAGGTCACCTGTTTCTAAAACTGTTCAACCGTGGTGGTGGGAACTGGTGAAATGAACCTATGAACAGCATCAAACGAACCCTCTTTTCAAGCAGATAAAGAAACAAGGGGAAATCCCCGCCTTGCCGTAAGGAAAATGAAAGAAACGATACGATAGTTTTCCCCATCGCAGAACAAGTGCTCTGGGGTAGCAAACACTTAACTCCTCTCTTGGTATATTTGGGGGGGGGGTCCAATCTTGACCTACTTAACTTCCCATTAAGACCGCAGTGCACCCTTTCTCCCAGTGACGCAGCTGCTTTGAAGTTTATTACTCTTTTTGACTTTCGATGCCAATGGGGAGATTGCAGAAAAAAAAAGTGAAAAATAACAAAAGGAAAAAGTAATTCAGTGTTATAACATCAATAACACAAAACACAACTGTTCTTAATTTACGAGCATACAATTATAGTCATAATAGGCCCACGCTGGTAAGAAGCGTTGGAGGGGAAGAAGACGCTGTTGGGACCTAGTGTCATTAAAGCAGTACACTTCATGGACTTATGCATTCTGCTTTCACCAGGCATTGAATGAACCAAAAAGGACCACCGCACCAGAGGCTTGAACCATGCAAGACAACCAAAGGAATGAAATGTGCAAGGAAATGTGTACAAAAGGTAAGCAACCTATTATGACGAAAAGGAAAAAGGTCTGAAATCTCGATCAAAATTTTTTTTGGCTGTGGGATTTTAAAATTCAAGGACTTTCCAGGCTAATTAAAGAAATTCAAGGACTTTCCAGGTTTTCAAGGATGCGTGGGCACCCTGTTACATACTGACCAATAATGCATAACTGAAATAAATTAACATTAGTGGATACCAGAGTTTGCAGGGACTGCAGGAATTCAATGTATAAATGATGTGTGTGTGTGTGAGAGAGAGAGAGAGTGTGTGTGTAACAGAAATTAATAATTAGTGCTGTAGTGTAATAACACTATCCAGATCTATGTAAGATATAATTCAACTAGGAAATTATTTTATTAAAATTTAGTTCTGAATCGCCTTCCTTGCTTACAGTAGATTGTATTGTATTTTGTTTCCATGTATACAGTTTACTCCATACGAATGACATGCTTTAGATCACGATGTCTGTGCAATTAATGTAGTGGAAAAGCAGTACATGTTTGAGAGAATGTCCTACACTGCATCTCCAAAATCCAAAGACAAAAATGAATACAATATGTGCCTTTTCCACATCAAATAAAGGAATAAAAACAAACATTTCTAATTTTGTTGGAAGAACTTAATTGTAAATTTGCATTTTTGAACTTCACTTTTAGTTGGTAAAGTTCGATGAACACTTACCGCACGTGGGGCTTGGCTTTCAATTCATATTTCCGTTATGTGGATGCGGCACGGGGGTTTTTCATTTGGCCACGGATCCGCTTCTTTTTTTTTTTTTTTTTTTCCCCCGTTGGAATTTATTTTGTCTCATCACCAAATGAGTTTTTTCCTTTGCTGCATCCTCATTTACTTCAATATTTATTCATACCCGAGTACTTTCAGTAAAACTCCTTTACCGTCTTCGAGGGGACGTTTTGCTCCGACTAGCACGGACCGTGTCAGCTGGGCATTTCGGTGGTTCTCGCGGGCTGCTTCTGTCATCGGCTATCGCTTCTTCTCGGGCGTTGTGGCGCCATCTCTTGTTGGTCAGTGATCTCACTTTTCGAACTTTTTCATTTTTTTGCTCAATTTTAATGAAATTTTTCCAGCTGTTTCTCAAATTATTAGGGTCATTATGGTTGCAAACTTTTGTTCTATTTTTTTCAATCATTACCGACTCTGCTATTCTGAGGTGTTTTTCGGATTTACAGCTTTTAATGATTTTTATATTTTCGAATTTAGGATATTTTTGGTTATCCAGACAGTATTGGATAAGTGCTGTTTTTTCTTCTTTTTTCTGCCAGTTTTTTACGTGTTGTTTTAATCTGTGTTTAAGCTTATTTTTGGTACTTCCTATATAAGCCATTGGAGGATTTTCAGTAATAGGAATTGAGTAAATACCTGCTTTTTCTAACATTTTTATTTTTTCATTTTTTATTACTATATTTTTGATGGTATTTACTTTTCCTCCAATTTGAATGTTATGCTTTACAAATATTATTAATTTCATTGGTAGTACCTTTTATGTAAGGAAAACCATTTAAATATTTGACTTCTTTTTTTATTTACTACAGCATTATTTTTATTTTTTTTATTACTTCAGTGTCCCATTTTTTTATTAAATGGTTAGGATAACCAAAGCTGCCTGCAATTTTTTTTATGAATTTGATTTCTTCATTGATGAACTGACAATTTTCAGAATGCGTATATGCTCTTTTAATTAAGGTTTTTATACTATTGCATTTTTGAGGATAAGGATGTGCTGAATTGTACGGGATTAGGACCGGAACGAATGAACTTTTCCGATAAACTCTGTATAGTAACTTATCTGTGGATTTGATAACCTGTACATCCAAAAAGGCTAATGCATTATTTTTTTCTATTTCAACAGTGAGTTCTATAGTTGGATATAAAGCGCTGTAACATTTTGTTAATTTTTTTAATTCTTCTTCGTTCAGTTTTGATAGAATGAAAATATCATCCACGTCAAAGAAAGGTGGCTTGATCACGCTAGTTACGTTAACTAAAACTTTTACAAAAAGTTCGTAAGTTGGAAGCTTTCGACCTTATCTTAGGTCTTCATCACGCCAATGGAGGACTAAGATTGTTGCCAGATTCTACATTTGAATTTTTCCTATTTTTGTTGCCAAAACTTAGAATTGATCTCCAGATTAACGGAATGTAGAGAGGAGATTCGGAGTTGCAAGTCATTGAGTTGAAAATAATTTCTATGCTTTCACGGTAACGGAGGGCAAAACGATTGTCAAACGAAGCAATTCGTTTTGCTTCGTTCCAGTGGGGAACTGCAGATGTGTCTTCCATTGTCAAAATAGACAAGGCAGTGTTGGGATTGCCTTTCGAAACATCTTTTCTGTGTTCTAAAATTCTATGGCTTATGCTCCTGTATGTGCTTCCAATGTATAAGTTATCCCCAGTAGAAGAAGAGATAGGAATGCAGTAAACTCCTGGGAGGTTCAGGCTTTCAACTTTGTCCCTATCCCTTTGTAGAAGTTTCAAGATGTTTGGGGTAGATTTAACGGCAAGATGGTAACCAAAACTTCTAAAAGAATCTGTAACTTATAAGCATAGGAAGGATGGTAAGGAACAGAACCACAGAATTTCAGGTCTTCTTTCTTGTGAGGAAGGAGGCATTCGATTTTCGAATGGTTTTCATATTTCTTTATGAGGGAGTTGACTGTAACAGCAGGGAAACCATGAGAGAGGGCTATTGTAGAAATTTTGGAGAGTTCTTCTTGAAGAGAGAGTTGGCTGTTGCAAATGATATGAGCCCTGTGGATGTAGGACTTCAATGCTGCAAGCTTGTAGAGATGCAGGGTGCAAGATTTGTAGGGAATGATGTTAGTGGCTGCAGAAGGTTTTCGATAGACGGAACGAGTAATGGAGAGATCAGCGTTTCTGCAGATAGATACATCCAGGAAATCAATTTTGTGATTTACTTCCTTAGATATAGTGAGCTTAATGGAAGGAAATTTTTCTGTAATGGAGTTGATCAGTATCTGTAGCTCAGACTCGGAATGTGGCCAGCTAATGAAAATGTCGTCTACATATCTTAACCATAGGGAAGGTTGAAAAGGGTGTAGAGGAATTATGGAAACTTCAATATGTTGCATGTAGATTTCAGCAAGCAGAGGGGAAAGAGGTGAGCCCATGGGGAGACCAGATTGTTGCCTATACACAATTTTGTTGAAAACAAAACAACTATGTTGATGAATAGTGTGGAAACAATCATAAAGATCTTTGATAAGAGGACGGGGGTTCAAAATGAAGAATCAATTTCTTCATGAGGAGCATGTAGGAATCAAAATATGGTACAGAGGGAAACAAAGATTCTACATCAAGAGTATACAGATTATCACAAGGAGGAAAGGAATTAGGAAGGTTGTGGATAAGGTTTGAAGTAGAGACAACTGTATGAGGATGGTTGGCTGCCAGGGATTTGCATTTGAGGACCAATCTCTTTTCAAGGTTTACTGCTGGAGAAAAAGAATATTCCACTAAAGGTCTGATGGGGTTACCAGCTTTATGCAGTTTCACTTGCAGGAAGAGCCTGGGAGTTCTAAAGTAAGGAGGGGGTGATATATCACCAAGGAAGGATTGAAGAGTTTCTTTCTTAGCTAATCTGTCAACTGAGTTTTTGAGTGAGTTGGTGGTGTCTGACTGTAAAGGGATGCAGTTGGCAGATGTAAGAAAAGAAAGCACTTTTTGGTTTAGAGTTTCTTTACCAATGATGACTGGGCAACCAACTTTATCTGCTTTGCATACGGCTAGGTCATTTTCTTGAATAAATGACCTGAATTCTTTTAAACAAGAAGAAGAGTACTTGATTGGCACAGAATTTTGCTTGGATAAGATAACAGCAGCGTTGGCACGAAGGATAGGCTGCTGAACAGTCTCAGTTCTGTGGATGGCTGATTCTATAACAGAAACAGTTTGTGGAAGATTGATAGGAAGAGCAGGTGAAAATTTTGGGCCTAATGATAAGAATTTATCCAAGCTAGGAGGAATAGTGACAGAAGAAAGATTTACATACTTTGGCTTGTCAGTAGAGGTTGATGACGGAGATGTTGCTTGACTTTTTTGCTTGAGAGTAGAAAATTGAATTTCTTTGTATGGCGAGCATATTCATTTACTTCAATTGTTGAGAGGGTTTGGTTGATGCGAACCATGAAAATATCAAGCAAAGCAGGATGAGTGGTAGCAGCCAGTGATTGGTAGCTAATGTAGCAGGAAAGTTCAGTTTTAGCAATGGAGGAACGCAGGTCACGGATAGCGGCAGATAGGAGGTTATGGCTGGTTTGCTGTAGTAACGCACGGCACCGTCCTTTGAAGATGGGTTTGCAGATCTGAAAAGCTTGAGGAAGAATGCCAGAAGTCTTGCAGGAAACAAGAAAACGAAGGCTGCACAGAGAATTAGTGACTTGAGTCCGAAGTTTCCGGAAAGAAATCCAATCTTTCGTCCAGTCCAAAATAAAATGCCCGGAAGTTGCGTAGCTTTGAAACATGACGATTATGGGCAAAACACGTAACAATATTAACAAAGAAAGGTGGCTTGATCACGCTAGTTACGTTAACTAAAACTTTTACAAAAAGTTCGTAAGTTGGAAGCTTTCGACCTTATCTTAGGTCTTCATCACGCCAATGGAGGACTAAGATTGTTGCCAGATTCTACATTTGAATTTTTCCTATTTTTGTTGCCAAAACTTAGAATTGATCTCCAGATTAACGGAATGTAGAGAGGAGATTCGGAGTTGCAAGTCATTGAGTTGAAAATAATTTCTATGCTTTCACGGTAACGGAGGGCAAAACGATTGTCAAACGAAGCAATTCGTTTTGCTTCGTTCCAGTGGGGAACTGCAGATGTGTCTTCCATTGTCAAAATAGACAAGGCAGTGTTGGGATTGCCTTTCGAAACATCTTTTCTGTGTTCTAAAATTCTATGGCTTATGCTCCTGTATGTGCTTCCAATGTATAAGTTATCCCCAGTAGAAGAAGAGATAGGAATGCAGTAAACTCCTGGGAGGTTCAGGCTTTCAACTTTGTCCCTATCCCTTTGTAGAAGTTTCAAGATGTTTGGGGTAGATTTAATGGCAAGATGGTAACCAAAACTTCTAAAAACAATCTGTAACTTATAAGCATAGGAAGGATGGTAAGGAACAGAACCACAGAATTTCAGGTCTTCTTTCTTGTGAGGAAGGAGGCATTCGATTTTCGAATGGTTTTCATATTTCTTTATGAGGGAGTTGACTGTAACAGCAGGGAAACCATGAGAGAAACTCCCTCATAAAGAAATATGAAAACCATTCGAAAATCGAATGCCTCCTTCCTCACAAGAAAGAAGACCTGAAATTCTGTGGTTCTGTTCCTTACCATCCTTCCTATGCTTATAAGTTACAGATTGTTTTTAGAAGTTTTGGTTACCATCTTGCCATTAAATCTACCCCAAACATCTTGAAACTTCTACAAAGGGATAGGGACAAAGTTGAAAGCCTGAACCTCCCAGGAGTTTACTGCATTCCTATCTCTTCTTCTACTGGGGATAACTTATACATTGGAAGCACATACAGGAGCATAAGCCATAGAATTTTAGAACACAGAAAAGATGTTTCGAAAGGCAATCCCAACACTGCCTTGTCTATTTTGACAATGGAAGACACATCTGCAGTTCCCCACTGGAACGAAGCAAAACGAATTGCTTCGTTTGACAATCGTTTTGCCCTCCGTTACCGTGAAAGCATAGAAATTATTTTCAACTCAATGACTTGCAACTCCGAATCTCCTCTCTACATTCCGTTAATCTGGAGATCAATTCTAAGTTTTGGCAACAAAAATAGGAAAAATTCAAATGTAGAATCTGGCAACAATCTTAGTCCTCCATTGGCGTGATGAAGACCTAAGATAAGGTCGAAAGCTTCCAACTTACGAACTTTTGTAAAAGTTTTAGTTAACGTAACTAGCGTGATCAAGCCACCTTTCTTTGTTAATATTGTTACGTGTTTTGCCCATAATCGTCATGTTTCAAAGCTACGCAACTTCCGGGCATTTTATTTTGGACTGGACGAAAGATTGGATTTCTTTCCGGAAACTTCGGACTCAAGTCACTAATTCTCTGTGCAGCCTTCGTTTTCTTGTTTCCTGCAAGACTTCTGGCATTCTTCCTCAAGCTTTTCAGATCTGCAAACCCATCTTCAAAGGACGGTGCCGTGCTACTACAGCAAACCAGCCATAACCTCCTATCTGCCGCTATCCGTGACCTGCGTTCCTCCATTGCTAAAACTGAACTTTCCTGCTACATTAGCTACCAATCACTGGCTGCTACCACTCATCCTGCTTTGCTTGATATTTTCATGGTTCGCATCAACCAAACCCTCTCAACAATTGAAGTAAATGAATATGCTCGCCATACAAAGAAATTCAATTTTCTACTCTCCAAGCAAAAAAGTCAAGCAACATCTCCGTCATCAACCTCTACTGACAAGCCAAAGTATGTAAATCTTTCTTCTGTCACTATTCCTCCTAGCTTGGATAAATTCTTATCATTAGGCCCAAAATTTTCACCTGCTCTTCCTATCAATCTTCCACAAACTGTTTCTGTTATAGAATCAGCCATCCACAGAACTGAGACTGTTCAGCAGCCTATCCTTCGTGCCAACGCTGCTGTTATCTTATCCAAGCAAAATTCTGTGCCAATCAAGTACTCTTCTTCTTGTTTAAAAGAATTCAGGTCATTTATTCAAGAAAATGACCTAGCCGTATGCAAAGCAGATAAAGTTGGTTGCCCAGTCATCATTGGTAAAGAAACTCTAAACCAAAAAGTGCTTTCTTTTCTTACATCTGCCAACTGCATCCCTTTACAGTCAGACACCACCAACTCACTCAAAAACTCAGTTGACAGATTAGCTAAGAAAGAAACTCTTCAATCCTTCCTTGGTGATATATCACCCCCTCCTTACTTTAGAACTCCCAGGCTCTTCCTGCAAGTGAAACTGCATAAAGCTGGTAACCCCATAAGACCTTTAGTGGAATATTCTTTTTCTCCAGCAGTAAACCTTGAAAAGAGATTGGTCCTCAAATGCAAATCCCTGGCAGCCAACCATCCTCATACAGTTGTCTCTACTTCAAACCTTATCCACAACCTTCCTAATTCCTTTCCTCCTTGTGATAATCTGTATACTCTTGATGTAGAATCTTTGTTTCCCTCTGTACCATATTTTGATTCCTACATGCTCCTCATGAAGAAATTGATTCTTCATTTTGAACCCCCCGGTCCTCTTATCAAAGATCTTTATGATTGTTTCCACACTATTCATCAACACAGTTGTTTTGTTTTCAACAAAATTGTGTATAGGCAACAATCTGGTCTCCCCATGGGCTCACCTCTTTCCCCTCTGCTTGCTGAAATCTACATGCAACATATTGAAGTTTCCATAATTCCTCTACACCCTTTTCAACCTTCCCTATGGTTAAGATATGTAGAAGACATTTTCATTAGCTGGCCACATTCCGAGTCTGAGCTACAGATACTGATCAACTCCATTACAGAAAAATTTCCTTCCATTAAGCTCACTATATCTAAGGAAGTAAATCACAAAATTGATTTCCTGGATGTATCTATCTGCAGAAACGCTGATCTCTCCATTACTCGTTCCGTCTATCGAAAACCTTCTGCAGCCACTAACATCATTCCCTACAAATCTTGCACCCTGCATCTCTACAAGCTTGCAGCATTGAAGTCCTACATCCACAGGGCTCATATCATTTGCAACAGCCAACTCTCTCTTCAAGAAGAACTCTCCAAAATTTCTACAATAGCCCTCTCTCATGGTTTCCCTGCTGTTACAGTCAACTCCCTCATAAAGAAATATGAAAACCATTCGAAAATCGAATGCCTCCTTCCTCACAAGAAAGAAGACCTGAAATTCTGTGGTTCTGTTCCTTACCATCCTTCCTATGCTTATAAGTTACAGATTCTTTTAGAAGTTTTGGTTACCATCTTGCCATTAAATCTACCCCAAACATCTTGAAACTTCTACAAAGGGATAGGGACAAAGTTGAAAGCCTGAACCTCCCAGGAGTTTACTGCATTCCTATCTCTTCTTCTACTGGGGATAACTTATACATTGGAAGCACATACAGGAGCATAAGCCATAGAATTTTAGAACACAGAAAAGATGTTTCGAAAGGCAATCCCAACACTGCCTTGTCTATTTTGACAATGGAAGACACATCTGCAGTTCCCCACTGGAACGAAGCAAAACGAATTGCTTCGTTTGACAATCGTTTTGCCCTCCGTTACCGTGAAAGCATAGAAATTATTTTCAACTCAATGACTTGCAACTCCGAATCTCCTCTCTACATTCCGTTAATCTGGAGATCAATTCTAAGTTTTGGCAACAAAAATAGGAAAAATTCAAATGTAGAATCTGGCAACAATCTTAGTCCTCCATTGGCGTGATGAAGACCTAAGATAAGGTCGAAAGCTTCCAACTTACGAACTTTTTGTAAAAGTTTTAGTTAACGTAACTAGCGTGATCAAGCCACCTTTCTTTGTTAATATTGTTACGTGTTTTGCCCATAATCGTCATATCATCCACGTATCGACAGTACACTTCTGGTTTTTCTTCCATACGATGCAGGACATTTTCTTCAATTTCGTTCATCACAACCTCAGCATATTGAGTTGATAATGGTGAGCCCATTGGGCCTCCTGAATTTTGCTTGAATATTTTGTTCTTGTATGTAAAAATATTATTTTCATATAAATAGACTAAAACTTTTTTGAATTCATGAATTTGTGTGTTATTTAAAATTTTAAGATTTTGCAACTTCTTAATGATAATTTCAATAGCATTTATATGAAAATAATATTTTTACATACAAGAACAAAATATTCAAGCAAAATGGCGCCACAACGCCCAAGAAGAAGCGATAGAAGATGACAGAAGCAGCCCGCGAGAACCACCGAAATGCCCAGCTGACACAGTCTGTGCTAGTTGGAGCAAAACGTCCCCTCGAAGACGGTAAAGGAGTTTTACTGAAAGTACTCGGGTATGAATAAATATTGAAGTAAATGAGGATGCAGCAAAGGAAAAAACTCATTTGGTGATGAGACAAAATAAATTCCAACGGAAAAAAAAAAGAAGCGGACCCGTGGCCAAATGAAAAACCCCCGTGCCGCATCCACATAACGGAAATATGAATTGAAAGCCAAGCCCCACGTGCGGTAAGTGTTCATCGAACTTTACCAACTAAAAGTGAAGTTCAAAAATGCAAATGCATTAATGCACGTTAAATAATATAACCTCCAATATCGGAAGTAAATTGAAACTTAATTGTAAATGCTTCATATAAATATGTATATATATTTACTGTGAAATATGAAAAAAAAAACTATACATACATGGAATCTGACAATGAGCTGAATAGTGTGCTTCAGTAAGCAATGGCTCTGATAAATCTGCCAGAAATCCTTTCAGTACACTGGCTAAGTCATGAACATTGTATCGGCCATTGTCAAGGTGAATTGTCGCACCACACAACAGCAAACTCTTCAGTTCCTGTTGCCTTGTTAAACTTCCAGTTTTACGAAACAAGCCCTCCTTACTGATATCTGAAAAATGAAAGAAACAGGTAGTAGTACAATAACCATATTAAAAAGGAATTATATGCATGAAATAAAATCTAATGGTCTGAACAATATTTTAACATTACTGTTCTGGAACTGAATGTTAAGTAGATCAATGAACCTGAGAGTACATTCATAGTGTGCGAGATTAACATTTCTCCTTTCAAACAAAGGTAAAATGTAAATACAGTGTTCCTACAGTAGAACACACACACACAAAGAGAGGATGTTCACACATATCTAAGGCAATTTTCCAGCAATATCATTCATGTTTAAAATAACATTACTTCTATCTTAAACGTTCTGACAGTCCCTTCACTGGACTGTGAGCTTACATCTAGATTTCCGAGATAACAGGGCATTTCTTAAAATTAGTAATGGTATTTTATTCCACTGCCTTCTATAATCCAATCATTGTTTTAGGTCTGGACTTAAAAAACTCTTTTTAGCAGTCTGAAGGCCATTGGTGACACCAGTGGACTTTGAAGGAATATGACAGGGTTCCCACTCAAAAGTAATAAAAAAAAAATCCCTGACTTTTCCAGGTTGTTTTTAAAAGTTTCCAGAGTGGCATGTTGCAAAGAATTGTTACATTTCATTCCATTCATTTTTCTTACCAAAGCACACACTTGTATATTCTTTAAGTAATTTGTCTTTATAAAATTATCTGCTTTTCATTAATAACAACTAACTGTGCACATTATTTTTTTTACCAAAGTTCCGTGAACTTTTGTGAATTCTACACACACGGAATTTGTAAATACATTCCCATAGAAACAGGTCATATGTAAGAAAAAAATCTGTCAGTTGAATAGTTTCAGTTTTTCTATAAAACAATGCGCCTAAGCTTAACGATGGGATGGCTCTGTTCAAAGAAACATGTTTCAAGAGAACCAACAGACAAAGAACTTTGATCCATCATTTGGTTGGTTCTCTTGTGAAGTGTTTCTTCAAGCAGGAGCCATTGTGCCTAATTGTTCCATGTTATAACAACTGCCTGCAGAAATTGAACAAAAGCTTAATAACTGGCAATTTTAAAAATTCAATTTTGCATCTTTTTTTAGAGAATAAAGAAAATACTTAATATAACTGAAAGTAAGATCTACCAAATTCTAGGCAGGCAGGTTTTTTTTTTTTTTTTTTTTGGCAAAATAAAGTATCCATTGATTTTTACAAAAAAAAAAAAAAAAAGAGGGGGGTAATTCCCCCGATTTTTACAAAAAATGGTAATTTCCCCTGATTTTTGGAACCAATTTCGAGTTCCCTGAGAATTCCAGGTTTTCCCTGTTTTCCAGGTTGAGTGGGAACTCTGTATGAGCAAAAGGTATAGATTTACTACCCATCTTTTTTCTTTTTTCCCAAGAATAGAGGTAGATTTGGATGCATCACTCGTAGCCTTATCTTGACAGTTCTTCTCTTTGAACTTTGAGTTCTGTGGATAAAGGAATGGTATTTCCTCTTTAAATATAGGAGTTAAAACATTTTGGTAATATGTAGAATTCATTTTAAAATTCTTTTCATCTTTTCTTACCTTTAATTTCCCATTGTGTAAGAAACCAGCAATAATCATGAATTCTTTCCTGAAACTTTCTTTGGATACTTGGAACAACTGTGTTTTTCTGTTCTTTTGCGATAGTACCCCCCCCCCCATTACAGTCATTTAGGTGCGTAGACCCATGCTTCATAAATAGTCACAATAAACTTTCATCTGTTTCTGGCTAAATGATTTTGATACAGAAATCTACACTGTATTCTGCTCTCAGCCACATGCCTAGGGCAAAAGACAGTAAACATTATGTTTTCTGTTTTTTTTATTTTTTTTATTTTTTTTATAGACAAACTTTTGTTTATTACCTTGTTTACAGTTAGATTTTTAATGACTTGGCAATTGCTCTTTGGGTTGGTGGATTTTCTTTTAAGACCGGAGACCTTACTTTTGAACAGTGATGCGACAGATATCCGATAAACATTCGGTATCCAGTCTAGACGGCTAATAAGCCGGATATCCAGTCATATAAATAATATACAAAAAATGCAGAGTAAGCATTTTTAATAACAATAATTAATTAGTAATATTAAAATTTTCAGGTTTCTAAATTTCTATCATTGTTTCTTAAACTAAATCTTAATATTCAAAATCTGTCCTTCACATTCAACATCTTTGCAAATGAATATTACTTTAACTTAAGATTTACAATTAAATAAATTTCCTGTCAACAGCATTTCTTTAATTATTAATTAAACATTCAGAAAAAGAAAATGACTTGTCAAACTTTGTAGCAAATTTTAAAAAAATTAAATATTTGTTTTACTTTTTTAATATTCTCAAATTGTGATACAAAAACAGTTTTTTCTTTCTTTTTTTAATGGCAAAATTCTATTTCTCTTTTCATAAATTACTCCTGCTTCAGAAAACAGTCTTTCACTGTATATACTGCTTGATGGTGGGGGAAAGATAACCTCTAATACAAACTCTCCAATTGATTTGTGTATTACCAACACTCGACCAGAGTCAATTATTTCTGGTGCACTTAATTATCATTTCAGTGATCTCCCCATTTTTATTTGCTATAAACAAAATTGTAATGTACCATAATTTTTGGGCTAAGAGCCGTGGCTCTTACGTTACTAAAAGTGAAATTTTGCGGGTGTGCGGCTCTTATGCCGAATTTGTTTTCGAAAAGACTGTTTCTACGCTCCTTTTTTTTTTTCATGCAGATGCTTAGTAAATTTTTTTCAAAGAATGATTTTTTTACAAACTCTACTGTGATCGTTTTTTCCCCCTCTTTCTACTTATACGTTAGACACGTCTCTTGAAAAGATAACTCAGCTACGCTGATGTTGGTTTAGGAGGGAAAGTGTGTGTGGGGGGGGGGGACGGGAAAACACTCTGGTAGGTGTAAGTCTTAAGGTCAGGAGGTTTGTTTGTGAAAGGAATGTCTGATCCAAATGCCCTTTTGCATGAGAGTGGGAAAGAACATCCCGTGGCAGTAGCATGGAATGTTAATAGATGGGGGATGGAATGGAGACATAAGCACACAAATCAGTAGCGTGACTTCCGAGCTTAAGAACATGAACAATGCAAAAGCCTGCCCCAGGATGATTCCAGCGATTCCATTAGCAGTGACCTTGACCTATTCCAAACAATACTGGCGGGGCGAAAGACGAATTCTGTTCACTCTTCTTGGTTCATCTGGCAATACATTTGTTAAATATTTAGAAAGCTGCATTGAAGCCGCAAAACGTTCTTCTGATTTAAAGCGGAGAACATGGAAAAGATTGTGACAAGTAACGATGTTAACAAATATTTAGAAAGCTGCATTGAAGCCGCAAAACGTTCTCCTGATTTAAAGCGGAGAACATGAAAAAGATCGTGACAAGTAATGGTGTTAACAATGGGTAATTAATTTAATACTTGGCTGAAGATAAAATCTTTTCACAAATGCAAAAGAAGGGAGAGTTTCCTATTCATGTAAAAGTGGACGGAGCTCAACGCGAAGGCTGAGTGAAAGTAGGTCAGACTACTTAAAAGAAAAAAGCGAGAAAGCGGAGCCCACTGTTTCGAAGTGATTGGCGGGGGGGGGGATCAGCAAACACGTGCGAGGCAGCTGGTGGGAGGGATGTGTTAACTACCCCATTTAGCAGCTGCATACAGAAAAGCAAAACAAAAACATCTGTAGATGAGAAAAAAACATAAAGCTAGAAGGAACATATTATTAAAGAAAACATTAATCGAAAGCATTACAAGTGATAATTTATAAGTTAATTACTTCTAAGATGGAGGATTCTATTGCGGTGAACAGAGAACCATCCTGTAGCAGACGTCCACATTGAATGGAATTTAGACAATTGTGTGGTTTTACGAGCAATGCAATATTCTAATAGGAGTCTTAAGATTAACTGTGATTTATATTGATTACATAAATGGTTTTGAGCATTCAATAAGGGCAAACAAATAACATTAGCATTATAAAAAATGCATAAATAAAAGCTTTTGCCAGTATGAAAAAATAAGTGCATAAAGCAGATCAACACTGAGTTTCAGAATTAGCCTTTGAAGTATACATATAATTACGTTGGGTGCGAGTTAATTCATGAAAATAAAGAAGATGATTTAGTTTTCTGAGCAGCAGCACCACAATTTCATAGCTGCGGCCTTTATGCCTGTGCGGCCCTTACGGCAACTTTTGCTTCCAAGATTGCAAAATTTCTCACCTGCGGCCCTTACGCCGATGTGGCTCTTAGTCCGAAAATTACGGTAATACAGGAACATGAACTCTATATCACTAGATTAATTAGTTACACAACTTTTGAGAACTTTACATCTCAATTGGAGGGCATTGATTAGGATCTTGTCGTGAGTGCTGATTCACCAAATGAAGTATATCAAAAATTTATAAACAAATTACAGGGGTTATATGATCAAATATTTGTAAAATCTTGTTGACCAAGAAACATTAGGTGGAAATTCAGGAAATCTTGGACAACTAATTCAATACTTAATCAGATAAATAAAAAAGTAAACTATTTTCTAAATTTCTTAAAACTAGACAGCACTCAGATTACCTTAATTTCAAAATATATATAGAAATAAACTAAATTCTATTATTAGAACTACTAAAAGGAAATTTTACATTAACATTTTTTCACAAAACTGTTCTAGGTTAACTTGAAAACAAATAAATATATTAATGGGAAATAATACTAAATCAATTATTCCAGAGTATCTTATTGATGCGAATAACTAACAAATAGTCCGTCCAACTAAAGGAGAACCTCGGCCTTCATCAATAACAATGAGGCCTGAAGTATTTGAGAAAAAGGAGATAGCTACTGAAGTAAATTCCTACTTTACTTTCATCCCTCAACTTATTAAAAATAACCTAAAAACAAAAACCACTCAATATTCCAGTTATCTTTACAGTGCTTTTAGAACTACCACTTTTTATCTTACTGATATTACTCGAGATGAACTATACATTGAATTAAATAGAATTAATATTAATTCTATGTAGATTTTTGCAAAACTTCTAAAAAAGCTTATTTACAGTACTTATCTCTTACCTTCAAAAATTTAACATAATTAATCCTAACCAATTTGGCTTTCAGTCTGATAAATCAACCTGCACAGCTTTAGCGGGCGGTCGTAGTGAGCGATGGGTTTGCCTCCTCGGGGCGCTCCGTGGTAACAATGGCACACACAACAGCAACTAGGGCCTCTGTGAATCTTGGAGAGGTACAAGCTAGTTCTGTGTGACATTAGCGAAAAGACCCCAACTCACTGGGTTTTGTTCCAGAATCCTTAGGTTGAATGACCAACTGGAACCCTCAGCTGTGGGCTAATACCCCACACTGATGTACTTACCTGATTAAAAAGACAAAAAGAAATATTAAGAATGACTCGAGTGTGGGATATGGTGGACTTACCACACTTGAGAAGGACGGTCTACCACGGAATCGACCTGGACTTTCTAAACGGCGTATGAGAAAGAGATCTTGTCTGAGTGAATGTAAGATTGGTGTATGGAATACTAGAGGTATAAATGGCAAGATGAGTGAGGTGATTGAGGAGATGAATAAGTATAGACTGGAGGTGCTGTGTGAAAGTGAAACCAAAAAGAAGGAAATTGGGGTAGAAGAAGTGAATGGCATGGTGAGTGTGTGGTCTGGAGTATTGGATAATATGAGGACAGGCTGGTGTAGGTGTGATTTTAAGTGAAAAGATGAAGAACAACTTGATTCATTATAGTTGCATAAGTGAGAGAATTCTCTGGATTCGTTTGAAAGGGAAACTTCAGAGAGTTGTAATTGTTGTAGTGTATGCTCCTTGTGACTCGGAACCTTCTGATAAGAAAGAAGATTTCTGGAATGAGCTAAAAGCTGTTTTGAGCCAGTTTGGTGCTAAAGAAAAAGTTATAATAGCAGGGGATTTCAATGCTAGAGTAGGTGTGCAGAATGCAATTTCTGACAATGTTCTGGGTAAGTTTAATGATCCTTGTGTGAATGATAATGGTGAAAGATTAATTGAACTCTGCATTGAGAATGGTTTGTGTGTATCTAATACATTTTTTCAATCACAAGTATATACACGTATATACTTGGGAAAATCGTACTCTTGGTCAAAAGAGTGCGATAGATTTTGTTGTTTACGATCAGCGTTTGAAACACTTAGTTGTTGACACCCGTGTGATGAGAGGTGCGGATGTTGGTTCTGATCATTACTTGGTAGTGTCACGAGTGAAACTTAATGTTGGTTGGAGGAAAAGGAATAGGAAGAGACCCAGGATAGAAAGAATAAAGGTTGATAGGCTCCTTGAAGATCATCAGCGGTACTCTGACTTACTCAGAGAACGACTGAAGGATCTGAAATCTTGTGAGAGGGATGCAGAAAAGAAGTGGGAATGTTTTAAGGTGGGAATGTTTAACTGTGTTGTCACTGCTGCTAAAGAGGTCTGTGGCACCACAATAGTGGGTAACAATAGAGGTGATGCTTGGTGGAATAGTGAGATTGATGAGGCAGTAAAGAAAAAGAAGGAAGCCTATTTGGGGATGTTGCAAGGTAGAGTCTCTGTGGATGAATATCGCTGTAAGAAGCGTGAAGCTGCAAGCTGGTTTGCCACAGTAAGGCAAAAGATAGGAAGGAGAAAGTGGAAAGACATGAACTGGCTTTTTGGAAAGATAGAAAGTCCTTCTGGAAGTACACGAGACTCGGGAAAAATAGGGGAAACAAAGTTGTAAGTTGTGTGAAGACTGAGATCAAGGAAATGATATGGGAGCCCAATGAGTTAAGTGAAAGATGGGGTGAATACTTCTGTGAGTTATTAGATCAGGAGAGCAAAAATTATTCTGAGACAGATGCAGATGATGTCACAATGAGGGATGAAAGCACAGGAGGGATCTCAAGAGAAGAAGTGTGTAAAGCTTTAAAATCTCTTCAGAATGGTAAGGCTCCAGGAGTTGATGGCATAACTGCAGAGATGTTGAAGTATGGTGGTGACTCTATAATTGACTGGTTAACTGAAATTTGCCAGTTGTGCTGGGAGTTAGGAATGGTCCCTCGGTATTGGAAGGATGTTATTATTGTTCCTTTGTATAAGGGAAAAGGTGATCAGACTGAATGCAAGAACTATCGTGGTATTAGCCTACTGAGTGTGCCAGGGAAAGTGTTTGGTAAGGTTGTTATTGAAAAAGTACGGGGGTCTTACATCATTGAAAGTGTGGGATGTTCAGAGTGGTTTTATGCCTGGTAAATGCTGCACTAACCAGATTTTTGCATTACGCATGACGATTGAAAAGTATCTGGCTGTTGGGAAGAAAGTTTTTACTGCCTTCATAGATTTAGAGAAAGCTTACGACCGAGTGAATAGGACACTTTTGTGGAAGGTATTGAATGAATATGGTGTTACTGGGAATCTACTTAATAGTGTAAAAGCCATGTATGCTGGTAGTAGAGCTTGTGTACGAGTGAATGGTGTTTTATCAAAATGGTTTTCCATTGGTGCAGGAGTTAGACAAGGTTGTGTAATGTCACCATGGCTGTTTAATATATTTATGGACGCATGCATGCATGATGCCAAAATAGATAATAGTGGTTTATGTCTTGGTGATATCCGTGTGTGCAGATTGCTGTATGCTGATGACACTGTCCTGTTGGCAGAGAGCAAAAGTGAGTTGCAGAGTATGTTGACTCTGATGCACGAAGTTTGCATGAAATTCAAACTGAGTATAAATAAGGGAAAACCCAAAGTTATGGTGTTTGAGAGAGGAATGGGTAGCACTGAATGCAATGTAAGTATAAATGGCACTGTGATTGGCCAGGTGAGTGAGTTTGTGTATTTAGGAAGCATGTTTGACAGAGAGAACAAGTTGGATGGTGAAATCAGTAGGCAAGTGAATTCTTCTTTGAAAGTCATAGCTGCTCTGGGAGGTTTTCACAGGAATGATGGGTTCTCTAGAAAGTCCCGCATGGCTGTGTATGAAACAGTAATTGTTCCTACTCTGAGGTATGGCAGTGAAACCTGGGTACTGCAGAAGAATCATAGGAGTCGTTTGTGTGCTGGAGAAATGAGTTACTTACGTGGGGTTTGTGGCAAGACACTATCTGATTGTGTGAGGAATGAAGATGTATTGCAGTTGTGTGATGTAAAGCAAAATGTTGTTAGCAAGGTGGAGACCAATATGCTTCGGTGGTTTGGCCATGTTGAAAGAATGAGTGATGAAATGCTTACTAAGAAAATATTTTCAACCTAAGTGGCAGGAAGGAAAGGCAGAGGAAGGCCAAGGAAGTCATGAGTGGATCAGATTCAGGAGTATCTGCATGAGAAAAAGATTACGAGTATGAAGTATAAAAGATCTTGCGTAAGGCGTGTAATGGATATCAGTGAAGCACGAGTTGTATGTCAAGATCGCTGTAAATGGCGAAGTTTGATACGACAATAATAAGTAAAAATATCTGGAAGTTTGTATTTCTTTTTGGAGCTAACCTCTGAATCTCAGAGAACAGCTTAGTGATATGTATGTATGTATGCACAACTTTACTTCATATGCAAAATATAACAAAAAAATATAGAACAAAAAAAAAAATAATGCTAGCATTATTTTTGGATCTTACAGAAGTTTTTTACATTAAATCATGAAATCTTATTAAAAAAGCTACATAATATTGGAATAAGAGGCATTTCTCACACTCTTTAAAAATTATCTAACAGACAATTAACACAGATCGACCAGTTTTGTTCTCCATTAGAATATATGAATTCGGGTGTACCTCAGGGCTCTATTTTGGGTCCGATCTTGTTTAATATTTATACTAATGACTTATTCTCAGTATTATCTAATGCACACATTCTTTATGCTGATGCTACTACTATTCTTTTTACTGGGTCAGACATCTCTGCCATTATTAACCGATTTAATCTTGAATTATTAAAATACTTCAATTGGTTGACTTCAAATGAGCTTGTGGTAAAAAAAAAAAAACAAGGCAATTATATTTACAAATCGTCAGATAAATCTAACATCTAATTCTAGTTATTAGATAAGAAAATAGAAATAGTAACAAACTTCACTTATCTAGGGATAAAATTACAGTCTAACTTAAAGTGGGATAACCATATTAACTACTTAATGAATAAAGTGTCATCAAGTATTGGGATTGTTAGTAGTGTTCTTACTAACTTATCAGTTTCAACTCTAAAACTTCTAAATTATTCTTTGGTACAATCACATTTAAATTACTGCATTCTATCTTGGGGACAAACTAATGCTAATTTTAAGAAATTTCAGACATTACAAAATAAATATATTAGACTCTTAGAATTAAAACATAATTTCGATATGAATCACTTTTCACTAATGGACTTGCCTATATACATACGCATTGATCCAAATAAATATAACACATTAACAGTAAAACAATTTTATAATTACAATTTGGGAAAAGCCATGTACAGGAGAATAAAAAATTATATAGATAATACATTAATTGAAATTTCTTTACCTACCCATGAATATAATACTAGAGGTAGATCTCAGCTGAGATCAATTTTTCCCAGGACTCAGTATATTAAACAGTCACTAAATTATGCTGGGCTTCAATTTTGGAATTCTCTACCTCATGATCTTACAATAATAAATAATTTCAATCTATTTAAAATAAAAATAAAACTTTAAATTCTAGGACTACCAAGAATGTAAAAAAGGAAATTAAAGGAATAGGGAAAATTGAAATAATTGTAAAAAAAAAAAAAAAAAAAGGCAGGAAGTGGGATGGGAGGGAAGAAGTGACTTAGGGGTTAGGGGGTACATTAGGAAAATGAGAACAGGAAGGCAAAGTAGCTGGGAGGGGTGGGTAGAAGAGGGATGGGGCACAATTTCACTAATACTAATTTTATCTAATTCCTTTTAATGTTATGTGCCATACCTTCATGTATAACTCTGACTTGCTTACATTTGTATAGGGAGATTGGGGCTTTGTCAGGTCTTTTGTGGCCTTTTCCCTGATCTCCCTTGCTGGTACAGCTACTCACACTGTTGTTGTATTACATTGTATTTCGTCTTCATGTGGCAGCTAAATGAATTGAATTGACTTACGTGACAGTATTTGTGCTGCAATCAACAACATACCACAAATGTTTCACAACATGTGGGCCAAGGTAAAGTAGGCCTACTGGTTGGACATTTGCCACACTACCAGTGGAGCTCATGTTGAAGTTTATTAGATATGTAAAAAAAAATTATCAGTTTGCAGATCTGGAACAATGCATGCTACTAATGAATTGTGGTAAGTTCAGAATTTATTATATTTCCTTTTATTATTCATCTAAGCAGCACACCCTGTATATAGTGAACAACAGCTGGAATTTATAAAGTAAATAAAAACTTATCAGCCGTACGTAGTTAAACATCGCATTTCAGAGTTGTATGTTTATAAAGTAGAGTTTAGCAGCACAGTGTTACAATCGGAAAATACAATACCTAAAAATGCAGATCATTTTCGATTAAATGACGCAGGTTTGCAGAAATCCTTCAGATATATTGAGAAGAAAGAGTCTATGGTCTAATTTTTTTTTATCTGAGGGGCAGCTGAGCTACTGATCTGTTGCTCTATATATGTCTGAATAACAACACAACATAAATACATTTTCAAGTACATATAACAATACAGTAAATTTACCAAAAACATACATAGTTAAATAGCAAACCTTATATTTTGCAACTAGAAATTGGATGCTACATTGCCAACAAATGATAAAACACCACAGCTAAATTTGAAAAATAGAAACTTCAAATCAATACTCACTGGCATCTTTACCTAAATGATCTATTATCCGATATATCTGCTTAACAGCTTCTGGAGTAAACAGTGCATTACCCAATGGTGACTTATCTGAAGAACAGAAGATTTTATTATACTAATTAAAATGAAACAATGACACAGCTACTTAAAGAAAAGTAAAATACAGAAAAAAAGAAAACACAGGCATTCACATATGGCAAAAAACATGTAAGAAGTTTATGCATTTGCTAGCAAATAGATTTTGTTACTGCTGTAAAGCAATTTTATGGTGAAAGTTATATAAAAACATCTCTCTCTCTCTCTCTCTCTCTCCCCCTTTGGGCAGGTCTTACTATAAATGTCATGGAACCAGTTCGCATATATAATAAATTTGTCCTTCACTATCCCATCTTCTCTCTAGTAGTCACCAGCATAAATGATTGAGTTCACTAAATCCAGGGAGCTACAAATTTTGCCACTTGCTAATGGCACAGATGAAATCTGGGGTCAAGAATGCCAAGAATTCAGAGCTACACCAAATTCCAGCAGGTATACACTGAAGAGCAATTGAATTAGAGATACATGTCTAGTAACGTGTAACACCACCTTTCGCCCTGATGACGGTGACGATTCGTCTCGGCATGGACTCGACAAGACACCGGAAGCATTGGGAAGCCATACGGATCCACGATGCCTGAACAAGCTCCCACAGTTTACGAAGATTTGATGGAAGGGGGGTCAGAGCCTTGAACATCTCTCTCAACGGCATCCCAGATGAGCTCGATGGGATTGAGGTCAGGTGACCTAGCTGACCAAGGAAGCAAGGTCACGTCAGTGGAGTGTTCAACCAATTGGATACAATTTGGGAGCGATGGCACGGTGCATTGTCTTGTTGCAGGATGAGGACCCCAGTGGGATGTCGAAGACACACAAACGGGAGCAAATGGTCATCCAGGATATCCCTATAAAATTGACCTGTGAGGGCGATGTCACACGTACCAGGGGTCCCATTTCAGTCCACATAAACAGTCCCCAGACGAGAATGCCACCCACACCAGCTTGAAGAGTACCCTGCCGGCAAGAAAGATCCATCGCTTCACGTGGTTTGCGCCATACTCGTATCCTGCCATCCGCATGTACCAACATGAATCTCAAGTCATCAATCCAGGCAACATTTTCCCACATGTCTAGGGTCCAGTGGCGATGTTCCCGTACCCATGCTAATCTTTGCACCCTGTGATGTGCGGTCAGCAGCGGTACCCTCGTGAGACAATGGCTTCTGTACCCCATAGTGAGGAGATGGTTCTAGATGGTGTGGCTGCTTACACGTTTTTGTGCACCAGCGTTAAATTGCTGAGTGATTTCTTGCACTGTGGCCCGTCTATCTGCTGTTACAATGCGAGGTAGCCGACAATGACCCTGCTCATCCACACGCTGTTGTCCACGGCAGTTGGCCCTTGCAGGAATGGTTTTACCGGATTTGATGTACTCGCGGTGCACCCGTGACACAGTGGCTGCACGAATTCCGAGATGGAGTGACCCATTTGTCGGGCCCCGACAATTTGGTCACGATGAAATGTGCTTAGATCCTTCGTCTTACCCATACTGCGTCCGACTCTTACTGATTCCCGTCGCATCACTCCTTATATTGTCGGATCGCTGCATACGCCATGTCGTTTCCGTTTACAAGGCCGCCCACAGCGCCACAGTTGCATAATGCCAGCTGTTTCTAATTCAATTGCTCTTCAGTGTATATGGGGGAGGGGGGGGGGGGTATATGGTCTTGGCTGGGAAGTGGGGAAGATTCTAGGGAAGAATTGCTTTCAGCATTCTTAAAACTGGATCTTTTTTTTTTTTTTTTTTTTTTTGATTGGATGTTTAATGACTACCATGAGCAACTCAATAGGGTATAAGCAGTCACCCATCCCTAATTTAGGGCCACTGGTTCCAGGGAAGGGAGAGAACCAGTGCCGTAAGACAAACAACATCTATGCCTCACCGGGATTCGAACCCGAACCCCTTTTGGACGAATGATCAGAAGCCATCGCTTAGACTACTGCGCCGATCTTTTGGTCTTGCATCAAAGCCACAGGTGAAGTTATTTCATTGGCCTGTACACACACCCATCACCAAAGTAAGCTCACTAATTAAATACGTAATCAATAGGTAATTGTTTACAATATAAGAGGGCACCCCACAAAACTATATCTCGTTGCACAAAAGACAATGACAAAATAAAAATACCAAGAGACAGGAAAATGTTCAATCATAGTAACTAAATATAATCAGCTTTTATAGTTCTAGAATACCTGGATTTGAAAAAATTAAAAAATGTAAGAAACTAACTTTCCTTGTGCTGAGCAGCATGGTGATATAAACACAAATGTGATCAGTGCATATATATATATATATATATATTTTTACTTGCAGTAAAGAAATGGTTTCACTTTTATGAATTCTTATCAACATGATGCATCCATTTTGGAATTTTGCTTGACTGCTAATCAGTTGGCAGAAAGTCACAAATGTAAGATGCTTGCACTGCACCTCTTTTAACTGCAGTCACAAAATTACAGCAACAGCTCCATACAATCATCAGCATGCTGCCAAGGAGGAAGAATACTTTTAGCTATACAGTAAAACCTCTGAATAGTGGACACCTCCAGACCGGATGATCTGTCCGCTATTCAGAGGAGTCTGCTATTGGGAGGTCCACGCCCATCTACCCAAGTCATTGCGCAATACGAACTTCGTGGCAGTTTTTTTCCCCCTTCTTCTGCTGTTAAAAATAAAGTTACATCTATAAATATACGTACTTTACATGTACATATTTATGCAGCAGGGTTCTTGCCAGGGTTCCAGAATCAGGGTTGAAAATGTCCCCCAGGCTTTTTTTCTGGGGGTGATTTTGAAAAATCGGGTGAATTTTAAACAATCGTAAACTTAAAGAAAAATACTACATTTATGGGGAAAAAACGAACAAACAAATATAATATAAATATTTTATACATATCTTCTAATTTTGTTATTAAATATTTCAGCAGCTTTGTGAAATGGAAAGCTTTCTAGTGTTACATTTGCTGCTGATATTCGAATAAAAAATTTTAAAGTTTATTCTTTCAGTCTGTTGCGAAATTTATCTTTTATTCAATTTTGTGTGCTAAAAGAACGCTCTACTGATGCAGAACTTATTGGCACAACCAAAGCAATTTCATACAACAACACTGCTTGGATACACATCTTTATACCTGCAGATGAAAAGTTCTGCAAATTTAAAACTAGCATAGCTATTTTTTAGCAGAATAAATATATGGATATTCACTCAACAGGCATTTCAAATCTTCAAAATCTTTGAAGTGGTCTAACAACTTCAAAACAAATTTGCATGACACCAATGAGGATATTTACTTCCCATCCCAAAAGCGTTTGAGCGAATTGGCTCCTTTCACAACAATGAATAATAAAATAAACATTGAAACCTTTACAACGTTGAAAACAAAAAAATCACTGTAACACTGTACGAGCCGTTGCTTGTAGCCCAAAAATTTAGAAAGGATGAAAAAAAAAAAAAATCTCAGTGTCAATACAAGCATGAGCCAAATTTTAGAAAAGAGTTCTTCAGATGAGAAAAAACAGACCATTTATATATTGATAAAATAATTAATGGCATTAACTTACCTTTTGCAAATAACGCTGGTTTTGATGACACCTTGCAAAACGAACAAAACATCAAAATTATTTTATTTTCGTCGGTTTCGACTTCAAGCCAGCCGTACATTTTGCGCCATTTCTCTTGAAAGTTAAGATTTTTTTAAATTTATTTGGAGGTACAGCAGGAACAGCCTCACTACATTTCTTAGGCAATATTTAACTGTTTAAAATCGTAGCACTCGATGCCGAACTTGTAGAATCGTCAGTAGAACGCTTCCTCTTTCTAATGAGGAACTTTTCCATTGTGTTAGAGTAAGAACAAACATCAGAGCTGCCAACTTTTCAAAATCAAAAACTGGGACATCAATGCGCGTTCAGCGGCGCATATTTACACTTTATAAATAATAAAATTATATATTATAGGTTTCTATTTTTTTATTATTTAATTATTTAATACAAATAAAGAAATATTTACAAAAAAAATTAGTATTTAAGTATAAAATAAGATTAACAAACCTTGCTAATGAGTTTCATTTTTAGAGAGAGAGAGACACTATTTTTTTCGGAGGGTCACCCATTTTCCTCCCCGCCATAACAGGAGTCTTATCACATAAGACAAGACAGTTCATCCACGGAATACCAAGATACTGAAATTCTTCAGACACAAGTTTGGCAATATTTTCACCTGTTGAACCTAGGCATGGCAAAGAGAGCAGCATGCATCTCACTCGCTTGCAATGATTATCAAAGTATGTTACAATTGCCCCCCCCCCCCCAAAAAAAATGTTCCTAATCAAGAAGATTGCTTGCAAAAATCAAGATTTACTATAAAATCAAGAAGATTTGAGACAGTAACAGAACTGTTAATTTATGATTATCTATCATTAGGGGAGAGCGGTAATGTATGGGATGTGCTAGCAGTATGTTTGATGATACTTGTATTCAATTATTTTTCTGCATCAGTCACTCATAGATGGAGTTCAGAAATTGTGATGATTTTCAAGGTTTTGAATTTTTTTAAAAAATTGAATGATGCAATTTTAGAAATAACTTTATTTCATTTAAGCAATGACAAGACAGTGACTTTTTTTAATGCCCTTGGATGACAATTTTATCCATCACGAATGCACAATAGCGCTATTTTAGATAAAGGATGAATAGTGTAACTTTGAGAATATGAATACTTTTGAACACCATGCATCAATTCTTAAAAATTTTCAGATTCTTCACTTTCATTTTCAGGAAAAAGAAATACGATTACAGGAAAAATCTTTATCCCCCCCCCCTCTTTCTCAAGCTGAAATGCAAACCTTATTTGCAGGGGGGGGATAAAATTACGGGAGAAATCTTTGCTATGTCCAAATTTCGTTTTTAGACAGTTTCACTCCCATTTTCAAGTTGAAATACAAATACTTATAAAATAAAATGACATTTAACAACAATACTAGGCAGAGGAAACATCGCGTGAAAAATAAAATTACGATTATGAGAGAAATCTTCACTGCGTCTAACTTCCGTTTTCGAAAGTTTCAGCGAAAAACATTCTCCTTCGCTACCAACTGCCCCGAAATTTCTGTTCAGTTATGCATCGATCTCGAGGAAAACTCCAATTATGACGGAAAACGATAAATTTCTCGAAGCTGTTGCATGCTCATGCCTGAAAAATTACAGGGAAATTTTTGCGCCGGCGAATTTCTGTTTTCGGAAATTTTCCCTCCATTTTCCAACTGAAATACAAATATTTTTGGAATAAAGTCATGCATAACAACAATACTGGACAGAGGCAACATCGCAGGAAACAGAAATTATGATTATGGAAATCTTTATTTCGTTTACTTCCGTTTTTGAAAGACGAAATACCGTTCCGATGCGTATTTTTACGCGTTGGTAAAATTTTGATGCGTAAACACACTTTTTGATGCATACTTGACGCTAATTACGCATTTTGGCAAACTCTGCATGGTGCAGAATTAAAAAAAAAAATTCGCACTTTGGTGCAATTAGCGCAGCTTTTGCAACACTGAGGGAGAGCAAGTTTGGAAGGATTGGCGGGAAGGGGTGTGTGCCATCGCTCTCAGCTAGAAACACGAGATAACATAAGGTTCAATCGCTACGAGATCATAATAAAACAAAAGCAGGAGTTTACACTAAGCGACAATAACAACAATATCAATTTCCATCAGTAAAAATAAAATTCACGAGCCATTTTAGGAAAAATACGGAAGAAACTATCTTCCGACGGTAAAACTTTCGGGAAATCCGGAATACTTGGCAGGTATATGCGGATGTCATTGCACCGATATCGGCTTTTCCGAATTATTATCGCAGTTTAAACCGTGATTTTAACAAAAAAGGACACAAAATTCAGAACTTTTACGAAATACATCGAAATCCGCAATTCTTCCAACCTGTCCATAATTCAGTAATCATGTGGCCGAAACCATAATTGTTGGCACCCTTAGCAGTGCGTGGGCTTTTGTCTCGTTGCACGCTACGTGGATTATCCCGTAATCCATTTATATACACGACGGAAGGGAAATACTGAGATTGTACCGTGATGTCATGAAATCGGGAAATGTGACTGAACAATAGGATTGTACCGTGACGTCGTGAAATCGGCACACGTGATCTGAAACGGCATCGCCTTCGTAGATTTCCCATGCTAATAGCTCATGATTGAAATCTCTCTGCGCGCGCCCGTTTCACACGTGACTATTTTTCTTGCGCAAATTTAAATTTCTGTGCGCCAAACGCGCTTCTGAGCACGCTATCGGGAACCCTGTGCAGTAATACATTTCGAAACCATATTAGTAATACTGTATACGAAATTGAATATATGTACATACACTGCCGGAAAGTGAAAAAAACACCAAGAAAGAGACTTCCGATACCAACGAAATCTATACAGCATAATAACGGAATACAGAGGATAACGTGATCAAAACATTATGGCAAAATACAGCCGTATTTGCTGGTAAACTGAAAAATAACATTTCCATGTAACATGGTTAGTACGAGGTTGAACCGCCATGAACTGGGTTGGTTGGTTGGTTGATTGAGTTTAATGGCGCAAGGGCCATGGTTGGCCAAAGAGCGCCAAACAAAAGACATCAAAACAAAACTAAAGCAATAAAAACGTACACAAGGTTAAAAACAGGCTGAGGTAGTAAAAATGAAACATGAGAATGAAGAAGTTAAAATCTAGACGAGTTTATAAAAGTCAATTTCCCGTAAAAATGAAAACACTGCTCTCGTATCGCAGGCTTCACCGATAATAGTTTGCAGCGTAGCTGCTCCTTCGTCCAACAGATGAGAGTGAAAATGACGAAAACGATGAGCACAAAAACGAACACAAGTACACAAAACATGAAGGACGGTGAGACGACAGTCGCACGCCTCACACACCGGGACACTCTCGCCACACAGCAAAAAGCGGTGAGTAAAACGACAGTGCCCAATGCGGAGACGTGCAAGAACAACTTCCTCACGACGGTTCTTCCGCAAACTAGACTTCCATAGTTCGATCCGTGGTTTGATGGCATAGAGTTTATTGCTGCCCTGCTGAGACCACAGGGACTGCCACTCATCCATAACAAAAGTCCGGATCAATGGCCGATAATCTCGGAAAGACAGTGGCAGCCGAGCTGGCGACATGGAGGAAACAGACCTAGCAGAGAGATCTGCCAGCTCGTTACCCGGATCCCAACATGGCCAGGAACCCAACAGAACCGGACCAGGAAGCCATCACCCTCCAAAGTTCCAAGAAGACGACGGACATCACGGATGACAGGTGAGTCCGTGTCCTCTGGAGAAGATAAAACATGGATGACGGACTGGGAATCAGAGCAAACCATAGCGCGACGATGTGACCGAGACTGTATGTGGCACAAAGCGAGGTGTACCGCACGCATCTCTGCCGAAAAGACGGTAGATTCAGGCGGAAGCCTCTCAGCATGGGAGGCATCGCCACACACGAAAGCGGCTCCATCAACCTCGCCGGATTTCGACCCGTCAGTAAATACAGGCACGAAATCCGGGAAGAGAGACTGTTTCTCGGCAAAGAGCTGCTGGTACACCATAGCAGGAGTGGAAGACTTTGGCCACACACAAAGGGAAAGGTCAGCCGTTGCTTGAACCGGCTGCCAAGGCGGTTCATTGTAGAACCGGGTCAAACCAATCCTTGACAAGTCTAGACCAGCATCGCGCACTATGGCAGACATCCGAATCCCGAACGTCGGAACACAGGAGGGGCGGTTGGAAAATAAGCGGACACAGTCCGGTTGGAAGATGGAACCATACAGTGGATGATCAGGAAAAGATTTCAGTTTTGTATAAAACTGAAGAGACAACTGCTTACGACGGATGCATAACGGCGGCTCATGAGCCTCCGCATACAGGCTATGCACGGGAGAGGTGCGGAAAGCACCAGTACATAGCCGCAATGCCTGGTGATGGACGGGGTCCAAAGGCTGTAAAACCGATGGACGCGCTGAACCGTACGTAATGCATCCGAAGTCGAACTTAGACCGAATGAGAGAGTGGTAAATGCGAAGCATTGAGCACCTGTCAGCTCCCCAAGATGTTCGGGAGAGGACCTTCAGGATACTCAATGACTTCGTGCACTTCACCTTCAAAGACTGAATGTGAGGCCGGAAGGTGAGCGCTCGGTCAAAAGTTAGCCCAAGGAACCTGGCTTCTGACACCACAGGGATGGTAGAACACCCCAGACGGATGCTGGGGTCTGGGTGAAGACCCCGTTTGCGGCAGAAATGCACGCAAACGGTCTTCTGCGTCGAGAAGCGAAATCCATTTTGGGAAGCCCAGTGAGAGATCTTGGTAATGGCAGACTGGAGCTGTCTCTCGATGGTGCGCATGCTTACGGAGGCGCAAGAGATCTGCAGATCATCCACGTACATGGTTCCACGAACCGTCGGAGGAAGTAGTTGGAAAATATGGTTGACACGAAGGATGAACAACGTAACGGAAAGAATGGAGCCTTGAGGTACACCCTGTTCTTGCGGGTACACCGCAGAGAGGGTCGACCCGACGCGCACACGGAAACTCCGGTCCTGGAGAAATCCGGCGACGAAAGATGGTAAGTTTCCCCGCAATCCGCACTCGCGCAGATCACGGAGAATGCCGTATCTCCAGGTACGGTCATAGGCTTTCTCCATGTCGAAGAATACGGAGACCATGTGCTGATGTCGGACAAACGCCTCCCTGACAGATGTCTCAAGGCGAAGATGATGATCGGTGGTGGATCGAGAATTGCGAAATCCACTCTGATGAGGTGAAAAAATGTGATGAAACTCCAGATAAAAAATGAGACGAAAATTAATGATACGCTCGAGTACTTTGCAAAGGCAGCTCGTCATAGCAATTGGCCGGTAGTTCAACGGGTTGGTGGGATCTTTACCAGGTTTGGGAACAGGAACGACAATGGCAGTGTGCCAAGATTCGGGAAAGACATGCTCTTGCCAAATCCTGTTAAACAGGATTAGCAGACATTCAAGAGAGGACGGAGAAAGGTGCTTCAGCATTTCGTAATGGATGTTGTCCGGTCCGACAGATGTCCGGCCGGACCGATTCAGAGCGGTCTTCAGCTCCACGGCAGTCAGCGGGCTGTTGTAATCTGTGGCAGAAAACGGTCCAAAAGAAATCTTGGACCGTTCAAGCCGCGGCTGTAACTGCCGGAACGAAGCAGGGTAATTGCTGCTGCTGGACACCGAAGAAAAGCGGCGCCCAGACAGTCAGCAATACCCTGAGCGTCAGCAACCGTCCCTCCACCACTCTCAAGAATGGAGACTTCCCCAGATGGGTACTGTCCCCGAATCTTACGGATCCTGTCCCAAACGATCTTAGGGCTGGTATTGGTGTTGATCCCGGATACATATTGTATCCAGGACTCCCGTTGACAACGCCTACGAACCAATCGCGCGTAGGACTTGGCTTTCTTGAAAGCAAGTAGGTTCGCGTCGGTGGGGTACCGACGAAACCTACCCCAAGCCCGATGTTGGGCCCGACGAGCTGCCATACAAGTGGAATTCCACCAAGGTCTCGGGCAACGTGGAAGTTTAGTCGACGTCCTGGGGATGGTAAGTTCTGCCGCTTGCACAATACAATCCGTTACCGCCGCAACAGCGTCATTGACTGTTCCCGAGGTCACCATTGCCGGAGTAATAAAGGCCGAAGCCGTGAATGTGTCCCACTTGGCACGATCAATATTCCATCTAGCAGGGCGAGAAGGGTAATGGTACCCGCCACTCGCTAGACGGAGGAAGATGGGAAAGTGATCGCTGCCAAGGGATCACCAGACACGCTCCAGGACCAGGCAGGATATAATGATGGTGAACTCAGAGACAAATCAATGGCTGAGTACGAGCGGGTAGGTTCATGAAAATACGTCACTGCCCCGGTGTTGTGGAGACAGAGGGACGTGTTGGAGAGAAGGGACTCAACAACACGGCCCCTGGAGTCACGAGTGGGAGAACCCCACAACGGATTGTGTGCATTGAAATCTCCTAAGATGAAGAAAGGAGGCGGCAGCTGGACAACTAAATCTTCCAGATCCGAAAGGCTTACAGCTTCATTTGGTGGTATGTACACGGAACACACCGTGAACAGTGTGTGCACAGATAGTCTCACTGCCACTGCCTGCAAAGACGTCCGAAGGGCAACTGCAGTGACAGGAACACCATGAGGAACAACGACGGCCACTCCTCCGCAGGCGATAACGCCGTCCTGGTGATCATTGCGGAAAAGGGAATGTCTCCGCAGCGAAGGAGTGTCCGTCGTGCGAAGCTTTGTCTCCTGGAGACAAACGCACACAGGTGAGTGCGAAGACAGTAAACCTTTCAAATCATCAATGTGTGATCGCAGACCTCGGCAATTCCACTGAATGAGCGTGACCATAATGAAAAAGGAAATGACAGAATGAAGACAGACGACTAGAAGGTCTCAGTGTCGTCCATCACCTCCAAGCCATCCGCAGTGTCTGGAGGCAACACAGGGCTGTGCTTGCCCCCTGTGTTAGGAGGTGGTTTTTGCCTGCTCTGTTTCGGGGAGGATGAACCTGGTTTCATCTTCTCTGGCTTCTTCTTAGCAGTGCCCTGGGTCCCTGTGCTGACAGATGTTTTCGGCACAGGGGAAGGTTTCGGCGACGATGTTGATGTCGCCTTGGATGCAATACGGCGAGACTTCAGTGCTTCCATACCAGCAGTGACGATGTCCCCAAAATCATAAGGACACCCCGCTGGGATGGACACCTCAGTCTGGACCGCCACTGAAGCCTTCTGCACCACAACTGAAGCATAGGACCGCCGGCCTGGTTGTAAAGGGGCGATCCGCCGTCTAGCCTCGGGATAGGAGAGATGCTCAGTTGTCTTCAGGCGTTGGATTGCCTGTTCCTCTATCCACTTTGGACACTGCTTAGAAGATGCAGGATGAGTCCCTTCGCAGTTGACACAATGATCAGACTCTGCAGAGCAATCCGCCAAAGAGTGTTCTGTGGAACCACAGCGACCACACTTAGCAACATTACGGCAAGACTGCTGGGAGTGACCATAATGCTGGCACCTGAAACAACGCAAGGGGTTCGGGATATACGGCCGAACATCAAGCCGTAAATAACCTGCCTTGATGGAAGTAGGCAGGGTTGGGGAGTCAAAAGTCAGGATGATGTTACGGGAGGGAATAGATTTCCCATCCCGCCTGAAAAGAATCCGTCGAACCCCAATGACATGCTGTTCACCAAGTTCCTCCAGCAATTCCTCATCGCTGCACTCAAGCAGGTCGCGGGAGTTGACAACACCGCGAGAGGAATTGAGGTAACCGTGTGGAGAAACCTGGACAGGAATGCCAAGCAAAACGGTCGTCGCCAGCAAGGTGGCACTGTGGCGTGGATTAGATGTTTCCACAAGAAGATCCCCTGAAGGGAGTTTCTTCACACTCTTTGGAGAGCCAGCAACGGCTTGCAGAGCCTTGTTGATCCAGAAGGGACTCTTCGAACTGAGTGACTGTGAAGAGTCACCAGATTTGATCAAAAGAAACAGAGCATTGCAATTTGATGTGACAAGTTTCTTTGTGGAGGAAGGTGCACTTTCCTCCACAGGGCGCTTTAAATTGGTAGCATGGGAAACACTTGGGTTTTCCATGAAGGAGGAAAAGATTCGTCCGCCGACCTCCCCACCCACTACCGAGCCCAACGAGGGAGAGCCGGAGGTCCGCAAGCCCAAGAGGACGCAGGACACGGCTCTAGGGATAGTCAGCGGATATAGCAAGTTGGTAGGGCAGACACACGCTCAGCGTGCACCCAGACTTTCCCGTGCCCAGAGAACACCCCTTTGGCATGCCCACCCTACCCCCAAACTCACCCAGCCGAACAGAACGACAAGCCGCTAGAAGTCAGGACACCACTCGGCCACAGACTTCCTGACGAGGAGTGGGTTAGCTCCCAGCCTCCCGTTTAGAGTGAAGCAGAGGGCAAAGAGGAGTATCGGCATCTGGAGACAACTACAACCCGGCCCCCAGACACCTCAGCCTCCAGCATCCCCTTTTCCACCTGTACGGGTCACCGCACACGGCAAACATGCAGGTAGGTCTAAGCTAACCAGCTCCGGAAAAACAGAAAATGTAACATAAAAGAGAAAAGACAGGAAAGAGAACGATGAACAAAACCCGGAACTGGCGCCTCATCACAACCTCAGCAGCCTACAACTGAAGCGGGTACATGTCACTATAGGAACGAAAGACGAGAAAAGCAAAACAATAAGAGAAAAACGGCTCGGGCCGTGGGGACGCCATCCCCATCAGCTGGATGAACAGCTGTCCCTTCGGTGATGTTATCGTTCAAGAGTAAACGACAAGTACTCCGTCACAAGGTGAGCTCGGGCCGTGGGGGCGCCGCTCCCCAAATAACTGGTAAACCAGCTATCCCCGTGCGGGGCCATGAACTGGGTCACACTGTGCAATTCTGGCATGGAGTCTGTCATACAGATGTTGGATGTAAGTTGGGGGTATTGAGTTCCGAGCATCCTCAACCTGGACGCGTAAGTCAGGGTTGGTCGTGGCTGGCCGTGGATACCGGATAAGTCGTTGTCCCATAAAATACCACATGTGCTCAATGGGGGACAAATCCGGTGAACGTGCAGGCCATGGAAGTTGTCTCACACCCTGAAGTGCATGTTGCGTTGCACGTGCTGTGTGTGGGCGTGCGTTATCTTGCTGGAAAACATCACGATGTACCGACCTTACAAATGGCACAACGGGCTGAATGATGTTGTTGATGTAAGAGGTGCTGTTTAACGTACCCGGTACAAACACTAGTTGTGAACGGGAGTGATAGCTGATCGCTCCCCACACCAGGAGACCAGGTGTAGGCCCCATGTGTTGCTGGCGGATGCAAGGGTGGAAATGCTCCCCTGTGCGTCTGCGAACACACATACGGCCATCGGAGGCTCCCAAGCAGAATCTGCTTTCATCGCTGAACATGACAGACCGCCATTCCGTTCTCCAGTGCAGACGTTGGCGACACCACTGCAGCCATTCCTGATGGTGGGCTGGAGTCGGAGGTACACATGCCAGATGCACACGTGCACGTAGTCCTGCATCCAGTAGACGGTTGCGGATTGTTCGCACAGTCACCTCAGGTGCAACGGCAGCTCCGATTTGCGTCGTCGCAGTGGATGTTCTGCTTGACAACGCCGCTCTTTTTATGCGTCGATCGGTCCGCTCATCAGTCCGTCTGCGACTCCCGGTTCCACGTCTTCTTGTGTGGGAATGTTCCTCGGACCATCTACGCCAGCATCGTACCACCACCGATACTTCCCGTCCAATCGCTCCGCAATACGACCACCAGGCCTCGCGGAGTCTGACTAGACGACCTCGCTCAAAGTCCGATAACTGCTGAAATCGTACAAGTCTTCCATGTCCAGACATTGCAGCTTCTTCAGGGTCTCCGCACGTGTCCGTACGCTGACGACTGATTACATTCACTTCGCCGTACTTCTTAAATACCTCCAACGATAATTTGCATATTATGCCATGCTGTGGCGTGGCGTAAGCGCTCACCGGTTGGTCCTGAAATTAACATCACACCTACGTAAACTCGATCATATTAACATGTGTAAATTTCATGATCGTCCGCCAATTCCTTCTTGTTCTTTTTTCACTTTCCGCCAGTGTATTTATAGTAACTTAAATATTTTTAAGCTTTTCAAATATGAGGAAAAACGTAATTTGCATACATGTGTAATTCAATGCATGTTTCTGATTAACAAATGTTTTCAAACTTAAATAAGGTACTTACAGATAATTCAACAAATCATCAGTTAGCATTCTTCTCTGCAAAGAAACCTGACAAAAGCATTTGATTTTTCTTTTGCTATTTACAGCTTCTTTTTCAGTATGAATTTTCAAATTCATCAAAAGTGCCAGTCCCTCAGAATCACCTTTGCTAAAAAAAATAAATAAATATGAAGTTCACTATATTTTGCAGTGGAGCCTGTGAAGTTCTTAATGTTTCACACCTCTTCTGCAACTCCGTCCACTGTCTTTTCTTCAGCACCTTCCGCTGTCTATTCAACTTTGCCATTCTCAATGGGTGTGTGAAGAAATGTAATTTTGCAAATCATCCATTGTCTGTTCAAAACACAGTTCATCAATTGCAATAAAATCATTTGCATTTCCCTCACAGTCCAAACAAGTTATCAGTTTAGAAATCATGCGCAGATAATCTTCTGCGTTGAAAGTGTATACTGCACATTCTTTGCCTGCTGAGACAAACCCTGCCTTTTGGAAACTACTAACGCACTGCAGCTTAACGTCTTTGATTGTGGAGGTTACCCAAGCAATGGCATGGAGAGCATTAACGCGAAAGAAATGACTAACAATAGCTAGGAATGTTTTCAGTGCAGTGGGCTTGGCGAAGCGATAAAATTTTGCATATCTTTTTCTCCTGCCGCCCTTCAGTGGACTCATTTTCAGCTTTTTTGGCCGAAATCATTGTTCGTGATTTAGGGGTAAAAACACAATCACCTATACTTTGGGACTGAGGATTACAAAACTGTGTTAAATGGAGGTGACCGCCAAGGAGGTTTTACTGTACTATGAACCCTTCCCTGTTTGTTGGTATTATTCTGTCACTGTGCCGTGCCTACAATGAGATACATGGCTTCAAAAATACATGGCTCCCTTATTTCAAACAATTACCAACTGATACATGTGCATAGAGAGGGGTATAAAACAAATTTTCAGACATGCAAATGTCCTAGGGTTAAAAAAATATGGTAACAGACCTTGTTCAGAAGCATTTATAAGCTGAATGGAGTACATTGTGCACAAAGAAGCTCTAATCTTTCACAAAGTCACCAAATGTCTGATCATAATGGTAAGGAGTGTATGCAAAGTCATACCTTCACCATACACTTTTCCCAAATAACACCTTTGATATATTATTCCAGCATTTGCTTTTACAATTTACTGATAATTAGAAAAAATATTCCACTCTAGTTCTAAGCCATTGGTGTAGTTTTGTAAAGTGGATATTTATTCATAAGAATTTTTAATATTAATGTGGCCCTCGAAGTTCCTTCAAAACTGGAAAGTGGCCCTTCCAAGGGTCTCAGTTTGAGATCACTGTTCTACAGTGTAGGATTACCCACTTGTATAACAAGTCCACATGAGAAGGAAAACAAGCTGTTGTGTGCTTTGAAAAAAAAAAGACATTCATCTAGATAAACACCAATTTAGTTCATATGGATTCAGAATCAAGCTATTTTACACTGATCAAACACACTTTTTTGTCTCTCTATTCTAAAAAAAGTAACTGCCACCGCTGCTGCTGCTGGTTTAGAAATCTCGCGACACTCTTGCTTTCCTAGCTCGCAACACAAAAGTATTGAACACAAAAATATGAAATTTACATCGTTTGTAGAGAATTGTTTGGAGAACATGCAGAAATAAACCGTTTCTCGATTCTAGCGAAACTTCAAGAGCTATTGTATTTCAAAGTTAAGGTAAGCAAAAAAGTGCTATCAGGTCGCGTTCCGGGCACACCACAGCAACAGCACCACGAAACTTTGTAGGCATGTAGTGCCATGACCAAATTTTTGCACCTAGTCGCTTTTTTTTAATTTCGATTTAGTTTACGAAAAATTAAATTTCTAAATTTCACAAAATTCTCTATTTCGCGATGGGATCCATTAATAAAAACGGATATATGGCAAACTATAAATTATAACTCATTGTAATTTTTACAGCATAAACTTGCAACTATCGTCCCTTTTTTACAAAAAAAGAAAAAAAGAAAAAGCCATTTTCTGATTTTTAAGCATTTTTAAAGACGCAAAGGAAAGAAATGAACGGCTTGTCTGTCTTCACGATAACCACAGAGGAACGTTCTGGTCTCGTGACTTGCTGCCATGGTGACGCAGAGAATGTTATGCATATGTTTTGTTGGTAAGGCTATCTCAGTTGTTTAAGGTGGACATCAAGTAATTTTGCTTCCAATCGAATGGAAAAAACTTCTGTACACATTTTCTTCACAATTAATGCGTTCCCAAGGATGAAAAATTTGAACATCGATTACAATAGCTTCATTTTATAACTTGGAATACTTAATATTTTCTAAAACATAACCATAATTATGCAATCCAACATTTGTTTGTCTACTGACGTCATCAAAGTACAGGTCGCACCATCTTTTTTCTGGACAATTAATGCGTTCCCAAGGATAAAAATGTTAACATTGATTAAAATAGCTTCATTTTATAACTTGGAATACTTAATATCTTCTAAAACATAACCATATTTATGTAATCCAACATTTGTCTACTGACATCAAAGTACAAGTCGCACCATCTTTTTTCTGGTTCCAACACCACCAAAGGAAAAATTATTGATTTTTATAATTATGGTTATGTTTTAGAAAATATTAAGTATCCTAAGTTATAATATGAAGTTATTTTAATTGATGTTTAAATTTTCATGCTTGGGAATGCATTAATTGTGAAGAAAATGTGTACAGAAGTTTTTCCATTGGAAGTATAGGAAGCAAAATTACTTGACGTCCACCTTAACGGTTTACGGTAATGCTTCTTGGACCTTTTTGGTTTTCTTGGTAAATTTAGTAAGTGTTATAATTATAAGTTCAAACGACAAAAGTCCGACCTTCCGAAAATTGACAGTAAAAAAACTTTGAAATTTCGGAATAACAAGCCTTATTTGCTTAGACATGCAATAAAAATTTTAATTTATATGAATTTTACAGTTTTTATTTCATGTGATATACTTGGAGATCGGGCTGCAGGGCCCGAGCGCTACTCTGGAAACGAGGGTAGCGAGCCTAAAGGCGCAGCCCCTAGTTAAAGAAAAAGTTATTTACTCAAGTTCTTACCTTTCTGTTTACGACCAAAATAACTTTTCCTGTTCTTTTGTCTATTTTTAACATCTGTTAGTGCAGCAAATTCTTCATCCGGCAAATCTAAAACAAATGACAAATGCATGCGACATAATTCACTGAATTTCTCAGGGTTTACTCTTTGTAGTTGGATAATCTTGTCCATCTGCTCTGTTGCATCCAGATCTTAAATACAAGCTGAAAAGCAAAAACAAGTCAATGTGAGAATAAATAGTCTTGCTACATAAAAAGGAGCTTCAACTTAGAGCAAAGACTATACAATATCCATACACACACATGGGTGGAGAACACCTAAAGTGAATAATTATATCACACTTTAACATATGTATAACTCCAATTGCAGAAATATTAAACTAAAGAAAATATCAGGGTTAATTATACAAAAATTTAGAACTTTATGTTAACTACAGGTATATTCAATGTTAAATAAAACTAAAACCTATATGCACATTAAGTGGAAAATACAAAATTTGAATAAACACCAAATTTTTAAAAAGGTTTTAAATTTTTTCACATTATATATCTAACACCTTTGGGCGGGGGCTGCTGCCTTTCAAAGGCTATTTTGCAGTCAATTGTCCCTAATGTAAGGTTGCTGGCTCCAGGGAACAGAGAAAGCCAGATAGCAAACACCACCGATGCCTCATCCAGGGGTCTAACCTTACGAAATATTCTTCTCATAATAAGTGGCCAATATGTCATGACAACAATCGAACATCGCCGAATTGATTGATATTATGTGCGAGTAGATTATATCATAATGTATTGGCCATGTATTATGAGAAGAATATTTATTCCACATGTTTACCTGAACAACCAGAGATTTGCTTAACAATGCTAGATGGCAGCACAATATGCTTTGATTAAAAGAATGCAGTCTGAGAATATTCTGAAGCTCTTAACACTCAGATACTTGGGACTTTGCTGTCCTGGAAGGTGTAACGAATTATATGCTCAACTGGTAATCGGGAGATGTGGGTTTGATTCCCGCTCCAGGGCGACAAAATTTTAAAGTTTTTTTGAAGTGATTGATATTACATGTGAAGCAGTAATTACAGTCAATTCGGCAATGTCTGATTGCAGTGTTGATTATATGATGACACTGACAACTTGCCAAAAACCTATGCCTCTGAGCATACGGTTGGAAGAACTGACTTCCATCCGTATGTATGCTCAGAGGCATAGGTTTCTGGCAAGAATTTTATAAGAATCTCGTTTCTCAGTTTTATGAAAATCTTAATCTTATTTTTCCCCGCCAAAACCTGCTTGTTATATTAGTTGAATTATAATCTGACCAGAATATCCCGATTAGCATAAATGAACGTAAATAGTTTGCATTCTGCAAGGCAACCAATAATCTGCTTAACCAGTTAACAGTAACTACACTCATCTAGCATTTTCACTGTTTAGCTCTTATGCTATCTGTGCGCATGAATTATTTCTTAGGCAGCTAATTCTTGCAGCATTGCCACTAATGAGAAAAACTTCAAATTTAGGGCTACTGCTTATAGGGATGCAGGTGCTGACAGGGAGAATTCCCAGTTGGCTGCTGTATTCTAGGTCAGTAGGCTTTATGCTAAACTATATACACTACCAACAAGTAATTGGACACCCCCGCAATCGACGATATCTGCGGTCCTGATACAAGTCACGGCCGCTGCCGTTAAATATTGTGTGGGAAACAATGCAACCAGTCGCATGCAAGATGCCACGCAGTTTGGAGCTCTCCGATTTCGAGAAAGATGTAATAGTCAGGTATCACAGAAATGGCCGATCCATACGTGACATATCCAGCGAGTTGAAGTACCCAAAATAGACAGTGGCCTATGCGATTGGCAAGTAGAAGATGAGAGGTGACTGTCGGAATGTGCCCCGACCCGGCAGACCCACAAAACTGGGTGTTAGAGACAGACGGGTGCTGGCCAGAGAAATTCGGAAGAACCGCACCAAATCGATGGGCCACATCCGCGAGGAGTTTCAACAGGCATCCGGGAGTGTTCTTTCGATGAATACCATCCGTAAGGAAGCCCATCTGCTCGGTTATCATGGACGTGCTGCCGCCCACAAGCCTTTGATCACAAATAGAGCTGCTCGGCTAACGTGGTGCAAAAAACGTCGACAGTGGACCGTTGAACAGTGGAAACAGGTTCTTTGGAGCGATGAATCAAAGTTCACCCCCTACCGTTCGGATGGCAGGTTCTGGGTTCGGCGTCTGCCTGGAGAATGCCCCTTGCCGGAATGTATTGTGCCAACTGTGAAGTTCGGCGGCGGTGGAGTTAAGCTATGGGGGTGTTTCTCCTGGTATGGCACGGGACCCTAGGTCGCAATTCCTGGTAGACTCAACGCTGAGACCTACTGCACCATTTTGGATGACCATGCGCTTCCTACGTTGTGGCAGTTTTACAGGGTGGACCCACGTTACTTTCAGGATGACCATGCGCTTCCTACGTTGTGGCAGTTTTACGGGGTGGACCCATGTTACTTTCAGGATGACCATGCGCTTCCTACGTTGTTGCAGTTTTACGGGGTGGACCCATGTTACTTTCAGGATGACAATGCCACCTGTCATGTTGCGAGGACCACCATGGCTTGGTATGGTGACAATCGAATGGACTGGCCTATGCAGAGCCCGGATCTTAACCCTATCGAGCACCTCTGGGACGAGTTGGAGCGTCGACTTAAGGGGTGCCCCGCACCGTCTGAAATCGGTGAAGGAACTGACTTGTCTTCTCCAAGCTGAGTGGAAGAAAATACCGCTAGCCGTCGTACAACGCCTGGTTGAGAGTATTCCCCAGAGGGTCGCAGCTGTAATCGCCGCTCGTGGAGGCTCCACCAACTATTGAAGGTGAATAAACTTTGTTTTCCTTTGCTATCACAGGTGTCCAATTACTTGTTGGTAGATAGTGTATTTATGTAAATTGTACTTCAATGTGTTTATAAAAGCAAGTAAAGTTATGCTGAAATTGCAAAGTCTGTTTACCATTTTGACAGCAAATAATAAAATTTTGTAGAAAATATTCTGTTGGACTAAAGATTTTTATATACAATTCTTCCTCCCGGACTTTCAAATTTAAGCTCTATTTCTTTTGGCTGATTTCTCATCTCTCACCCACTTTTGCTAATTTCAGTTGGATAATATATATATGTATAAACACCCAGATCAGTCTGTTTCTCTGGTATGCTTGATGTCACAGCAACGTCTGCATCGTTGCACTATCACTTATTGAACAATTCGCGTGTGCTCGCGTAAAATGATTGCCTGCAGGCTGTATAACAGCACACAATCACTTTTAGATGTCAAGGTGATCGCACGCTAATTTAAGAACATATTATTAATGACTAGTTCTATTTATCCAATCTACAAAATTCGAATTAAAATCTTAATATCACTGCAAGTTGCATTTGTATATTAATTTAATTTAGTGCAAATTGAATATTAATTGGTACGCTTTACATATTTTTTACTTTCTTAATTTAACTAACTTTCCAAGTTTAGTGCTGATTATATTATACATTTTGCAAAATATCAATCTATGTAAATGCTGTAACCTACAATAAAAACAAATCTTGAGATGTCAGACTGAACAAGATTGCATCTAAAAGCAGACGTCACTCCAATAGCACATTGTCGAGAATTTAGATAGTTCCGATTTGTAATACCGGATGCAGCATTATTTTGAAGAAGCTTTGTTATGAAGTTTTAAACTAACCGTCGAAAAGCACAGTCTAAAACAAGCTGTGAAGGTAATAAGTGTGCCGGAGAAAAAGTAATTTAATACGAAAGATCAAAGAAAAAGTTAAGGCAAGTTTACATGAAAACAACTTTCCGCGTCTAGTGCTGATTATATTACACATTTTGCAAAATATCGATTTATCTAAACGCACTAATCTATAATTGTTAAACAAATATTTTTCATAGAATGCTATTTATCACTAGGTCTTTTTAAAAACTGAAATAAATAGCATATAATTTTTAGTTCTAACGTGAATGAGTTCTTGCTATGTAAGTTTTTACTATGTTTCCTTACAGAAATCCAGCATCTTTTTTATTTGTTTTCAATCCGCTTCAATTAAATATTTCACTCCAACACAGGCAGTATCCCCTATATATTAATATTTATTTAAAGCTTAAAAACAACCGGCCTAGGACGGGCTATACACTAGTAATAATATAGTAAAATATACATAAATGGGAAACACATTTCCCCGAAGAAATAATTCTTCTCAAACACATGGAAGCAGTACAAATGTAATCATTGGCATTTATATGAATGACACAAAGCTTAGAATTGCTTTGACTGGGGCAAATCTGAAATGTTCTCAAATTTCTAAGTTACATCCGCTTAGCTTCAGTTGCTTGGAACTTTTGTTTGTGGGTGGTGTAAGTGATAGCATGCTCGACCGGTAATTGGGAGATGTAGGTCCATTTCTCACTCCAGGGAAATGTAATTTTCAAGTTTTCTGAAAGAGTGGCTACATGGACAACAGTGAAAATATGGCACATCTGTGCCAATAATTACGTAATAAAATACACTGCCAGTGCAACAGTGTGAAATCAATTAAGAGCATTAAATTTTCCTCTTGTAATCCCACAGATGTACATAGTGCGATAAAAAAATTCCGAGACTAGGTGCGTAGCGCGCCAACAGATGGCATTATGTGGATGCGCAAGCAGCGGTCGAGGGCAGTGACCTTCATGAGTCATTGTGCACAGTGGTGTCGCTCTGTGAACATTGGGAGCTGTGATACATGATGTTTGGTGACCACGTGCAAAACACAGCTGCGATTTCGGTATGGACTGCAAACTAGAGCAGTGAGCGACCATAAAATTCTGCGTCAAACTCTGCAAATCGGGAACGGAGATGCACGAAATGTTGCAGTAGGCTTATGGCAATGAGTCGTGCGAGGTGTTTTGAGTAGCATTTGCACTTCAAGAGTGACAGAATGGCACTGGAAGACGACAAAAGGTCAGGGCGACCGTCCACGAGCAAACCCCCTGAAAACGTGGACAAAATTAAGAAACTGGTGCACGAGGATCATCAGAGAATCATTCTTAGACATTGCTACCACCGTCAATGTGTCATATGGGAACAGTGCAAGAAATTCTGATGTCGGTTTTGAACATGCTGCAAAGTTTGTGCCAAAGATTCTGAACCTCAAACAGAAGGCGCTCCGTGTCGAACTGTCAAGATCTTTGTCAGCAGATGGTGAATGAACCAACGTTCCTGTTGTGGGTCATCACTGAGCACGACACTTGGGCCTACGGTTACGACCTGGAGACCAAACAACAGTCATCGCAGTGAAAGAGCCCAGCATCTCCACGACAGAAGGCCAGACAGGTCCGGAGCGCAACCCAAAGCGTGCTCACCAGGTTTTTAGACATTTGTGGGGTTGTGAATTCATCTCCCAGGGCCAGACCTTCACCGCCCTTTTTTTACTGCGATGTTCTGTAGTCTAAGGCAGGACATTCGCTGCAAACGATCTGAAATGTGGTGCAAGGGCGATTTCCTGCCCCATCATGACAATGCAGCAGCTCACAGAGCATTAGCAACACAACAGTTTTGCAGCCGCAACAGCAATGACTACCCTTCCTCACCTGCCTTACTCGCCGGATTTGGCACCCTGCGACTTTCTTCTGTTCCCGAAGATAAAGCTGAATTCAAGCATCGCCGTTTTGAAACTGTGGAAGAGATCCAACACGAATCGCAGACTGTGCTTGACACGATTTGCAAACAGGACTTCCAGCGAGCGTTCTAACAATGGGAAAAACGCTGGCAGCGGTGTATCGCTGCCCAAGGAGACAATTTTGAGGGAGATCATAGCCAGACTTAACGCAAGTACTTTGTTGTATATCGGCCTAGTCTCGGAACTTTTTGATTGGATCTCATATTATTTAAATCTGGGATAAAAACTTGAGATTCATTGCACATGTTAATGCAGTTCTGTACAATTTTCTTGGATGTTGACCAAGGTTTAAAAAAAAATTATATTGCAAGCCACATTTTTCTTTAAATATATACAGTATGTACAAACAATAACTGGTGTAACCATGGAAAGATAAGAGGAACTCATGGATCAGGAAAATTACAAGTTGGAGACACCATGATCAGAAATGAGTGGTAGGCAATGCACGTAACTAACAAACAAATTAAGAAGAAGGTAGTGTATAACACACTAAGTTATGTATAAAAAGTTTAAGGCAAATACATTTCAGCCATTACTATGACCTCCATCAGTGCGACTACGATTCATATATATTCGTCCTTGGCACTCCGTAATCGTAGTCGCACTGATGAAGGCCCTGAAATATATTTGCCTTAAACTTTTTATACATAACTTAGTGTGTTATACACTACCTTCTTAATTTACCATGATCAGAGACAAGTCTCTGAAATGGCAATGAGCTGGACCATATTGCCAGAAGAACGGACTACTGATGGACAACCAAAATTTTGGACTGCGTACCAAGGGACAGGAAAAAAACCCAGAAGATGACCACATGGGAGATGAATGGATGCAATTTGAAAACGTGCTGAAGTGAATGGAGGAGACTGGCTCAAGACAGACATTTGTGGAAGAAAATTGGGGAACCTTCGTCCAGCAGCATGTTGATAATAGTTGACAATGACATATATGATGTAAATATATAGATGTCCTGCTTAATCAGGGCTTGAAAAATATCTGAAAAGTTACAAGCCCAGCTGGGCATGTACACAAATGCTTACCTGCACAGGTAGTAAAGCCTGAATGCCCAGGATAATTTATCTTTTAAGATAACAAATCCAAACCCTTATTTTAAGGTAAAAAATATGAACTTTTTTTTTTTTTTTACATGTTTGGCATTTCCATTTTAAGGGTCTGTTGCACAAATGCTTGTATCTCAAGTTTTAAAATGCTGAAATTGGAATGAAATTTGAGAAATTTAGTGATTTTGCCATGTTCCTTTCATTGAAGTTTTCGCCCTTCGTCACTAAATACCGGAGGCTAGTTCCATCAGAGGCATGCATCCCTTCGCTGACTACAAACCATTTTTAGAGTAAAACTGTGTGTGGTTCCAATTTCTGGATCTAGAGCATAATATACTTAAAGAATTAATATTTCTTTGTCCTTGACACTCCATAACAATACAACGTTTGGTGATTAGCAGTGAAATGAAACAGCTCATGTAACGTCTGTCTTTTTTTTTGAAGTAGGAAATTCCATTCCAAACTTTATTTTTAAATTCAGTTGCCAGGTCTGTGCAAGTAAATTGTTTCTTTTACTTGCCTAGGCCAGTAATTTACATGTCCCGGGAATGGTATTTTTCAAGCTGTTAATTTATGAAATCTAAGTTCTTTTAATAAATACGGTAAAAGTCAAAATCTAAAAAAATATTTAAACTCCACTAAAATTTCTTGAATTTCCACTTAAGATGTTTGTCATTGAAAGTTGAAGTAATTATTCAAAAGTAGAATCATTCACACTGTTCCTGTGTTTTAATTTGACATATTTCATGTCAGAAAATGCTATCTTGCATAAGTACTTCTACAGATTGAAATACCTTTTTTAATCAAAAAACATGTTTTGTGTATTTCTCAGTGAAAAAACAGTTTAAACAACTCTGCTCTAATCTGTGATTGGGCTTTAATAAATTTGTCTGAGGTTCACACAATTCCATTTCATAAATTGAGTTTGTGCTTTCAATTCAATGGATAGCTAAAAAGATTTTTAGTTATAAATCACAATGACCTATATGAATGTCTAAAACATTAACAGGTTTCTAAGTGAAAAATGTTTCAAGTCAAAACTAAATCTCTTAAGATTATGGGCATAACTCATCTTCATGATCTATTCATTTTCCCACATTTATAGTATGTTACTTTCATACATTAGTAAATATTTACTTGATCAATTTGGATTATATTTTGTTTTTATTAATTTTATAATTGAATTTTAACACAAAGGACTAATTGTTAGTCTTTTTTTTATAATTTTTTAGCAAACTCTTATTTTAATAATTTTTGTAAATATTTAAACTTTAGTATTACATTATTGTATTAGCATATTATAATAACTTAATATTAGATATGAAACCATACATACATTGCCCCTCTTTCCCTGGAAACATGTGGATTGAAGGCAGCTTACATTCAGCTGAGGCTTTTTGCCACACCAGCCTCAGCCAAATGTAAGCTGACTGCCTTCAATCCAAGTGTTTCCAGGAAAAAATGAACAATGTACGTATGCTTTCATCTATTTTTTTTACTAGTTATATAATACAGTTATATGATGTAAGGTCAGGTGATGCGTAACATCACAGCCTCTCCTTGACAAATGTCAACCCCGCCTTCTCGTGGTGCATCCTGTTCCCACTAAAGGGGCTCTGACGACCGCCAATAGCGGTATAACTATACCATCGGGATCAGAGGAAATGCTATCCCACACTCGCCAACCCGCTTGGCCAGCGTGGTGAGTTATGGCCAAACACCTCCAAAATGACTCTACAACTTAAATCTTGGCCCTCAGTCTCCGGCAGCTGGAATGTACCTGGCCAAGGCAGCGGCCAGTGCGACATGAAGGCAGAGGGTGCTAAGAATCCCCGGAGGACCGGACTAGGCTGCCATTTGATGCTGACCTTGGCTACCTATAACGGACGCTCCCTATCTTCTGATTCAAGGCTTCTTGAATTGGAAGAGGAACTACAAAGGATCAAGTGGGACATCGTCGGGCTAAGTGAGGTAAGGAGAAAAGGAGAAGATCTCATTGAACTGAAAAGTGGACATCTCTTCTATTATCGTGGGACAGATACTGGCAGAACTAGTGGTGTTGGATTTATAATAAACAAGAAACTGAAGGATAAAGTGGTAGAAGTTGAAAGTTCCTCTGACAGAGCTGCACGACTCGTTATTAAACTCTCGAGAAGATACCAGGCTCAGATTATTCAAACTTATGCACCCACCACAAGTCATCCTGAAGAAGAAATTGAAGAATTTTATGAGGAAATTCGTCATCTAAATAATAAAGGTAAGCAGCACTTGAAGATAATTATGGGAGATTTCAATGCAAAAATAGGGCAACGGCAACAGAATGAAACTTCAGTAGGTAAATTCGGTCACGGCAACAGAAACCAGCGTGGAAATACTCTCGTTGAGTTTGCAGAGGCAGAAGGTTTTTTCATCTTGAACTCCTTTTTCAAGAAAAAGCCACACAGGAAATGGACATGGAGACATCCAATTGGGACGACAAGTGAAATTGATTTTATTATGGGTAACAAAAAATTCGTCATCGAAGACTGCAGTGTGCTGAACAAGTTCAACACAGGTAGTGACCATAGATTGGTGAGATGTAAGATGCACCTCAACACTAAACTGGAACGTGGCAAGCTCATAAGACAAACAAAATGTATTGACATAACCAACCTTAAAAAACACCATAATACTTTCAAGTTGGAACTGAAGAACAGATTCTCTGCTTTAGAAGGCCTAACATCGGAAGAAGTGGATATTTCGGAAGTTAACAGAAAAGTAACCAAAGCTCTAATGGAAACAGCAACAAAATTAGCTGGGTCTAAGAACAAGTTGCATGGGAACAAATTATCAGGAAAAACCAAAATGTTGATGCAAAAAAGAAGAGAGATGAGGACAACTAAAGAAGATGTGACTTCCAAAGTGGAATATATAGAGCTATGCAAGACAACACGAAAAAGTATCACTGAAGATGTAAGGAAATTCAACTGTGAGCTAGTGAGGAAAGCAATTGAAAACAACCAAAGCCTTAAGATAGCAAAGGGACATCTCAGTAAGGGAAGAAAACAGATTATGGCTCTGAGAAAAGAAGATGGTTCTATAACAAGAAATAGAGGCGAAATTTTGACAAGAGTGAAAGATTTCTACTCCAAATTATATGAAAGGGATGATGCATGTACTCCAGACATCATGAAAGGTACCAGAGTTCTTCCAGTCCTCCCAGCAGAAGTTGCTCATGCAATCAAGAACATGAAGCGGGGGAAAGCTCCAGGAGAAGATGGAATTACTATAGACATCATACAAGAAGCAAGTGGAGAAATTGAAACAGTACTCGCCCAAATTTTCACTCGATGCCTTAATGAAGGGAAGATTCCTGAGGATTGGAACAACGCTACAATGATCCTGCTACATAAAAAAGGTGACATTGAGGATCTCAGGAACTACAGACCTATCAGCCTCCTATCAGTGGTTTATAAAATCTTCACTAAAGTTCTTTCACACCGCTTGAAGGTAACACTGGACATGGCTCAACCGAGAGAACAAGCTGGATTCAGGAGTGGCTACAGCACAATAGATCATATCCACGTACTGAGAGAACTAATTGAAAGAGCGAGGGAATATGAACTTCCATTGTGCATGGCTTTTATCGATTATGAAAAAGCCTTTGATTCGGTGAAACCATCAGCAGTTACCACGGCTCTGAAATCCTGCGGTATTGAAGATGCATACATTAATATTATTAATAACATCTATGAAAATGCAAGTGCAAAGATTCGGCTGTTTGAAAATACAACACACATAAAAATTGGAAAGGGAGTGAGACAAGGTGACACCATATCTCCGAAGCTCTTTAATGCCACATTGGAAAATGTCTTTCAATCACTGAACTGGGAAAACAAAGGGATAAAGATTAATGGAGATTATCTAACCCACCTTCGTTTTGCTGATGACGTAGTCATTTTTGCAACTACCCCATCAGAGCTGCAGAGTATGATCCAGGAACTTGCTGACAAGAGTAAAGAAGTGGGATTAAAAATGAACTTTCAGAAGACAAAAGTGATGTTCAATGCTTTTACAAGAAATGAAGATTTATCGATTGATGGAGAAAAACTGGAGATAACAGATATGTATGTTTATCTTGGACAGCAGATATCAAGTGAGGGTCACATTGATGAAGAAATTAATCGGCGTACAAAACTTGCCTGGAGAGCTTTTGGAAGAAACAGCATAATTTTCAAGAGCAATATGCCATTATGTCTTAAAAGAAAAGTGTTTGATCAATGCATCCTTCCAGTGCTTACGTATGGTGCAGAGACGTGGACCTTAACTAAAAGAGACATACAAAGGCTGCAGACAACTCAAAGTAGCATGGAGAGGTGCATGCTTGGTATAACCAGGAGAGATAAGAAGAGGAACTCGTGGATCCGAAAAATGACGAGAGTGGAAGACATCATGATCAGAGTTAAATCCCTGAAATGGCAATGGGCTGGACATACTGCCAGAAGGACAGACCATAGATGGACAGCCGAAATTTTAGATTGGATTCCAAGGGACAGGAAAAGACCCAGAAAAAGACCACATGGGAGATGGGTGGATGAAATTCGTAAATATGCGGGAGTGACATGGAGGAGACTGGCACAAGACAGACCGTTGTGGAGGAAACTTGGGGAGACCTTCGTCCAGCAGTGGATTGATAATGGTTGACAATGATGATGATGATATAATACACTAATACAATAATGTAATAAAGTTAACAGGTATTTACAAAAAATTAAAATAGGAGTTTGCTAAAAAAAATTAAAACAAGACTAGCAATTAGTTCATTAAAAATCAATTATAAAATTAATAAAAAAATATCATCCAAATTGATCAAGTAAACATTTACTAATTAATGTGCAAAAGCTTGTCCCTCCCAGATAACAAAAACAAACTGACAGTCGGAGGAAGTAATGTGCTATAAATGTGGGAAAATGAATAGATCAAGAAGGTAGTTATGCTCATATTCTTACGAGATTATTTGTTTAATTAGATTTATACTTAGATTGCGTTCATCAAATTGCTTATACCTGTCATCCAAGTTCTTAAAAATGTCCAGCTTAGGAACAAAATACTTTAAAATTTATAGTCTCACCAAGCATTGCCATTTCTTCAAAAAGTTCCTTGCAGGATTCAAAGTGAGTCAAACTTTCTTTCTAGATTTGATTTTAACAATAGCAGCTTGTTACAAAAACTAGCAATATGACTAAAGAAAAAACATTTAGTCATATACGACTAAAACCAGCAATATCACTGTTGGGACAGTGGACGATATGAGGTGTATATAATGCATACGGCGATTGGGACAGTGGACGGTATGAGGTAGTGTACATAATGTATATAGCGATTTCAACTGGAATTTTAAAGGCTTTTTATCTAGTATGAACCTGACCTAACTTGAAGATTTCTTCGGCAATTCTACGAGAATGCAGCATTGACGAAATAGTCCTAATGGCCAAGTACGACGTAGAGCTTCAAGTGGAATGTAAATAGTAACTCTTAATTCAAGAATTTTTAATTGTTATCTGAAAACTTTTGCCCGCTCAATATGAAGTCAACACAACCAGAACCGAGTTAACCCTAACGACTGGACATCCTCGAAGTAGGATACAACTTATGACCAAAAGGTTCTCAAACTACCGATGTGGGACTGAACTCACACTTTCGTAAGTAACATTTTTAGGACTTTTAACCGAATTGTATCTTAATTGAATAATTTAATGCACTGCGCAGACTGCCCACTTTATATAACGTGTAAAACAGAAAACTTACAGACGTCAAAGTGTCTTTATGAAGAAACTTGTAGTCACGTAATGGTATGTGAACTTTATGATAGAATCACACGAGATATATTGACTTGTCCATTGTATTTGACAGTCCCAGCAAAGACCCACATAATCGTGGTGTACAATCGTAGTGTACATTAGAATCCAAATATTTTCAGTCAGAAATTAACTTTGGTTTAATCAATTGCTGGCAGCATAATTTCATTAGGCAAATTTTGCATTTAGGTTTTTACCTGTAATGCAGTAAATACACTGGCGGAAAGTGAAAAAGAACACCAAGAAGGAGAAGTCTGATACCAACGAAATTTATACAGCATAAGAACGGAATACAGAGGATAACGTGATCAAAACATTATGGCAATATACAGCTGTATTTGCTGGTAAACTGAAAAATAACATTTCCATGTAACATGGTTAGTACGAGGTTGAAGCGCCATGAACTGCGCCACACTGTGCAATTCTGGCATGGAGTCTGTCGTACAGACGTTGGATGTAAATTTGGGGTATTGAGTTCCAAGCATCCTCAACCTGGATGCATAAATCAGGGATGGTCGTGGAGACCGGACAAGTTGTTGTCCCATAAAATCCCACACATGCTCAATGGGGGACAAATCCGGTGAACGTGCAGGCCATGGAAGTTGTCCCACACCCTGAAGTGCATGTTGCGTTGCATGTGCCGTGTATGGGCATGCGTTATCTTGCTGGAAAACACCACGATAGACCGACCTTACAAATGGCACAACAACAAGCTGAATGATGTTGATGTAGGAGGTGCTGTTTAACGTACCCGGTACAAACAGTAATTGTGTACGGGAGCAATAGCTGATCGTTCCCCACACCAGGAGACCAGGTGTAGGCCCCGTGTGTCGCTGGCGGATGCAAGAAGGATGGAGACGCTCCCCTGTGCATCTGCGAAAATGCATACGGCCATTGGAGGCTCCCAAGCAGAATCTGCTTTCATCGCTGAACATGACAGATCGCCATTGCGTTCTCCAGTGCAGCCGTTGGCGACACTACTGCAGCCGTTCCTGACGGTGGTCTGGAGTCAGAGGTACACATGCCAGGGGCACATGTGGAGTCCTGCATCCAGTAGACGGTTGCGGATTGTTCGCACAGTCACCTCAGGTGCAACAGCAGCTTGGATTTGCGTCACAGTGGGTGTTCTGCTTGACAACGCCGCTCTTCTTATGCGTCGATCGGTCTACTCGTCAGTCCGTCTGCGACTCCCGGTTACAAGTCTTCTCGTGTGGGAATGTTCCTTGGACCATCTACACCACCGATACTTCCTGTCCAATTCGCTCCGCAATACGACCATCCAGCCTCGTGGAGTCCGACTAGACGACCTCGCTCAAAGTCCGATAACGGCTGAAATTGTACACGCCTTCCATGTCCAGGCATTGCAGCTTCTTCAGGGTCTTCGCACGTGTCCGTATGCCGACGACTGATTACATTCACTTCGCCGTACTCCTTAAATACCACCGACGATAATTTGCATATTATGCCATGCTGTATGTAAGCGCTCACCGGTTGGTCCCGAAATTAACATCACACCTACGTAAACTCTACCCCATTAACATATGTAAATTTCATGATCGTCCGCTTATTCCTTCTTGGCGTTCTTTTTTCACTTTCCGCCTGTGTACATAGTTTTATTATTCGAGGTTTGAAGTATTTGCATACTTTCTTTATTCTGTTCCTCATGTATATTTAATTTTAAAGGGAATAAATGACCAGATAAACTAGTGATTTTGTAATATTATTGCTTCATAATTTCATTTAGTAAATATTAACATAAGATTAGGTTTATCAGATGCTTTCTAAAACTCAAACATGCACCTAACTTCCAGTTTATTTTTCTCCAGCCATATATTTTTTTGATAAAATTTTGCACTTTTCATACTGCATACCTATTAATATTACTGGCTATACTAATGCTTAGGATCTTTCCATTTTTTTTATTAGATGACATACCAGCTGTGATTATAGCTTCACAGTTACAAAGATGAAACAAATGTCTAAATTAAAAAGTTATATGCTTGAAAATAGCAGGCTTCATACAACAATAACCACAACAGAATTAAGTGAGAACACAGAGTTACGTGTAGGAATGATAAATTTTTTTAAGCAGAAGCTTTCGACTGTTCTATGGTTTTGACTTTAGTTCAAATTACACACAAGGATGCAGAACATATTTATGTGGCCATGATATCTTATTTAGCTATCAACTTATAAGTTGACAAGCCTCTATATTGTTCCTCATGTTGTGGAATATTTTAAAGTATCCACAGGAGTTTAATGTACCATTATTTAGCTAGGCAACAACTCCATGCACATCCAGGGATCATAGCATACTTTTGGAAAATTTTAGGTAGGAATTTTAGGACTTTTTAGAAAAATTTTAGGAGTGTATTTCAATAAAAACTAGATGTATATTTGTATACATCTAGTAAAACAACTTTGTATACATTGTAAAGAGTTTGCTTCACACCCTTCAACCATATATACTGATAGACTGCGCATGACATCAAAATTTCTGGCTCCAACATAAAATCACATGACAACAGTCAAAAAGATGGGTTACACCTGCTGTGCTTATGGTTGCTCTGAGCGATATAGTAAAGAAAGTTCTATGATTTTTCATGGGTATGAAACGAATTAAATACCTAAGTCAATAAAGCTCAATTACTTAACCAGAAACTTGCAGCTATTGATATAAAAATATAGTAACTTAAGAAAAAAAAAATGGAATGCATGTTCCAAATTCTTCGCAAATGTTCATCACATTATAAATCACAAAATGTAAACAACCTGATCATGCATGTATATAGCTCATAAGTAAACTTACCTGAAGAGTTTTCATTATATATGAGGCGCATTCACATAATACACCGAAAACACTGAAGTTCTGCAGCGTAAATTAGTAATCATAACAGCATTTTTACATGAAATTTGGAGTCTGATGATGACGTGCCCAATGTTTGAGCCATGGCGGCTTTGATGCAGCTATTGCCAATGCGCAGTCCATTAGTATATATGGTCGAAGTTCACACCCAAATTTTTTGCATAACGTCTAATGTCTAAAGTTTAAGTATGATTTACTTTTAATGTTCAGTTCTTATCTTTTCACGTGTTATTATCATATTCAAGTATATTTACCACATTCAAGTTTCACTTTGAACATTAATATGCTGTTGAACCAGAAGCAATTCACGATTTTCACAGTAAAGTTTTCAGGTTTCACATTAAATTATAATATCCTAAAAAGGTAATTGAAAACCAAGAACTACGTACAATTGTTCACTGAATTACTTTTTTCATATTATTGTTTTAACCTTTTCCTGATTAGCCTATCTTTTTCTGCTTCCACCACAACTAATTTACTTTCAGTTTTCTTTATTTCAGCTGAACCTTGTATGATCAAGTTAGAAGCAACTGCTATTTCAACAGTATTTTGTTTTTCTACAGCTTTTCTCATTCTTTCTGTTCCCTCTTGAATTACTGCTAGGGAGGCTTCTTTATCTTTTTAAGCCTATTTATTTCTGCATCATTTTCTTTTATTTTGTCATCAAACTCAGCTTTTCTTTTTTTCTCTAGCTGCTTTTCCTTATTTTCCCTCTCTTTCTGCTTCCTTTCTTTTACCTTTTTTATTCTTCTTCCTTCAGCTTATCAACATACTCTTTATAAAATTTATGTGAATCACGAACACTATTTAACAAATTTCTTGTTATGGGAACTTTACTTACACATCCATAGTGTTTAATGGCCCCTTTAACTATTCTTAATGATGTTATAGTTGAGTCTTTTAAGTTAGCCTTGTCCTTCCTTAACAGAGCAGTGTTAACCGAAAATCCCCTTTCTGCATCAGCATTACCATGAGGTAAAACTAAAATTGACTTGATGAGTTTAGCAAGATTTGAGTATTTTTCTTTTCCGCTAGTCTTTAATACTAAATATATTACGCCAGTAATGATCAATCCGCACTGGAATATGCCCTTCCTCAGAAAATTTCACTAGTTCATCTAGAGTTGGCTTATCACAATTTAAAAGTTTCCACTCTTCTCTTACTCTATCAATTTGTTCCTCAGAAAGATGCAAAACACTTGAAATTCTGGTTATTTCTGAAAGTCCTTCAGTGACTGAAAGTTGAGTTGACTCTTTCTTTGGTTCTTTTACCTTTAAAACTTCTATGTCTCTTAGCTTTTGATTGCAGAATGGCAAATTTGACTTTAAATATTTTGTGGTTGCAATTAGTGATGATCTTACATCTAAGAGAAATAATTTCTGCCTGGTCTCCTGAACATTCCTGAGGAGATTTTTTGTCTTCATACCAACTTCTAACTCTCCTAGTTTTTTCCATGAATTTTTGTTTTCAAAATCTACATTCTTTAGGTCTTCTCCAAATTTCCCTGCAATAACATCATCTTGGATAAACTGAGCCATAACATTCCTTATTAAAGTATTTAAATCAGAATATAACTGGTGTATTTTTGGTTCTTCACTCTGATAACATAATGAAAACTTTTCAAAATTTTGGTGTGAAAATGAAATTAATGCTAAATAGCAAGGAGTTAGCTCATTTTTCAGGAAACAGTGAATTCTTTTATACTTTGCCGAATTGCGTAGTTGTTTTTCAAATATTTTTTGAGATGGCAAGAAGTTTAAAAAATATTCTGTAATATTTAGCCATTGATCCAAGAGCCTCTGGGCTACAGAACCATCTGTTGCTGACATGACGCAAAAGAAATTTGGCTGTGACCAATGTTATATCCTCGACAGATTTATAATCCTCTCGTCTTGCAGCACTACTCTTTAAAAAGTAATGCATATCAGTAGCAAATTTGTCAAAAATCTATATTTAAGCTTGTCAAAAAATTTTTAAATGCATTACTAACAACATGCAGGTTGCAAAAACCTAGTTCCAAAGATTTCTGGCCTGTTTCTTGTTTTACAACTTCATTGAATTTGCGTAAAAAACACTTATTTACATTTGGGCTGTCTATGGATACACAAATAATTCTGTTCAACGAAGTATTGAAGGATGATAACACATCAAGAATTTCTTTTAGCAAAATATGTGCTGTTGCATGACCCAGAAAAACGCTTGTTAGGTATCGGCAAGAAACTGAATTTATTTCTGAAGACCAGTACTTGAGATACACATCCAACTGCCGTTTCACTTGTGTATTTGTAGTTTCATCAAATGCTATAGTAACCTTTCCTGGGCTACTAGATGCAATGTCTTTTTTCAAATCCTCTTCAAAATATTTTGACAATCCATGTGATATCACATAAGCAACTTTTTTCTTTAAGTTGCATTTTGGCTGCAATAGCAGAATCAGGAAACATTTCTTTGAAAAGTTCAACTGTTTCAGTGCATGAAACAAAAGACATTGTCCTTAGCAACTTTCATGGCCCATAATGCTTCGGCTTTAGCCAACTGTAAATCATGACTCATTACTTCACTAATATTTGTTTTGGGCTGAAGATCCCGTCCTCCAAAGGCTTTCAGGATGGACTTATTTTGAAATTTACTTTGAAATTTCTGCAAATGTTTTTTCCTTTATGATGTGCTTTTACTTGTGAAAACCCACCATTAGAAATGTTGAAAATTTCTGAACACAATATACACTTAGCAGAAAATATTGTTTCAGTTGCAGAACACTATTCTTTCAACTTCACTCCGTCCAATTCTTTGGCGAGCCACGCATCTTGAAATTTCGTTTTGGATTTAGGCATCTTAAACACTTGTATTACTAACCAGAAAATGAAAGGGAAGTACAAAAACACGTTCCAATATTGCAAAACCAGACAACTTCCCGAAATTTCGCTGCGAGGATGTCAGAAGATAGAAAAAAAAAGAGAAAAAAAGCAGGCCACCACTAGAGAACTGAACCTGCACACAGCACAGAGAACACCATAAAAGACGCAAAACCAGAAACTATCATACGCATCTCACGCAAGTTCAGTCAAAGCGAGTCGGAGCCGAGATATATTGCGCATCGAAGGTCAATGATCACGTGCTCTACTGCCTGCCACGATAACACTCAGCTAACATCCCATCGTCATTACCGGAGGTTACGGAAGAAGACCACATGTTTCCTCTTTGCTTCCACCCACCTGCGGTTTACAATAACAAAACATCAGCACAAAGAGGAGGTTCCACAAGGCATGTACAAAAATAAAGTACGATCTTCTGCGTGCCACGGAGTTCGTCTGCAAAGCGCAAACCAGGGGTGAAAATGACCCCTCCCCTTTTCCCTTAGATCTCTTGTTACTCTAGAAAACTGTCCGAAGGCAAAAAAGTGGAGCGCCCGCCCCGAAGCAAGTGCATCTCGATGGCGTCATTTTCCCTCCCTTCAGCAGCACAGCATATAGGCTGTGTTTCTACAATAACAGGTCTTTTTACCTTACCGTAATGGTAAATTTATTGGCGTTAATAACGGTTGTATTTTTAATAAATAAGCTTACGAAAATTTTAGGAAGAATAGCAAATTTTAGGTATAATTTTAGGAATTTAAGGAGGGTCACAAAATATTAGGAATTTTAGGAGGAATGCGATCCCTGCACATCATCTCCTATTGTCATGAGGTTTCCAATATGATTTCAATAACAAATGATAACATAACACTGAGTAGATAAATCAATGAAATCCACAATTGATGGTTGAAATGGAATGTACCAGAAATGTGAATTTTAAAATCCTAATTATATGGAACAATTTTATTTTAGACATTTGTCTAAAATAAAATTATATGTTCCAGTGTGAACTTTAAAGTCCTAATTATATGGAACATATAATTCGGTTTTTAAAGTTCACATGTCTAGTACATTCCATTTATATTGAACATATAATTAGATTTTTGAAGTTCACATGTCTAGTACATTCCATTTCAACCAACTGTCGACTTTATTCAATCATCTACTCAGTTTTACCTTATTGTTTATCTTATTGAAAAACACGTGACAACAGGAGACGAACGTGGAGTTGTGTTGCCTAACTAAATAATGGTAAGTTTCAGATTACCCAAGTTTTTTTATACATATTATCATTGTATGGAAATTTTTTATTAGATACTATTGTGCATTATACTCCCATGGATACTTTGAAATCTTCCACTATGTGAGAAACAGTATACAAACTCGTCAACTTATAAGTTGGTAGGATAACTAAATAAGTTCTATGGTCTTGATCACCCACAATGAATAGTAGATTCTGCTCAACTCTGTGTTCTCGGTAAATTCTGTCATGGCTATTAAAATGTTTTAATAGAATATTCCAAACAGTGAATACATATTTTTGTTGAAATGTGTTCATTTCACTAGGATTCTTATAAGTTCACAGTAAACAAATTAAAAATCAGTTAGGGTTTGTTATAATAAAACAGCCCAAACAGTGAATGCATATCTTTGTTAAAATGTGTTAATTTCATTAGGATTCTTATGAAATTAAGGACTGTTTGCTTCTTCAGTAAGCAAATTAAAAAAGTTATGGTTTGTTTTAATTTTAAGGGAACATTTGACAGATTCTTTAAATATATTCCTTCCCTCAAATTACTTTCACCAATTTTGCCCAGCACCGAATAAATATGTTAGGCTATTTTAAAATGTTTCTAAACAAATACATTTAAAGTAAATAGAAATAACACATAAGAACTGCCTATGATCATTCAAGCAGCATATATGTATATATATATATATTTAAATTTGCTACAGCAGTGCCATTTTTAGTTTTTTTTTCATTTTTGATGATGAAAAATTCAACCAAATCAAATAATTTTTAGCATTTCGAAAATATTTGCTCTGCGTTACATCAACAAATAAAGTACTTTTTCTTGCTTTAAATGTAAAGTTAAGGCCTTACCTGGAATGAAAAAAAAATCAGAAGGTGCAGCTAACATATCAAGAAGTCTAAACAAATTCAAATTTTCTTACAAAAAGGGCTTAGCAGCCAGTATATTAATAACTTTAACCAAATTAGTTTATCTTTTAGCAGTATGGCTGGAGGCTCAATCAACTTATGAGAGAGACAAATTCAAATTTTCCTTGAAAACAGGCTTAGTCAGTATAGGCACACCAACATGAACACATAAGCTTTAAAAAGTTCCTGGTGTCCTAACATGTTATCTTATTTCTTTAAATATTGCTGCACTAGTTTCCTCGAAAATATTTTTTCAGGTCGTTGCTCTTATACCTAGGCCCTTACCAGTGGCAAAATGACCAACGTTTTCCTACTACACACCTGTGGCACGTATATACCAAAACACACAAATGTAGTATTCACAATATGAATTTCATTCTGCTTTACTCGAAAGAAAAAATTCCACTGTTGCATTAACTATTTTAAACTTACTTGATTAACGAGAAAGTACCATTAAATTTGCGGAACTAACGCCTAGAAACTTTGCAGTTACACACCATTGTTGACCACAGCTGTGAATTGTGAAGCTATTTTTTCTCAAAAACTAAGCTGTTGTTTGGAGCTTCTAATCCATGTAAGACAAACACAGCGCAAATTTTAAAATCCACTGCAAATATCCTGACCCCCGTCAACCGATAAACCAAATATTAGCCCAGGCTTACTACCAGATAACAGAAGCGGTTGAACATCCCGGTTTGACGTTCACAGAGTGTTCATTGGCTTGCCTACAATAGACCTAAAAAAAGAGCAGACCAATCATATGCCTGTTTTCATACAACGCGCAGCTGTTAAGTCTTTTCAAAAAGGATTTGTAAAGGAAATCATCTGCTAATTCTGTACAATTTATATTCTCATTGTAACAAAGTTGTTACAAGATTAAATGCTTAGTAATCAGTGAAATGAAAATTATCAGAGTTTTAAAATTTGTTAACTAGGCAACCGATACTGCATAATTGTTGCTTTGACAATAGATTTAGGTATCAGATCCAGCAATATTAATTTTATTAATATAAACATAAAATTTTTGTTACTTAATTCAATTACTCCATGAATAAGAAAAACATCATTAAACAACAGTGATATTTTGCTTTACGTATCTCATTCAACGGGTAAAAACAGATTCCGGATTTTCTCCAGAAAATGGCAACGATCAGAAAAACACAAACAGCACGTGTGTTTTGCTTAGTATGACAATTTGGTCACCGGAAGCGTGGGTTTATATTGGGAAAAAATTATTTGTAGTGTGCGGTTTTCATCTTAGAAAACAAAATAATTTCTTTCATACATTTATTAAGTGTCAGGGTTCAAGTTTCGTTCCACTCAAACGTAGCGTTGTGACAAGCAGTATGGGCGAAATGGATCCGGTTGAGATGTCCAAAAAAACAGCTGCTATTAAAGCTGTGGAGAATCATGTTCTGGTAATTGCAAATATTTTGTGGCTTCTCTTCTGAACATCAATAACTACACATAGTTACTTCTGAGCACCGGTAATTACGCTTTTTGCTTGCTCAAACCCCGAGATATGTCGGGGGGGGGGGAAGACTAGGCTGCCCTAGTAGCTGAGCGGCCTTAGTGCTGGTAAACGGTAAAAATACCCCTGAAAACTGAAAAGCGGAAAAAATGCTCCCGGAAGAAATGCCCCCAGAACAAACGGTTCTCTGTAAACTGCCACACAGGAACACTGATGTGTGGCAGTGTTCCAGTGTGGGTGTGGGGTGTGGCAATTTACTGGCAACCCTGCCACACATCTTTCAGCAACTTGTCCACAAAAGTTCAAAGGGGGGGGCTATATTGAGAACTGAATTGGGAACTTTAAACGAATTTCGAGAAAACGTTCCATGTAAGCCAAGTGAGAATTGTATTTTAATTTGAAGAAATAAATTGCCGAGGATACGTGGTACTTTTGGTTGGAGGGGAGGGGGGTTCCACGGCCCAGAATATATTATTACGGAAGTTCGGGGTAGAGCTCCCCCCAACCAAAAGTACCTCGGATCCTCGGCAATTTATTTCTTCAAATTAAAGTACAATTCTCGCTTGGCTTAAGTGGAACGTTTTCGCAAAATTCGTTTGGAGTTCCCAATTCAGTTATCAATGTAGGCCCAGAAATGACAATCTTTATAGACCCCCTCCCCTCCCTTTTGAACTTTTGTAGCCAAGTTGTTGAAAGATGTGTGGCAGGGCTGCCGGTAAATTGCCACACATCAGTGTTCCTGTGTGGCAGTTTACAGTGAACCGTTTGTTCCAGGGGTATTTTTACCTACATCCCTTAGTGCTGGCTTCTGACCATTCGTCGGACATGTGCTTGGGTTCGAATCCCGGTGACGCATGGATTCGAACCCGAGCACATAATGAAGAAAGCAAACTTACGGCACTGGCTTTCTTCCTGCCCTGGAACCAGTGGACCTAAATTCGGGACGGGCGACTACTTATATAGCCCATCGAGTTGTTCACGGTGGTTAAACCAAATAAAAAAAGAGGCTAGTCATTTGATCACCTGTGTAAACCCATTTATGAAAACATTTTCGAAAAGTGAATTCGATTCAGTTGGTGCTGTATGATTTGATATATATGTAGCAATGCATTTCACCTTTGCATGCTTTTTTGTTTAATGACCGCATGAACAACTCATGGGCTATAGGCAGTTGCCCATCCCTAATTTAGGGCAACAAGTTCCAGGGAAGGGAGAGAGCCAGTGCTGTAAGACAAACACAACATCCGTGCCTCACTGTGATTTGAACCCGTCTTGGACCAGTGATCAGAAAGCAGCTCTTGCACCATTGCGATTGCATGCTTTCTGAATAGGAACAACTGATATATTCCCAGCCTAAAACATTAAAGGAGTATTTATCTGGGCAAATATCCCTTTAATAAGCAGAACTGATTACAATGAGCTTATTCTAGCTCAGTACCTTGAATATGAATACACCTTTGCTTACTGCCTGGAATACAGATCCCTTGGCAAACAGACTGGTTCATAGATTGCTAATTTTTAGATATGATGTGCTTCTTAACACTGTATTTTTTTATGTTTGATTATTTACTAATAGAGTACTGGTTGGACGTTGGCCATTAGATCATGTCAAAATAGACCTTTTCCAGTATTGTGCAAAGCACATGGTAGTAAAGTGGCTGTGAAAGGTTTTTAAAAAGTAAAGGGGCATTGTGTTTTTTTATCAGGGTTATTGTGTTCAGGATTGCCAGTTTTCTGATTGGTCATTGGCAAAAGATTAGTTTATTTGAAAAATGATGTCATATGACTTAATATTTAAGCTGGTAATTTTTTCTCTTTTAGCAATTTGGCTATTTTGTTAGCGAAAGTTGTATAGCAAAATGCTATGCAAACTAGCCAAATTAATGGTTCTAGTTTTTTCTGTATTTACGTATGAAAATACAAGAACATGGCTAAATCAAATTTTGTACTTTAAATAGAAGTCAAGAATAAAAGCAATTGGGTTTCTGCACTTCTAATTTTAATAACAAATACTTTCACTTGCTGATGCATGCAGTTTGCAAAAATATATGCAAAGACCAGGACTGAGCAAAGCCAAAAGCGAGGACACACTGATCAACTGGTTGTCCTGAACCGAAATAGTGTGTGCGGCTGCTTGGTGGTGTACTGCCAAAGAAACAAATGAAACTCCTCTTTCCTTATCCATTGCAGCAAAGCCATTGTGAAAGGTGCTCTCAAAAATCACCAGTGCTTTTCTGCAATAGGAAGATAATGGAGGCGAAAAACGACAACAGAGTCAAACTGTGTGATAATGATGACGGAAAGTAAAATGACGGGGAAGGATACCAGGTAGGCAGGGGTGGGCGGGATGACAAAAGAAAAAATGACGGGGAAGCATTTGCTTTTTTGCAATTCAGTGGGGGCTTTTAGTCACAAAATTACCGTTTTTATCGCAATTTGGTGAGAATATGAGTGACACATTAAACACTGCTGTTAACTCATTTTTGTCATTCTGCTGGTATGCATTTTATCAATTGCATGCTTGAAACTGATACAATGAGGAATTTTATAATCTATGACTGTAAAAATAAAAATAAATGCAGTTGTGCATTTAAAATCATTGTTAAGAGGTACTTCCAAAAGTATGATTGTATATTTTTAGAATTGCTTTTCACTTATAATGAAATTTTAGCTCTAAACAAGAAAATGTTTCATGCTGTGTGACGTGAAAACAGTCGTGCAAACCGAAATTTTTTAGTGATTGATTGAGGACCAGGAACATCGACAGACTTTGAAATCAGGGTGGGCGACAGGTGGGTGAACATTATTTTTGGTGGGGCAAGCTTAATAGCAATTTGTCACCCTGGTGGCGCAGTAGTGTAAGCGATGGCCTCTGATCATTCGTCCGAAAGGGGTTCGGGTTGAAATCCCGCTGAGGCATGAATGTTGTGTTTGTCTTACAGCACCTGCTCTCTTCCTTCCCTGGAACCAGTGACCCTAAATTAGGGGCGGGCGACTGCTTATAGCCCATTGAGTTGCTCACGGTGGTCGTCAAACCTCCAATTAAAAAAAAAAAAATTGTAGAAAACACTGAAAGAACAAATTTTTAATGTTTTTTTTTTCTTTTTGATTGATGGTCTTAACAACTACAGTGAGCAATTCAATGGGCTATAAGCAGTCATCCTTCTCTAATTTAGGGTCACTGGCTCCAGGTAAGAGAGAGAGCCAGTGCCGTTAGACAAACATAACATCAATGCCTCACCGTGATTCGAACCCGGACTCTTCTCGGACCAACACTTAGACCACTGTGCCATCAGGGTGGCTTGAATGCTTTTCACTACCGGCTGCAAAGGAGCTCATGCAACCCCCTCCACCTGGGCACACATGCAGGGATCTGACTAGTTACACCACTGGTGTAAGATACAAGTGCTGACATAATGTTGCCTTCAACTTTTTGCTTGCTTTGAATGCATTATCTTAAATTGCTTTTCAAAAATTTACATTTTTGCTTATGTAAATAGTACTGTACTTTAACAATTTATTTAAAAGAAATTTGTGTTCTTGTTTATCTAAATCAAGTTTTAATGCCGTGCCACGCAGACACAATACCTTTCTCCTCTTTAACTTTCTTCCCGCCAGCGACTTTGCCTTGCATTCTCCCATAAAACAGTCGTCAGCCACTTTCTGCTCTTTCACTGTCCCAGGGCAGTTTTAAGAGTGCTAGTGTAGCTTTAGACTCCACTTTCCGTTTTGGAATCCTCTATTTTGTAAAGAAAACGAAGAAAGCAATTAGTAGTGACCCCCTCAATGAATTCCTGTCTACCCTCCTCATTAGCCACATGGCCACCCAAATATGGAAAAAAGACTTAAACTAAAAAATGGAAGAATGGAGAACAATTGAATTTTCACGGCCCTGTGGTGCTATTTTGATATCCTTTTCTGGAGACGTAAACAATACATTTCCTAGGGGGAAATATGTAGAGCTGCATGAAATAAAACACAAGACTTATTACTTGGCAAAGTGCAAATTATATTTTAAAGTTAAGTTAAATGTATTGAAAAATGGCACATTTTGAACTGGGTGGGCGGCAAGGAGGGCAAGACAAATTTCAGCCCACTTTCGCATCCCCTTGGTGACGTCCCTGATGAGGACAGAAACTCTTTAAAATATCAACCATGAAGGAAAAGTATTGGTTTGTCTTAAAGCAGCTTTGTTCTGTAAAACTAAAAAAAATAATTAGAATTTGCAAAACCTCGCACTTTTGTGGCACAGATTGTTTAGCCAATAACTGCTGTTAAGTGATTAAGCGAGTTTCAGACTGCATAAATGTATGTTTCTTGAGAAACAAAAGAAACTTGCAGAATAATGTTTTTTTTAGGTTTTGTTAAAAGAAATTACCAACTTTTTAGCAAGTGAATGAAAATAGTGCACCACCTCCATCCATGCTCCATAAGGAAAGTCATTGTGAATGCTGATACTTCATCAGCTTTTGAATTTAGTCAGAATTTGGAATTCTGACTAAGGTTTAATATTAACAACCTTAGTCAGAATTTAAAATTCTGCATTTTAATTAAATGTTTATCAAGGAAAAGAATTATTATGCAAGGTAGGTTTTAAAAGTGCCCGGAAATTCCATTTTACACAGAAAGCAATAATGTTATCTTCATTCATATCGCATTAACTCCAAAATGGTTTCTTTGGGCCACTGCACACTTCTGTCAACATTCATCCATAAAGCTGTTTGAAGCATTGCTAGAATCCATTCTTTGAAGCCTCTTTTAGCACTTTTGTTGATCATCTGATAATGTCCTCAGCACTTAGGAATCATCAATTTAGGAAAAATCCCAATTGCAGAAACAAGTAAAAATTGGGTGATGCTAAGTGAAGATAATATGGAGCAGAGATTAAGCTACAGTTACTATTTTTGAAAAATGCAATGAGTTAATTTAAAATGCGAGAAAGAAATTAGTGTCCGTAGCAAAATGGCATCCGCCATTTATATATCAACCCATCAACCGATTCTGCTCCGGCTTTTCTCTTTCTGTAAAAACTAAAGCTTCTGAAATTCTGGCAGTGATTTGCACTCTGCTAATGTTATTTTCTTAATCCTTGATGTATGTTCCTACAGCACCTATAGACTCAATTACCCCCTCCATGATACACTCTAGAGCATTCCATAAAGGGTTGGGTGGGGTAAGATTATAGAGGCTGGAGGGATTAGACCCCTTCCCTTATTCAAAGTTCAAGTTTAAACCAGAGTCAGCTGTGATAATCCACGGCATTCCCCTAAGGCCACAAGACATTAGTTTTCCAATGATGTCCAAAGCATGCAGCTTTATATGCTTTGCCAAAGCATTGTTGGTGGGAACAACTGAGTTGAGGTTACAATTTTCTAAGTGACAAAAACTGCTAATTATCTTTAGCATTTTGCTACAACTTTTTTCCCCATTTTACCATTTTTGCTACAGCATTTTTTGAGCCAGCTTAAACTCTGAAATGATGGTCCAGTGACATCATATTGTGCTTTGTGAGGCACTGTTTGCCCATTAATACTTGCTATGCAGGCACATTTTCATGAAGAAACCAACTATTTGCTGTCCATTTTTCCAAATGCTTCCTTTGAATTGCATCCCTTTGCCTACAAAGAGATTGATGTACAATTACTTTATTCACAGTCCTCCCATCTGGAATAAATTTCTAGTAGACAAACCCCTGAGAATCAAAGAAAACTTCCAGCATTACTTTTTCTTTATTGCCAAAACTAGGTTTCTGTTTTGAAAGTAGTGATGTTGATTTCCATTCACAGGAGTGATGTTTTATCTGTTCATCATACAAAAAACACGTCTTGTATCCTGTGATTATGTTGCTTAGAAAATTGTCTTGATCAGTCATAACATTGATCAAGTCTCCGGCAAGTTTCATTTGCATTTCTTGTTGTTTGGGAGTCAACATTTTTGGAACCAAGTGTTGACAAATGTCATGCATGTTCAAATCATTGTGGGGAGTGCTATGAACACTTTCAACTGATATTCCTACCTCTTATGTGCTATTTCCTTTATAGTTTTTCTGCAGTCATGTCAGACAATGTTGCATATATGCTCAAACTTTTCAGCAATTGGAGAGGTACATGGTTGCCTACTATGTGGATCATCATTTACATATTTACACGACCATCAAGGAAATATGTTTGCTGTGTGCAAACTTGCAATTTCTTTATTGTCATTTCACCATTTTCCTGAAGCATTGTTAATATCAATGATGCTGATTTTTGGAGCAAAATAAAAGTTGTTTGCACACTGCTCGGGTGCTTACATTTTCAACTGTGATGTTACTAAACACATGGAAAATAAAGGAACCACTGGGATCCATATATAACAGAAAGCAGGATAACACTACTTGCTGTCCGGTGACGCCATAGATCCTACCAATAGCTGAAATTGAAAAATCACCCATGTGATTCTTCATTTCTAGTTGGGGATGATTCTGTGAACTTTTTGAACCTACCATGTGGAAAGTGCAGGTGTTCAAATAATCTTGAGTTACAGCTGAGGACTGGAGTGATGCTACAGATATCCTACTATATGATGAGAACATGACTGCACATTGCATACTTTTTTTTTTTTTTTTTTTTTTTTTTGTAGTATTTAAAATTTCCAATAAGTTCTGTCACATTACTTGGCAAAAACATTAAATTGGAGATTAACTCTCCCAGGTAAGAAAAGCTTGTCCTTTCACTGCCCCTTATTCAATACTAGTTTATTTCATGCTGGCAAAAACATTAAGTACGACATAACTGGAATAGTAGGCTGAATTAAGGGGTAACTGAAGTATTTCACATGACATTGAGGGGTTTTGTGGTGTTCCAATTGATTGAGCCATACACAGGGCCATAGCTGGGGGGGCAAGACAATTGCCCTCCCTGAATGGGCACCAGTGGCATAAAAAATAAATTTACTTAAAATTGTAATACAAAAAGATAGTTATATACTTCAGTATTTTCTTTTATTTAAAGACTTAACTCAGCTGCATACAGTATTAGTTGTAGCTCACCAGAGTGCATGAGATGTGAACTCCTCATATGCATGAAAGGAATTGTCCGAAACAGCAAATGGAGACATGTAAAACAATGTGCAAATATGTCTAACCAGCATGATCTTTCGGATCATGCCATAGGGATGAAGAGTTACTTAGTCATATGTGCCCTGTTACAGAAAGCTACTCTGAGCGTTTAACCTTGAATGGAGTTTTTCGAAGCCCTACTCCAAAAGCATCTTCCTTTTGTCATGTTCATTATCCAATACTAGTTTATTTCATGCTGGTTTGTTTTTGATTCTGCAGTGTGCTGGGGTGTTGGCATTCACGTAATTTTTGTTTTATTTGTTATTTGAAACTGTTGGCTCTTGGGTATCTACCTAGTATTTACATTTGTAGTAAAATTATGTCAAAAAATGGAAATGAAATTTTTGAAGGATCACAGTACTTTACTATAACGGGGGTGTGGGAAAGCAAAAACTGCGTACTATTTGAGTGGAAGTGGGGAACTTTTGAGCTTGAAGGGGCATAATTTCAAGTTTCACTAACTCTCCCAGATAAGAAAAGCTTGCTACTACACTGCGCCCATGAGACACATGTAACTGTTTTGCAAAGAGAAAAAAATGAATCCAAGTTGTCAGTGGAGTTGAAACCGAAGGTTGGTTTATTAAAAGGTGTTAGTTAAGGCCATCACAAACATTAATAAAAAATAAATTAAAAAAAGCAAAAACTTGTCAAATTTAGAGCAATTTGAGAAGAAAAAATTTAAGAAGTCTCAGAAGAAAAGTATGTAACGGTGTATCCTACTAGTTCTTTACACATTACACACATGTATACTAAAAAAAATAATATATAGAAACTATTGACAGTTCAGGATAATATCAAAAGATGTTTACTTAGAGTAACTAAAATACTGTATTTTTGGAAAATAATCTAGCAGTTCCATATTTCTCATTGTTTTTTTTTTCTTGTTTTTTTTTTTTTGTTTTTTTTTATCAGGAATAACACAGCACTTAGTTTAAAGCCACAAGTAAACTTATCAGAGGAATTTTTATTTGACGACCATTCTGCCCCCCACCCCACTCCTCTGTTGATATTATAGCAGAGTACATTAAATGACTTGCATCGAAGATAAATGACACAATAAAAAGAGTTGTTAGAAAAACTGTTTTTAATACACTTCAAATTGCCAGCACAACTCACATCAAGTAACATGGGAGGTGAAAGCACTGTAGATACACAGAAATTGTGCACTAAATAGCAGTCATCACCACTGCTTTATTGCTGTACTTGTGTAACTCTTCCTGTTAGTGTAGGTAAAAGAACTTCATTTACATTAAAGAGAGGAGTATTAAAGACTAGTTTTTCACAGTGGGGTGTTTGTTATCAATCCCGTATGGCAGGAAGTGAATGTCTTTTTGACTGTGGTTGACAGAGTGATTTAAATGTTCAGAAAGGGGGAAACACTACTCTAATTTCAGATGTGAGGAAGTGGGTTCATAGTGAAGGGCATACAGTTTTGTGGTTTTCTCTGTTGTCTGCTCACTGACTGCACTATGTGCAAGGTAGACAAGAAATCTTTGTTTTACCCGCCCTAGCACGGGATAAGAAAAGAAAAACTGACTAAAAGAATAAAAAAAAGTACTAAAATATAACATTATTCTTAAATAAAGATTTTCAAACAGTAAAATCATATACCACTTGTGTGCAAAACAAATGGCCAGATTGAATTCTTGCTATTCTCATATAATTACTCACATATAACCATACAGGTTAGACTTCGTGTACATAACAGCTGAGCTTTGATGCTAATAATCATTGAAGAGTTATATATACAGTCAGACACAGTGAGGATGCAGAATTTGTGATTTTCATGTAGGACTTCCGTCCACAGGGAGTAGAGTTTAGGTCCCAGCCACCTACAGCGAGATCGCCTTTTGGGCAGGACACAGAAACGGAAGGAATGAGAGCAAGTCTAGCGACTTTGACAGAACAGTTTGTAGTGAGATTAGAGTACAGTAGATGGTACCACCGTACAAGTACGATATTGCACATAGATGGGTGAGAGAATTTCAGGGGGGACATAGGAAAGGATACCCATTTTACCAGTGGGTCCAGCCTGGGGGCCGTCACTTAACGTGCTCATCCAATGCACGGCGGATATTCAGCGATTGTTAGTAAATCACACCATCTCTGAAAGATCAGCCCAGGCTTGAACCTGGGGACCCAGCATCGATAGTCTGAAACACTAACCACTAAGCCATCCGCGGCTCATTGAAGAGTTGGCACTCCAAATACTTTATATCACAGTGTCTGCCATAAAAGAATCACAAAACAACATGTTTTAATATCATGAATGATGGTTGAAATTTGTTACTGAAAATGGTTACGAGCTACACCTAGTTAAATGCTGCATTTCAGAGCTGCACATTTGCAAATTCAAGTTTAATGCCAAAGCATTATTGTCAGAAAATACAATAAATGGGAAAATGAAATGTTGGTTTAAGGAAAACACTAGTGCTGCAAAGAGCACAAGAAAAACTGTTGGTGTCAGCATAGGCGCTGACTTTTCACGAATGCCACGGGAGCGAAACAAAAAATCACGAGAAAGTAGCATTCACTTTTAAAATTGATCGTCGTTTAACCCCACACATATGCAAGCACATGCGCACTAAAGCAAAAACATGTAGTACAAGAATAATAATATATTTCAACTTCATGTTCGATATAATTTTAAATTTCCAGATTAATTATACTTTCAAGGGGGGCCTGAAAATATCGTCTTTGAGTTCTATGTATATATAGTGCATACATATGTAAAATTTATTTATAATGAAACAAAAAACGAAATATGGTCTCTGAGTTTTGCACTTGTACATACCCATTTTCCAATTTATTCGGAGCACCACCATGTTATATGCCTGTGAAAAGAAACATTCAATGACTAGTAACTTTTTAAATACCATGTTAATGAAAAAATGCCACCCAACAAATATTGTTCATCTCTATGAAATGTTCCAAATTTCAAAAGTAGCATTTCTTGCTAATTGAATGAACAGGAAATGGAGTCTGAAAAACGCAGGTGGCAGGACTCCTTTTTGAAGTGATCTTAAGGTTTTCTTCGAATTAGGTAATGATGCTCACTGTTATCATGAAACACATGCTTAAGCAGTGAATGAAGTTATTCTCCACAATTGCTGGTATATTTGTTTTCTGTTTTAATTGAATTTCTGTTAATAATTTATAAAATGGGGAAGAAATCTTGTATCTTTCAGTATCCATTTTCTCTTAATTTAATAAGCAACTGATGCTAAATTTTGGTGTATTTAGTATATTTCATTGAGTTGTACAGTTTTTGCTCTGTTCCATTTTTCTATTAAAATGTTAGTTAAAAATTTACTGATATTGAAGGTTTCTTCTCAGAGGGATTACATGGATGTGTTCCTATTAAACTGGCCAATGATTATATTCTATCTTAATTTACATACCTTATAAAGTCATTATTGTTGTTTTAAGGGGGTTGTCCAGATCTGTTGGCATGCAACTGTGAGGCAAAGAGAATTTCTGCTTAGTGGAATTAGCCACATAATTAGAGAAGGCTCAGCAGGGGAGGAAGTGCTGAGCCCCTCCTGAACCCTCCCGGAATATATATTTTTTGGAAAGTTTTTTGCCAGGTTCTATTTAAATTTATTCAAATTTAACTCAACAGGAAGCTTACTCTTCTCTAAGGTCCTGAATTCCAAGTTTGTAAGTCGTTCCCTAAGATTTTACATTAGAAAATTTTCTTGACCGCTTTATTCTTAAATAAAACGTTATTTGACCGATTTCGTTTAAAATCAACAAAATTATTGCTCTTCAATAATATGTCTAAAACATAAAATTTGAGATTTGTAAACCAAGCCATTGAATGACTGAAGACATTTTGCATTAGAAAAGTTTTTAACCAATGTTGATTTAAATCGAAAGCACTTGCCTGATTTTGCTAAAAATCAATGGGGTTGTCCCGGTAGGGGAGTTGATAATAAATCTTGAGTTCTTAGCTTAGTTTGTTTGAAAGTCATACGTATGTATAGACAGACACCACACACACACAAAAAAAAAAAAAAAAAAAAAAATCACACATAACTTTTCTCTATGCACAAATGTATATTGATGACAAGAACAAATCCTGGATGTTCCAGACAAAACATTTCTGGATTATAAATTTTTAATAATAGTGTACAGTATTTCATAATTTCACTTGTTTGCGATAGTAGGCTCTCTTCATCATTATCCTAATATTTCAACTAAGAAGATTGAATTATGTAAAGAAAAAGTTTTGGTTGGAACCACTCCTGGCTGCACCACTGGGACAGTAGGAAAAATGTGGTAATCAAAATCTACAAAAAGAAAGCAATTTTTTCTCACCATTTTTATCACTCTAGAAGAATTTGGGAGCTCAGTGCTCTTCAGCAAAAAGCATTGTAGTAAATGTTAATATTTTTAAATGCATAAATTTTTATGTCAGGTTGTTGACTGACTTTGTGAAACACAGAAAGTGAAGGGATGTATTATTTACAGAAAATTATTTATTTCTTGAAATACACTTCATACCTTTGGTATTGAAGATGTTGGATACTCAGCTTTTGCAACAGCCATGATTTGTATCACTGATTCCGGCTTTACTGTAATTTTTTCTTTTTTTGAAGTATGAATTTATGGTTTTAATTCCACTTTTGTTCTTCCTTTTCAAATTTTTCATGTTGAATATGCAACTCATCTCAATTTTGTTGTTGTTGACAATGATTCCAAATGTTCTAAACTTTCATCCTTTAATATATTTCATTTCTGTCTGAATTAACTTCAACAGGACAGTATGCCATTATGTTTAAAAAAATTCCAAGATGCATTTAGTTTCAGTGAAATTATTAGTTAATGTTTTACTCCTGTCTTAAAATGACCAATGGACATCAGTCATCATCAGTAGTGAAACAGACATCGTAGCACAATGTGTGATAGTGAAATCTAAAACTATATGATGTTTAAAACTTTAATGAGAGTTAAAACAGCACATAGGTGATACATGAACATAAGATCTTTCGGGGTCGCCTGCGACTCCCATCATCAGATGAATGATGATTTTATCTAACACGAAAACCTGTTTTGCTTTATCAGTCATCATGTAGTTCATGCATCGGCCACTGCTGTGACTGCAGTCAGTGTTACATTCAGAGATTTTTTCAGGGGGGGGGGCAATCGCACATTTTGAGGGGGCTCAAACTTTTTATTATTTGTCATTATATATATTAATACATATTATGTTTTTTTATATATACATTAATACACATCATCATTGTCAACCATTATCAATCCACTGCTGGACGAAGGTCTCCCCAAGTTTCCTCCACAACGGTCTGTGTTGTGCGAGTCTCCTCCATGTCACTCCCGCATACTTTCGAATTTCATCCACCCATCTCCCATGTGGTCTTCTTCTGGGTCTTTTCCTGTCCGTTGGAATCCAATCTAAAATTTCGGCTGTCCATCGATGGTCTGTCCTTCTGGCAGTATGTCCAGCCCATTGCCATTTCAGGGATTTAATTCTGATCATGATGCCTTCCACTCTTGTAATTTTTCGGATCCACGAGTTCCTCTTCTTATCTCTCTTGGTTACACCAAGCATGCACCTCTCCAGGCTGCTTTGAGTTGTCTGCAGCCTTTGTATGTCTCTTTTAGTTAAGGTCCACGTCTCTGCACCATACGTAAACACTGGAAGGATGCATTGATCAAACACTTTTCTTTTAAGACATAATGGCATATTGCTCTTGAAAATTATGCTGTTTATTCCAAAAGCTCTCCAGGCAAGTTTTGTACGCCGATTAATTTCTTCATCAATGTGACCCTCACTTGATATCTGCTGTCCAAGATAAATGTACGTGTCTGTTATCTCCAGCTTTTCTCCATCAATCGATAAATCTTCATTTCTTGTAAAAGCATTGAACATCACTTTTGTCTTCTGAATGTTCATTTTTAATCCCACATCTTTACTCTTGTCAGCAAGTTCCTGGATCATACTCTGCAACTCTGATGGGTAGTTGCAAAAATGACTATGTCATCAGCAAAATGAAGGTGGGTTAGATAATCTCCATTATTCTTTATCCCTTTGTTTTCCCAGTTCAGTGATTGAAAGACATTTTCCAATGTCGCATTAAAGAGCTTCGGAGATATGGTGTCACCTTGTCTCACTCCCTTTCCAATTTTTATGTGTGTTGTATTTTCAAACAGCCGAATGTTTGCACTTGCATTTTCATAGATATTATTAATAATATTAATGTATGCATCTTCAATACCGCAGAATTTCAGAGCCATTGTAACTGCTGATGGTTTCACCGAATCAAAGGCTTTTTCATAATCGATAAAAGCCATGCACAATGGAAGTTCATATTCCCTAGCTCTTTCAATTAGTTCTCTCAGTACGTGGATATGATCTATTGTGCTGTAGCCACTCCCGAATCCTGCTTGTTCTCTCGGTTGAGCCATGTCCAGTGTTACCTTCAAACGGTGTGAAAGAACTTTAGTGAAGATTTTATAAACCACTGATAGGAGGCTGATGATAGGTCTGTAGTTCCTGAGATCTTCAATGTCACCTTTTTTATGTAGCAAGATCATTGTAGCATTGTTCCAATCCTCAGGAATCTTTCCTTCATTAAGGCATCGAGTGAAAATTTGGGCGAGTACTGTTTCGATTTCTCCACTTGCTTCTTGTGTGATGTCTACAGTAATTCCATCTTCTCCTGGAGCTTTTCCCCACTTCATGTTCTTGATTGCATGTGCAACCTCTGCTGGGAGGACTGGAAGAACTCTGGTACTGGTACCTTTCATGATGTCTGAAGTACATGTTTCATCCCTTTCATATAATTTGGAGTAGAAATCTTTCACTCTTGTCAAAATTTCGCCTCTATTTCTTGTTACAGAAACATCTTCTTTTCTCAGTGCCATAATCTGTTTTCTTCCCTTACTGAGACATCCCTTTGCTATCTTTAGGCTTTGGTTGTTTTCAATTGCTTTCCTTACTGGTTCACAGTTTAATTTCCTTATGTCTTCAGTGATACTTTTTCGTACTGTCTTGCATAGCTCTATATATTCCACTTTGGAAGTCACATCTTCTTTAGTTGTCCTCATCTCTCTTCTTTTTTGCATCAACATTTTGGTTTTTCTTGCTAATTTGTTCACATGCAACTTGTTCTTAGACCCAGCTAATTTTGTTGCTGTTTCCATAAGAGCTTTGGTTACTTTTCTGTTAACTTCAGAAATATCCACTTCTTCCGATGTCAGGCCTTCTAAAGCAGAGAATCTGTTCTTCAGTTCCAACTTGAAGGTATTATGGTGTTTTTTAAGGTTGGTTATGTCAATACATTTTGTTTGTCTTATGAGCTTGCCACGTTCAAGTTTAGTGTTGAGGTGCATCTTACATCTCACCAATCTATGGTCACTACCTGTGTTGAACTTGTTTAGCACACTGCAGTCTTCTATGACGAATTTTTTGTTACACATAATAAAATCAATTTCACTTGTCGTCCCATTTGGATGTCTCCATGTCCATTTCCTGTGTGGCTTTTTCTTGAAAAAGGAGTTCAAGATGATAAACCCTTCTGCCTCTGCAAACTCTACGAGAGTATTTCCACGCTGGTTTCTGTTGCCGTGACCGAATTTACCTACTGAAGTTTCATTCTGTTGCCGTTGCCCTATTTTTGCATTGAAATCTCCCATAATTATCTTTAAGTGCTGCTTACCTTTGTTATTTAGATGACGAATTTCCTCATAAAATTCTTCAATTTCTTCTTCAGGATGACTTGTGGTGGGTGCATAAGTTTGAATAATCTGAGCCTGGTATCTTCTCGATAGTTGGATAACGAGTCGTGCTGCTCTGTCAGAGGAACTTTCAGCTTCTACAACTTTATCCTTCAGTTTCTTGTTTATTATAAATCCAACACCACTAGTTCTACCAGTATCAGTCCCACGATAGTAGAAGAGATGTCCACTTTTCAGTTCAATGAGATCTTCTCCTTTTCTCCTTACTTCACTTAACCCGACAATGTCCCACTTGATCCTTTGTAGTTCCTCTTCCAATTCAAGAAGCCTTGAATCAGAAGACAGGGAGCGTCAATTATACGTAGCCAAGGTCAGCATCAGATGGCAGCCTAGTCCGGTCCTCCGGGGATTCTTAGCACCCTCTGCCTTCATGTCGCACTTGTCGCTGCCTTGGCCAGGTACATTCCAGCTGCCGGAGACTGAGGGCCAAGATTTAAGTTGTAGAGTCATTTTGGAGGGGTTTGGCCATAACTCACCTCGCTGGCCAAGCGGGTTGGTGAGTGTGGGATAGCATTTCCTCTAATCCCGATGGTATAGTTATACCGCTATTGGCGGTCGTCAGAGCCCCTTTAGTTGGAACAGGATGTACCACGAGAAGGCGGGGTTGACATTTGTCAAGGAGAGGCTGTGATGTTACGCATCACCTGACCATTACATCCCTAATACATATTATGTTATTTATATATACATTAATACATATTAAAAATGTTATTTATATATATTTTAATACACATTATGTTATTTATACATACATTAATACATACACAAAACAAATTTTCTTATGCTCTTATATCGCAAATGCAATCCAGGAAATCTACAGATACAAGTGATTAAAAATGTTATACCCTTATTTTAATTCAATAATGCTCCATGAATTTCACCATGCTGCGGTGGTGTAAAATGTTAAGGATGCTAGTAAGATAACGCTGTGCTGGAGAAAATCCCCCTCCCCCCAAAAAAACCCATTAGGAGTGGCAAAGATATTTTAGTCTTACAACAAGCGTGTTTCTGATTATTAAGGAATCATTACAGTGTTACCTGAAAATGTATGGTGTAAACCATTCCCCTGCCACTTAGTTTCAGCCGCTTTAGATTATTTAGATTAGCACACAGTAGTAAAAAAACAATAAAAAAAAAACTAATTAATCGTTTGAAATTCCTGGATTTTCTTTTTGTCACAGAGTGTAAACCACATACCACCAGGAAAAAAAGTTATGGGAACAATTTTCAATAATTTGCTATCGTTAAAAATTAGGTAGCGCAAATATTTTGTTGTATTGGAAGCCCTAACGTCACATTAGCTTCATTGAGGCTTACTTAATCATGTACATGGAAAGTCGTCATCCAGAAGACTGAAATAAAGCTGAATGCCAGCTTCCAAAATATTATGATGTGTTGCTGTGCAAGCAGCATGCCATTGGTGATTACAAATCCACAGTAAACTTAACTATCAAATAAAAAAGGCTTTAAAAATTTTACAGAATTGTGAAACAATACTTGGTTTTCTTGTTTGCCCCACTTGCATATATGATCAAGATGAACTGGTCTTCTTCTACCCTCCTGATTTTTATCCAGAGAAAATATTAAGTAATTTTGGTAGGACTTCATAATAGATTTTTAATATCGACAATTGTTCCATTTAATAAACATATTTAGAAAAGCATTCTCATCTAGAGAAAATTTTTCTCTAGAGTGTATATATTTTCATAACTATGATTTCAGACCTACATTAAAAAAAAACTTATTTAAAGTGTTAACACTTTGTGTGAAGTAATTTTTGGCTCCAATTAACAACGGAAATTCCGGTTCTTTTTTTTTTAGTTTTTTTTTTTTGTCGAGTCCGTTTTTTTTAGATTTTTTTGTCGAGGTACTGTATACATTATTGGCTGCACTCACTCGTCGGATTTAGAACACGTAAATATACATGCTGATGGCAAATTTTTAGTTTTAGTGTATAAAACAAAGAAATTAATTTAATACTTAAAATAATCTTAATGCTACTGAGATATGAAGTCCATGTGAATGCATTTTTTATTATAATATTTTCCCTCATTTTCTTAATTTTTTAAAATTAATTTCTCCAAATTTTCATCTATAAACAATAATAATTAGACTAAATATAAGGGGTGATCACCCAAACACCTACGGGGGGAACATGGATTTTCGGGGGGGGGATGAGCACCCCCGAATAGATGCCTGAATACATCCCTGACTGCAGTGCTTTACTATAACTCTGTTACAGTTTATTGCCTCTGCGGGAATTGATGAGAAACTGGCTATTATATAGGGTAGACAAGAACTCAACTGGTTGTCGCCTGGCCTAGAGGCGACAACCAGATGACTTGAAATTATCATTGTTCTGGCGTGCCTTCTGGTTGAGCCAGAACAACAGTGATTCTTCGTAAGACACTGGATCAAGGCTGGGATGAGGGGAGAAACAGGAAAGCGTTAACGACAGCAAAGGATCGATCCCAGTGACTCCTGTTTACAATTTTGCAACCAAAAACAGCTTGCAGTGGTTGCTCGAGCACCCCAGTATCTCCCCTTCTCTCTTTGTAGAAAGAGCACACTTAAACTAAAAAAAAACAACTCAGCATTGTTAGATAAAATTAAAATGTTGATTAAAAACCAACATATTTAAAAACTTAAAAAGCATGCATTTCCAGAGAAGACCGAGGGGGCCAAAATATACTTTTGTCCCAGCGGTCTAATCACTGAGGGGGCGATCCCCCCCCCCCCCCCCCCCCCCCGTTGCCCTGCGTAGTTGGCACCTATGGGTGTCAGTTGTATTTGTAGTCTTGCAGGTAGCAATGACCTAGATATTTTGCAGGGGAAATCCTGTTATAACAAATCCCAAAACAAAATGTTCAGTTTAATGAATTTTTCAAAAAAATAAAATGAACTTGTGTAAAAAATAATTAAAAATAGGGTCATTTTAATGAAAAAAAATGTAATGGAATATATATGTTCCGTATAACAAACATATATTTTACATTTTGCAGTATATTTTTTCAGTATAATGCACAACATGATCACTTTTGTTTTTCTGAACAAGTAACCACAAGATACAAAGTACTACAAGATACAATGTACTTTTGAAAAAAATTCAAAACAGAAGATCAAATCATATTAGTGAAAGCCATTATTATCCGAAAAGTAAGATTTTTATTGCAACAACAGTAACACAGTAAAGATTGCAGCTTCTTGGAGTGTACAAATAAAGAGGAACATGAATTTCTAAAAGAAAGACGCAAAAGTTTTCTTCTAATTGATTTTAAAATGTCCACTTGCAACATCACTGTTCAGCTTGAATTACCCTTTTATAACTGTGATAATATTTTTGATAACTCTAAAAAATGAAGGACCTTTCTCAAGAATATTCAAACCAAAAGTGGTGTTAAGCAGCGACAAGTTTAATGTTTGTGACACTTGGTGTGACAATATTTGTTAAGTCTCCCCAAAAACTTTTGTGTGTGTGTGTGTGTGTGTGTGTGTGCTGGATTGTATGGTTTTTCAGGCAGTGATGTAGAAGGGCATTAGTGCAGCTTAGTGATACGAAGGCACTATATTTTCTTGGCTTAGCATTACTAAGGCACTTTTTTATGGTATGAGAAACAGTGCAAAAGACTTGTTTTAGGTGACCATGCAGGCAAAATTAGCAATTTCTGTGTGTTATATGCAAGCATATTCTTACATTAAATGATTGTTTGCATTACATGATGAGGCTAAACAGTTGGTTCACACAGTAGGGCATTTCATGAATCACAGTTCTAGTGTAGCGAAAATGGTAACTTCTCTGTCAAGGGCATATTTTTTGAAATGATGTTACAGAAAGTGGCCTCTCAATTTATTAAAATTTCATTGCTAGCAGGGAAATCAAAAGAGAAAAATTAAACAAACGTGTAGGCTGACTGACAAGTGATTTATGGTTGCAATGGTGATTTCTGTTAAAGCTGCCACAGGCTTCGATAAAAGCAACTTCCTGAGCCTATTGCTTGGTTCCTTATGGGTAATACAAAAGGAAGCTGTGGTGGACCAGGGGTCAGAGGCACTGGCATCTGGCTAATCACTGGAGCTGGTTACAGACCTGAGTACAGAATGAAGCCTGGCCAGGGCAGCCACCCTACAGCACTGGCCCTCTCCTCTCCCTAGAACCAGTGGCCCCAAAACAGGGATGGGTAACTATTCTTTACTGCCACCCCAAAATCTTAGGAAAAGCAGCATGCAAGTCACATGGATTCAAAATACCTGATTCGTATTATCCACCCTGAATATTTGAAATCATTTTAGAATGATGTTCATACCTAAGATGTTTTTCTGAAAATATTTTGAAAGAAATGGTATTCTTAGCATGTGACTTCTTTGTAACACCATTCCTTTAGTCTTAAATTGCCTAAACAAAGCAATTTTAATACAGATTGATAAAAACAACATATTAAAATTTTAATTGAACATGCTAAATGATAAAAGCAAACCAAACTTTAATAAGGTTTTGGAAATTTTTAGGGCATTCTTTTCCAGTTGTTTTTCCCTAATTTGTTTCCAACTAAGCCACTTTTTTCTTAGAACTTCATCACTGTTTTAGACATGTAGAAAAGATGTACAATATAAATTAATTGTCATGTGCATTGATCCCAAGGTCAGCCCCAAAATCATCTCTCCTTTTGTGCTTAATTGTAAGAATACTGTATTGTGATGACAATGGCTGCAAGACCTTTCATCGTCACAAATCACAATGCAGGGAGGGTGTTTTTTCCTTTTTTTTGTATTGTCTTATTTCACAAAAAAGAAAAAAAATAGAATGATTTGCAAAAGCTTCCTTTCAGAAACTACAGGAGACCACAAAAATTACAAACAGTTTAAACCAGGAACAGTGAAGAATTCAGGGAAACATAGGAGTCATCTCACTTTAGTTTCTGACAGTGCTACAAGACAGCAATAGTAAAGTTGCCCAGAAGTCAGGTGAGATATATGTTGTAAAGGAAAACACTCATTTTTGAACTACAGTAGAGCATCAATTTTCCAGATCAATTGGAACCACAGGTAGGGTTGGTAATCGGATATTTTTTGTAAAGACATCAGTAAAATGAGAAATTAGCATACAAAACATAAATCTAAAACTTATATATCACTAAATATTATTTATAGAAATTATGAGTGCCAAATATTATTGAAAATTAAGGGATTTTTATTTACCTCATTGTACAAGCAGGTCCACATGAAAAACTCAGCTGTCGATTCCTGCTTCATAAAAAAACATTAGGTTTTTTATTTCTGCTAAATCATACAATCTTTTTAATACACAGCACATGTACAGTATTGCATTCTTTCTGCTTCTTCAAGGATTTCATCTTTTTTTTTATTATTTGAAGCACTCAAAGGCATCTGAATGTGATGGACGTTCATCTTTCTCAAAATGATTGGCATTGTTTTCACTTTCTTTACTTCTTCCAGCCCTTCAACTTCAGCAATGATTTTTTCTTCAGTTAAAAATTGATGTCCTGGATCTTCTATGTGAATTATTAAGCCTAACTCATAGATCATCAGAATCACACTCACAGCACCTAGGAATCTCTTTTAACAAGGTAACAAATCAATTGTTCCATCATTTTCACTCTTGCCAGCCTTCTGCACTAATTTGTTCCATGTCTTGCAAAGAGTGGTGTCTTTCATGGAATGCTATGCATCGGTCACACATGTCCAACAGGGGAAGGTGATTGAAGCTTGGTTCCATAGAAAAACGAGTTGCTGTCTAAAGATAGAACAATGCTTTTATGAATTGAATGGTAAAGATGACACACACACACACACACACACACACACACACACACTCTATAGTGGAAAATACAATATTTGACAGGTACTGCAGATAATTGGAAATCTGGATAATCAGCACTCTATTATATTTTCAGCTTTGGTATTTGGGAAGTTCAAGGGCAGTTTTGGAAGATAATTAAGCACAAAAGAAACTGGACATTCTGAGAAGACAAAAGGCAATGCCACAAAATTTATTTTAGTAATCAAGTTTATTAGCATTTTCCATGAATAATTAAAAAAATTAGTACTTTAAAGCATTGAAAAAATCAATCATTTTGAAAATGTGTAGCTAACACCGCTTTTCATACACAATGATCAAAAGACAATATATAACTTTTTTCCTTTGTTGTTCTGTCAAGTGAATGCTCGAAAGAGAATGCGAAATTACCTATGAATCCTGAAATTGTCTTTATAAACAGGACCACTAACAGAAAGGCTTCATTCTCCTCTCAGTGTACTAGTGAAATGCCTCTCATAGATTGTCACTTCTCAGTTGTTGATTTTTGTTATATACATACAGAAAAAGGCTATTACAAAAGCGTACCTTATTATCTTCAATGACAAATTCCACATTCTTTGGTATGACAATCCAGGGAGTCCTCTCCGTAAATTCTTCACTGAAAGTTGCTTCTTTTATCTGTTATTTTCTTTCCCTATGAACTATACTAGTTACTCTTATCTCAAAATTTTCCCAAAAAACCCAAGCTCTACAAGTGCTTGTTATGGCACTGTAATATACAGAAAAGGCTACTATGTTTTTGTAGTAGCGTTTTCCTGTATATTACAAAAGTCAATGTAATTGAATGGTGTGAAGGATGATAAAAAGTTTCATTTATGAAAAATTCAATGTCAAAGATAATTAGGATAAATACCTTCTTCACACAATTTTAATGATCTTAAAATATGAAATATATATACAATTAAAATACTCTAAAACACACTAGCACTTTCAGAGCGACAGTCACCCTATCATCAAGCCATATCTGCACAGCCCTTACCAAATGCATTGATTCAGAAGATTTAATCCCTGATTGGGACAATGCCAAAATTTCGATAACCCCAGCCTCTACACATGCTACTGGTGACTGAGAGTTTGTTCATTTCCGCGTTCAAATGAAGTTGCTGTAATGATAATTGCCCTTGGGATCTACCTGATATTTGGAGACTTCTTTCGTCTGCAAGTGTTGTACAATCCACAGAACTATCTTCCTTTTTTAAACTTTAATACTTAATGTTACAGTTATAATCATGTTTACAATTTGTGATGTGGTGTCGCTCTGATCGTGGCTTAACCGCCGGAACAGATGGCGCGTACGTCGCAAAATTCTGTTACGTCAATTGCAGTTATGGCGCACTACAGATATTTATACTGAACGGTTTGGGAGAACCGATCACACCTGATGATGGGGCGACTGTCGCTCTGAAAGTACTAGTGTGTTTTAGAGTATTTTAATTGTACATATATTTCATATTTTAAGATTATTAAAATCGTGTGAAGACTGTATTCATTCTAATGGTTCATGTGAACGAATGTTTTTTTGCATTTAGTCAAAGATAATACTTCTCAGATGAACTCGAGTGCATTCAAATGCTCAAGGTTTATATCTGAAGTGTTTACTACTGAGCATGGTCTTCTGGCATTATGCATTTTTTGTCTGGTGGCCTGAATTAAGATGTGTTTTTACCAACTCTTGGAGTTATGCTGGAAATGTTCTTGCCTCATCAAGGCACAGGCTCCTCTGTCTTGTCCACCGTCATCTGTAGAAATTTGCAAGGTGCATTCAGAAAGTGAAAAGTGAATGTGCATAGGAACATTATCTGATAAAGGTGAAAAAAAATTCATCCAGTTTTTGGTAGTATAAAGTTATGCATCAGTATGCTTACATTGGTAGAATTTTGCATTCATATTACTATCCATATACATGAAATAGTTTATGATTGTGTGTAATGTGTCCTATGCTTAATAACTTATTTTTGACGAATACTTTTGTTATTTCTAGGATGGTAATGCAGTTGGAATTGGGAGTGGTAGCACAATTGTATATGCTGTAGAACACTTAGGTAATATAAGTGTATTTTGTTAACGCTATGTGCATAGTTTTCTAATAGTTTTCTAACATTTTATATTGAATAGATGTGGAACTTACTCAAGCAGGTCACATTTAATTCTCATCACAGTATGTCTGAGCTCTCCATGTCCAAAGGAGATGAAAAGCTGTGCTCTGCATCTCCTTTAGCTGTCTGCTATGCCATTTCTTTTTTTTTATTGATGGTTTAGCAACCACCGTGTGCGACTCAGTGGGCTATAAGTAGTCGCCCATCCCTAATGTAGGGCCACTGGTTCCAGGGAAGAGAGAGAGAGCCATTGCTGTAAAATAAACATAATATCAATGCCTCACCGGGATTTGAACCCGGACTCATCTCGGACAAATGGTTATAAGCCAGCATTTCGACCACTGTGCATCTGGGGCTACACTACACTACACTACACTGCTTGTCCACACTGCAGTCACCACTTATGAACTTCACCAGCCATTCATGACCACATGCTTGCACCAACAGCTTTTTCACCATATGCCAAATAAATTTGCTTTCATGCTTCTTCAGTGGCTTTCCTGAGATTAGACATGAGCAACAGTCAGTGACAAATATGTAGCCTTTCAGACCCCATGTCCTAGCTCAACTAACTGCATTTTTTGGCTAACCACCAATATGTGGCATTTGATAGAGTGTTACCACCTCACTCCCACAGCATGAAATTCAGACAAAAATCGAACCCTTTCGCTTTTACAGCCTGCTACATTGTTCACCAGAAATGTATGCATAGGACTAATTCTAAAGTAATTTGTACCATTGAACTATTTTGCACTCACAACTTGCTGGCATTCCGTTTGACTTGGAGGTAATATGCCCACAGCTTAAACATTAGAATAATTCTTGATGTCGACATATCATGCATTAGTTATGTAAAAATTAGAAGTGGTGGGACGTTTCGGCAGTGACTTCTACCTTCGTCAGCCATGATGTTAACATCAACATCAAACCAAACTTCTCACTTGGTCTCTCTGTTTATGGGAAACCTTCTGCCACCCATAATATCATCCCTTGCCATTTCTGCACCTTTGATAAATACAAATTGGCTGCTTTAAAGGCGTACATCCACAGAGCTAACCTTATTTGCAAAAGCTTTTCTGCTCTTCAAAACGAATATCAGAACATCATCAACATTGACAAATTTCATGGTTTTCCACCCCTCTTAGTACATAGGCAAATTAAGAAATTTGAATCACATAATAGATCTACCAGTTTACTTCCTGAACTTTCCACCACTCATCAGTTTGTGGGCACTTTGCCCTTTAGCCTGGCCTTCACTCACAAAGTTTGCTCCATTTTCAAGTCTTTTGGCTACATGATTGCTGTTAAACCACCTCCACGTCTTAACCTTATCCTTAAAGACAGAGATCCCAGTAAACCCCTAGAGTTACAATCCCTGTCAACACTTCCACAGACATTACCCACTATATTGGTAGTACTTACCGAAGCATCAACCGGCGATTGGTGGAACATATCGCTGATGTTAAGAAAGGCAACCCTTCCACCTCCGTTTCAATTTTAACCATCAGCGACGCGTCCGTGATTCCCGATTGGCAAAATGTTAAACGCATCGCTCCGTTCAGCAATCAGAAAGCACTCAGGTACCGTGAAAGCATTGAAATCTTCCTTACTCCTAACACCTGTAATACAGACACACCTTTTAACATACCTATCATTTGGAAAGCTATTTTGAAATCTAGCAACAACTGATGCTAATACCACATGTTTCATTCCATGGCTGATGAAGGTAGAAGTTGCTACTGAAATGTCCCACCACTTGTAATTTTTATGTAACTAATGCATGATATGTCGACATCAAGAATTATTCTAATGTTTTCTGTGTTACGTGTTTCACTGCCAATTATTCTCACTATCACCACAGCTTAAAATTTGTTACATGCAGTCCGGTTCTCCCTGTCTTTAATTATTACAAAAAAATAATTTTTTAGCAGTTGTTCTGAGCATCAGGCTTTGGTTTTTCCATGAAAATGTTTTTATAATAGGTTTAAGAGCATAAATTAACATCAATAAATATGACAGTGAATTATAAACACATCTTATGTTTATAGAAAAATTCTTTGTACTAAAAATATATATTGATAGTTTGAGTTAATTATGCTTTCCCATTCCTTTTATTGCTTTATAAAACAATCACAAATTTTCTTTTGTTTCGTGTTTTTGAGAATATGGCCCCTGGTATTTTTCTGTGTTGCTATAATACTGGATGTTTACAGTTGCTAGAAAAATTTAATTTTGAATGCTTTTCAATTTTAAATTTGCTATGCATCTAGATAAAATAAACCCACCATGAACAAAAGTATTTCCCAAAATTGGGGATCAGAGAAGCCGATAGTGAGTTTCTGGGGAAAGTAAATGTGGTGTGGTACAATGGTGTAGCCAGAAATTTTGTAGAAGGGGCATCAGTTTGCACCATCAATGAAAACCTCCCGGGGAAAAATTGTCCAAATGGGGAAACTCACAAAACCTTTAAAAGTAGAAAAAGTGTCCTACTGCCTTTCTGCTTTTTGATATTTTAGTAGATTTAAATATTTAAATGAAAAGAAAAACATTGCTAATAAAACACTTATATAGCACTGAATGTTTTCTAACCTGTGTAATAAAATTTGGGTGTCAAAGGGGGAGGCCAAACCCAAGGACCACCCCTTTGTCACTATGTCTCTGGGAAGGTATGAGTTGATGCTTGTGAGCAAATTTCCATAATTTTATCTCGTGATCATCATGCACTATAAAATCGTGTCATTTGATAATGGCTTTTTTGCATGTCCCAAATGATCTAACAGAGAAAAAAATAACATGGTTAACAAAGCTCCAGCTTAAGGGTTTTATATTGATGAACTAGTAATTTTACTAGCTCATTCATTTTTTTGTCTTTTCTATTTTAATAAAAGGACAATTAATCATTAGTCCAAAATTTTTCACTTCAGAAAACCTCTTCAGTTGCAATTTTAGTAGATTTTATCAAATACTATAAGGTTTGCCCTTTGTTTTTGTCTCTCTTTCTCTGATGCTTTTGCTAGCCAGCCATCTTACACCCACCTTTGTGGTTTTTCCTCTCCTTGGGAGCTCCATATCCCCTCAGGTAAAACCAATTTGCTAAACAAAGTGCAACACTCCTAGCACCACCCCACCTGAATGAGGTTATGTTGCCCGGCTAATATCTCGGCTTTTACCTGTCTTTTTAGGGTTCGAGTTAGGCTAGGACGTGAGATGCGGTTAGACAGGATCTTTCAAATAACCAACTCAAAAAGTACTCTTACACAGAAATCCAATTTGTAACTCGTCATGAAATCAAAAGTAAGTCAAAATACTTCAATAGTTAAATTAGGCAAATTTTACACATTATTGCAGAACAACTAAGGAAACTCTTGACATCTTTCACGATATTTTGAGTTATTATTAGCACTTTATACACAATTCCACAACTGCGCCAATTATCCAACAAACTCAAATTTGGTAAACACTTAGTATTTGGAACATATTATTAAGTTCTCACTTTCAAGTTATGCAACAATAGAATTTAACAATAACACAACAAGAAAATTACTTTTACGAATGCTCAGCTTTCTAATTACTATCCTACCCTAAATTTCTCTAATCATACTCAATATCCTCTGCCAGTAAACTATTAAGGATTATTGAAATGAAAATAAATCATAACTCATGCATTGTGATCCGGAAGATTTCTTCACAGAACTTCTCAATCCAATTCCATGCAACAGAATCAACCCGCACATAATCCAGGCACAATACGTCAATAATTAGTTCCAATCAGAAGAACAGCTTTCAAGTAAGCAGTGATGGAAAGTTTGCGCCAATTTCATTATCTTGCGCCAAACTGCTACAAATTACGAAAAATTTAATATTTGCGCCCAACTGCAATCCACAGCAAAAATTGCCGACAGAAAAAATGCTTTCGCGGCAAATAATGCCGTTTTAAACGTCGAATCGAATAATGCTTTTTTAAGTTCTACGCGTAATTTGGTGAAAACGACGCTTAATCAACACGTACCGTACCGCCAATCCCAAAATTTCGGAATGTTTTTCACCTACCTTCCACTTCGTTGTTTTTTCGTCAAAAGCGACGAAAAAACAACTATTTTCGCGATGTAGGAAATTAAATTGTTTTTGCTTATGGAGGAAGAGTTTCGTTGTAATCGTGTGATATGTAGGAGAAACGATGCTGTACGTTATGAAATTCTGATGAAGATTGTTTACTGATAGTTTGGTTGTCTTTCGGAGTGCTGTGCAATTGAGATTGTTTATATGTCGTTCCCTGCTCTTTGGGATAGCGTAGTTATTTCATTCTGGGCGAGGTGCGCGATTACGTAAATACAGCGTAAGGTCAGTCATTAGCTATTTCGTTGACGCGGAGGGTGACTGAAAATGGCTCTCCCATGGCAGGATACAATGGTTCTGTTTCTAAAGGATTCATAGGTATTCAGAGATGCCAACTTTTACGGATTTTCACTCCATCTTACGGTTTTACGGAAGTCACCCGAAAAAACTACGGAAAAGCACTCGCAAGATCCCTGCACACAATTTCTATTTTTTTTTACCGTCTTTTAGTCGAAAAAATGCACTTTACAGATAGCCCCTTATGCGCCTTCAATGTTCTGACTTCTCCGCCAACGGAGGCGGAGTTTGTCACATGATTCCCCATACAGCCATTTGAGAGTACCTTGCGCAAAAGTTGAGAGGGAACTCAGCTCAGCGCCTTTTGCCAACTCTCTACATTGATTGCATGTGGCTTTGTGCTTGTGAAAATTTCGGTGCAAACGTTTTAACCCTTTCCACTCGACTGTCGGATGATACCCGACATTACGAAATCGCCGAATAGCTCACCCGCCACTCCAACGACGCCTTTATAGCTCGCATGTCGGTGCTCGCGAGACGTTTCTTTTTCACCAGATAAAGAAAAAGAAACGTCATCTGCGTGTCGGGTGTCACCCGCCATGCCGATGACGCCTCTGTGGTTCGCATGTCGGCGCTTGCAAGGAATTTCGTTTTCACCGAATAGGTCGGGTGTCATCCGCCACATCTAGGATGCCTCTATAGCTCATATGTCAGGGCTTGTGAGACATTTCTTTTTCGCCGAATATGTCAGGTGTCACCCTCCATGCCAATGATGGCTCTATATCTCTCATGTTGGCACTCGCAAGACATTTCTTTTTTGCTGAATAGCTTGCGTGCCGGTGTCATCCGCCGCGCTCTTTACGCCTCTAAAGCTCGTGGGTCGGGGCTTGCAAGACATTTCTTTTCCGCCGAATATCGCACGTGTCGGGTGGCACAATTCATGCCGATGACGCCTCTATAGCTTGCATGTCGGTGCTCGGGAGACATTTCTTTTTCGTCGAATAGGTCGGGCGTTACTCGCCACGCCGATGACGCCCCTATAGCTCACACGTCGGGGCTCGCGAGACGTTTCTTTTTCGCCGGATAAAGAAACGTCATCTGAGTGTCACCCGACATGCCGATGACGCCTCTATGGCTCGCATGTCGGCGCTCGCGAGGAATTTCGTTTTCACCGAATAGCTCGCGTGTTGGGTGTCACTTGCCATGCCGATGACGCCTCTATGGCTCGCATGTCGACGCATCGCGAGGAATTTCGTTTTCACCGAATAGCTTGCATGTTGGGTGTCACCCTCCATGCCAATGATGCCTCTATAGCTCGCATTTTGGTGCTCGCGAGACATTTCATTTTCGCCGAATAGCTTGTTGTCGGGTGTCATCTTCTGTGCTCATTACGCCTCTGTAGCTCGTGGGTCAGGGCTTGCGAGACATTTCGTTTTCGCCGAATATCGCACGTGTCGGGTGGCACCCTCCATGTCGATGACGCCTCTATAGCTCGCATGTCGACGCTCGCGAGACATTTCTTTTGCCGAATAATTCGGGTGTCAGCCGCCACGCTGATGATGCCTCTATAGCTCGTATGTCGGGGCTGGCGAGCTAAAACTCAGCTTTCACTGCTAAGTTGTGGCCTCTACTGCAGAAAAGAAAAAAAAAAATGCGAGTTCTGTGTGAGTATGGGTGAAAAGTTATTTGAGGGGAAAGGGTTAATTTAGATTAAAACGAAACAAAACGTAGAAGTGAAACAGCTATGACAACAAAAAGAACGAAGTCAGATAAAACTTATGGTCAAGTGTATCGCGGTATACAGTAAAGAATGGCCTTTTTATGAAGCTTCTAAAGTTTTGCTGAATCACGTTTTATGAGCCATGTGGCTGCGGTTTTAGCCTGTCGCAAAGCGGCCGCGATGATGGTAAGCGTCGTGTGGAGAGCAAGAAGCGCAAAGATCATGTCAGAAGATTAAATGGAGATGTGAATAAAATTAATGTAACCAAAAAACTTCTGACAGCTTATAAAGAATCCTGGAAAAAATATCAAGAGCAGATTAGTGCTGGGAAAATGCAGCAAAACAAGCAAAAAAGAGAAGAAGTTGAATGTTCATAAGGCGATTTGAAATGGGAAGAAGCTGAACATTTGCAGCAGTTGGATTCCCTCATAAAATGTTAAACAATGCTGAGATGAACATTGATGTAACATATAAAAAAAAAAAAAAAGACATGGGTGCAATAGAAAGTGGACAGATAACTATTACAAGAAACAAAACATTGCTATCTTAAAAAATTAGAAAAGAATAGAAGTGAGCAATTAAATATTGAGAAAAGCAGCGAAAAATGAAACATTTTTTGTAAAATAAATTATTAATAATAGAATCCTGCTATGGTTACAAATTTTTTTGATCTATTTGAAAACTAAAATGTTTGCATATGTGTGTGTGTGTGTGTATTTCAATGCAATATGTTTTAAATTTGAGTAGGGTGCATATATCTCCAAAACATTTTTTGCTTAAGAGTTTGTTCTATCTACTAATATTTTACCTGCTCTAAAAAATGTTTTCTTACACCAAAAATGTATCTTTTTTGCTCCAAAAATGTGTTTCACCTGCTCCAAAAACACATTTTTCTGCTCCAAAAATGTATTTAATCTGCTCTAAAAATATATTTTACCTGCTCCAAAAATGCATTTTGTTGCTCCAAAAATGTATTTCACTTGCTCCAAAAATGTATTTTACCTGCACCAAAAACGCATTTTGCTGCTCCAAAAATGTATTTAATCTGCTCTAAAAATATATTTTACCTGCTTCAAAAATGCATTTTGTTGCTCCAAAAATGTATTTCACCTGCTCCAAAAATGTATTTTACCTGCACCAAAAATGCATTTTGCTGCTCCAAAAATGTATTTAATCTGCTCTAAAAATATATTTTACCTGCTCCAAAAATGCATTTTGTTGCTCCAAAAATGTATTTCTCCTGCTCCAAAAATGTATTTTATCTGCACCAAAAACACATTTTGCTGCTCCAAAAATGTATTTAATCTGCTCTAAAAATATATTTTACCTGCTCCAAAAATGCATTTTGTTGCTCCAAAAATGTATTTCACCTGCTCCAAAAATGTATTTTACCTGCACCAAAAATGCATTTTGCTGCTCCAAAAATGTATTTAATCTGCTCTAAAAAGATATTTTACCTGCTCCAAAAATGCATTTTGTTGCTCCAAAAATGTATTTCACCTGCTCCAAAAATGTATTTTACCTGCACCAAAAACGCATTTTGCTGCTCCAAAAATGTATTTTACCTGCTCCAAAAATGCATTTTGCTGCTCCAAAAATGGTTTTGCAACTTTCCATCACTGAGTAAGGTCAGCATAACGCAGCAGATTTACCATAGATGAACCTCCAAGGCTTGTCAGCTAGGTAACCTCCAGGACGCCATCCAGCAAAAACAATGGTACAGCCAAAGTTCTCAGAACAGTTTCTTGACCAGAACGTACTCAGTCTCATCAAGGTACTCAGTCTCATCCAGGTACTCTGTCTCATCCAGGTATAGCACCCCAGGAACCACGTTCCCTCCATGAAGACGCCAATAGTAGAAAATCCCTAGGCAATTCCAGCATGACGCAGCAGGCATCCAATCGATGAACCTCTAAGGCCTAACAGCTAGGTGAATTTTAAGACAGCAAAAATAACTTCAAGCCCACGTCAGGCCAACATCACTGCTCGCATCGTTCCATCAGGACCTCGCTGAGAACTGTAATTCTCAGCACCCAAAGCCGCCGGAATCCTCACACAGAGTACCCCGGAAGGCAGCAACAAACAAAGAAAGAACTAAGCCGAAAGGCCAAGCAAACAGGCCAAGCATCCAAGATCTGTGAAAGTCAATATAAATAGTGAAGCAAACCTCGGACCCCGACGACTTCCCATCTCACCTTCAACAGACGTCATAGCATCACACATTTACATAACTTTACCCCAGAACTCTTTTACGATACACAACGTAAATAACATTTACATAGCAAAGCAAAATATATAATAACAATTTTAACTTCCAACAGAAACACATTTGAAGAATATAAATTTTACAATCGTACTTCTGAAACGCCAGCACGTGAGTGTTACCATAAAGAAAAGTACTTAGAATTTACCTGTAATAAAAATAAATTCCCACATTTAAATTTAACTTATTTTTAATATTACTTTAAACTAATAATTAATCTATCCATTTTAAGGCAGTACATAACTCCGGTCAGTGACCTTGGGACGAAACGCTATCAGAACAAACGTCACAAAAGTTTTGCTGACCTTGCCCCCTAGTGCTGGGTGGGGATGCCCTTTTGCAAGAACGCAAATGGTGCTTTCAACATATCATGTTTATAAGTATTACAAGGTTGCTTACCTCTTTTAACATTTCACTACACGTTTCATTCTTTCTGCCGTCGTGTTTGGTTTAGGCTTCCGGTGCGGTGTTCTATTTTTGGGCTTCAGGTTCTTTCAAATGCTCTACCAACACTCAAGTCCATGAAGTGCCTTTGTATCCTCCTCCCTTTCCACCAGCTTGTAAAACCTAACTTTCGTTGCTAAAAACCAATTATTGAACACAAAAACTTTTTTTGATGTTATGGACAAACATTTGTATGCACGTAAATTTAAAAACAACTGTGGCTTCTGCTATAGATGTTTTAACCTGAATTTATATATCATGTTATATTTTTACACCAAGTCATGTAAAGAAAAAAGTTTATCTTGCAACAATAACATTTCTACACAGACTCTTCTTAAACAGGTAGATTTGGAACAATGGCTGTGATAGAAAGCAAAGCCAATGTGAAAGCAATAATCATACCATATAAAAGGTCCATCCCACCTCTATTTCACAGCAACCCTTGTGTCTATCCTGCTGATAGTTTAGAAACTGAGACACAGAGCCATGGGATGTTGTTTGAGCGGAGAGATGATGTTAAAAACAGAAACAGAAGATTTCAGAGGAGTGACACAAAATGAAATTGGTTTCCTTTCGGGTGTTACAATTTTTTTTTTTTTATTAGGAGGAGAAAGCAGCAACATCATCATTATATTCATGGCTTGAAAAATATCTGAAAAGTTACATGCCCAGTTGAGCATGTGCAGAAATTATTTACCTGCTCAGGTAGTAAAGGCTGGATGCCTAGGAAAATTTATCTTTAAAGATAACAAATCAGAACCTTTTTTTTAAGTTAAAAAATATGATGAACTTTTTTTACATGTTTTGTCTTTCCTTTTTAAGAATCTGTATTCAAAATGCTCAATGCATAAAAGCTTGTATCTCAAGTTTTAAGATGATGACAATAGAATTGGAACAAAATGATATGATGATGAAATTGGTATTTGAGAAATTTAGTGATTCCACCATGTTCCTTTCATTAAAATTTTTACCCTTTGTCACTAAACACCAAAGGCTAGCTCTATCAGAGACATGCATCCCGTCGCTGACTATAAACAAAATTTGGAGCAAAACTACATGTAGTTTCAATTTCTGGACTTAGTGCATAATATAATTAAAGAAGTAATATTCTTCTGTCATTAGCACTCTGTAACAATAACACAACTTCCGGTGATTAGCAGTGAAAAAAAAAAAAACATGACATGCAATGGCTGGCTTTTTATTTGTAGTTAGAAATTCTATTACAAACTTTATTTTGGGCAACTAGATTCTTTTTATTACCTACCCAGGTCAGTAATTTACATGCCCTAGGCATCTCGGGCATGGTATTTTTCAAACCCTGGTAGGATTTATCTGTTTCAGGAGATCATGAAGGAAAATTCACATATAAGAATCTGGAGTGAACTAAGTTTTGGTAAATAACCATTTCAATTGTTTTTTGATTGACAACTTTTAGAATATGAAAATTGCAGCATACTTTCTAAGTCAATTTTCATTATACGTTTTTATGGAGAACTTTATCTTAATGCATTGTAAGAATTTTAAATATTTAGATTTCTGGGAGGCGGGGGCCAAAGCCCCATTCATGCCTTTATGAGTGCTTATGCATCAGGTATAACTAATCTACTAGAAGCAAAGTCTAAATTTTGCATTATACAGTCTTTTAAAAAAAAAAAAAAAAAAAAAAGAAGCATCTCAAGAAAATCGTTTGATCCTGATAAAACTCTGCGTGCAAACACTCCAGGGCTGAATATGCAAATGATTAAAAAATGGCGACCAACAAGTAAATAGTGGCCTGCCACAGTGCAAAGGAACCACCCTTCAAGGAGGGTATATGAAGAGCAAAGCTCGAATGCAGGGGCAATTGTGACAGCGGATTGTGGTTGCATTAACCTCCATGGACTGTGAGGATGCATCGACGTTGGATCCGTGCGGAATACAAGCACTTGAGTGAGTTTAAAAGAGGACATATAATTGGGTTGAGAGAGGCTGGTTGGTCAAGTCACCATATTGCCAAATATTTGGGTCAAAGTGACAAGGCAATCGGATGATGTTGGCACCAATGGGTCAAGGAGGGCACAACCCTGTGGCACAAGGCAATAGATGGCTGAGGGCGGCGACAGAGTGTGAGAGTCGAGTGATTGTGAGATCTGTATAAACAAAACCAAATTCATCGCTCTCGAGCATCTGTGGCCATGTTGCGTCATCTACAGGTACGAAAGTAGCCATCCAGACCATTGTCAGAAGACCTGCAGCACGAGGACTACATTTTAAGAAGCCACTCTTCTGCCCACCACTGACCAGCGAGCATTACTGCCACCATTTACAGTGGTGTCGGGCCCACTCAACATGTGATAGTGTCCAGTGGCGTTGTGTTGTCTTCAGTGATGAGTCACGGTTTGCACTTGGCACTGACGACCAGGGCATTTATGTCTGGAGACGAGCTGACCAGTGTATGGATCCTGCCTTTACTGTGGAATGACATATGGCTCACACACCGGGAGTGACTGTCTGCAGAGCCATTTCCTACAATAGCTGGACACCCTTGGTAGTTCTCCTTACCACCCTCATGGCTCAATGGCATGTCAATGACATTCTACGACCTGTTGTGTTCCCATTCCCATCACAGCATCACTGAGTAATACTTCAACAGGATAATACCTGGCCACACATGGCATGGCTCTCCCAGGCCTGCTTCTATTATGTCAACACCCTTTCATAGCCAGACAAAGCATCTGACCTCTCACCGAGTGAATGTGTGGGACATTATGGGACACCACCTATGCCCATCCTGCAGTGTAGGCGAACTGACTCGCAGTTTGGGCACCACTAGTATACTACACCTCAGGACAGTATCCATGAACTGTATTCATCTATGCCATGCTGGGTAACCACTTGTATCCAAGCCAGAGGAGGGGCTACAATGTACTGACTTGTTCAACTTGCGTAGCTGTTTTATCCAAATAAATGGCTCAACTTCTCTGGAATGACAATCATTTTCTTTCCTGTACATATACATTGCACGCACCAATTTTCATCTCTATTAGATGATTTCTTTCGGGTGCTTCAATTTTTTTGTGGACAAGAGTATATAGCAATCTTTGTTCATAATTAAATTTCTTCTTGGTGAAAATCATTTATCATTTCATTTGTATACATAATGCAGGCCAGTGCATCTATTGTACCACGAAAGAGAGCAAGAGAGAGAGAGAGAGAGAGAGAGAGAGAGTTTCTGGTAAGCGTTTTAACTCAATATGAATTTGATTTGTGACAAATAATGCTGAATGGGTATCAAGCCATGGCCAGCAAGAAGTGGTCATTTTTATCCTTTTTTAATTTTTAAGCACTGTATAACTCAAATGTTTGTTTTAAATTTTCATTTTTTTGCTACTTTTTTTGTTTCTTGTGGGTTTTTTTTTCATCGATATCATATGAAATGAAATGAACTTAAATAAATTTTTCATTGCCACCAAGAATGAACCTTGTTAGATCATTTAGTTTAGATGTTATTTTTTTTTTCATTTCAGCATCTTTGGTTAGCAAGAAAGGTCTTAAAGTGGTGTGTGTCCCTACTTCATTTCAGGTGAGTAAATATTTTCAGGTTTGCATTATCAAGAGAAGCAATTATTCTGTGCCACTAGAAGCTTAATTGAAAAACAAACAACAGAGTATGAGTTGGCTTTATTGCTAAATTGTGAAACTTAAATTTTGAATTCAAGTACATACAGTGGTGGCTTGTGGGTCATGAATGTGGGGGTTCACAGTGTCCAAAAGAATGAAAGGTATGAAGTGAGAGTACTATAACTATGAGATAAAAATACTTGCATACAATTTTTGCTCACAAAACCATCCATCTTTCTCGGAGGCAAACAATAACACACATTAAAATTTGGTATATTATTATTCATGTGTTTTTCTATTGAATGCATGGCTAATGCACTCAGTCTATCCTCACTCATTGTGCTTCTTAAAAATGTTTTTATCTTCATCAAAGTTGAGAAGCATTTTCAGCCTAGGCAGTGGTCACTGGGATCGTAGAAACAATCATCAACAGTTTGTATATCTCTGTAAATGTGGTGGGTAAGTTGTTTTGTCAGAACCCAATTAAACCATCTTGCAGACCTCCTAAGATGCAAGTTTTCCGCCTCGCAAAATTTCCGAAAACGGAAGTTAGGCGGAGTGAGGATTTCTCCTGTAATCATAATTTTTTTCTAATAATTAACAACATGAGTGTTTGCTGATTAGATTTAATTAGTTTCTCAATAAAATTTTGATGTAGGGAAAAATCCTTACTGAGTGTTACGTTTTTGGTTCTGAGAGGTTGGCAGGTCTGAAGACCTCTAAAAATGCCAGTATTTAAAGACTTCTCACTTTCCTTGTGACCTCAGTGTGCTAGTTCAAATGCACTGCAAAAGTTTAGACAGTCAATAATTTTTGAAAGGACATAAAACTTTTTTGTAACTTACTCATTTTGCTTTTTAATATTCAGACGATAGGTGCAGTCAAGTAGTGGGCAAATGTCTATCTTTCCCAAAAGGTTAAACTCTAGAGTAGAGTTTAAATGTGTTTGTGCGTATTCATGCTTCTTTATTTTTTGAGTTAGGTGAGACAACTCGGACACACCAAAATTCATCCAACTAGATTCACCACTCTGTTTTGCATGTAGCAGGCAGGGAAAGCAATATAGTCAGTTGGTTACTTCACATCTACGAATCCACAAGTTTTTTTCGTAACTCTCTTTTAAAATCCAGATTTTTTTATTTAGTTATTTACACTATGTTAAACTGAGGTGTTGGTCTGCCACTCTGTTTTATTTCCATTTTTCTTTCCAACAACAAGCTAGAAAATACCAGTTCTTTTAATTGTAAAACTGTTAACTTAAAGTCATGATGTATTTCTTTTTGTACTGAAATGTAATCAAATCAATCCCTCTGACATGAATGAAATCCTACACTTTACAATACAACAAGGTCAACAAAACTCAACACACCACACAGAAGAGCTAGAGAAAGGGAAGAAATGCAATGATACATCACAAATGACTTTCAGCTGTGCACATCTGATCTATGCTTCCAGAGAAGCTTATTACAAATGAACCCCCACCAGCTTTCCTAAAGCCTCAGAAACAACACGCAGCTTTCCTAAAGCCCGAGAAACAACACGCATTGTTTCTCGATCGCACATGTGATTAAGGTCACTGGAAACCTAGTTTACTGAGCAATATATGATAACTAACTCTCTGCGAAAATTGTTTTGCATTTTCTTCAACAGACAACAAGCAAATAACAAATATTTCTTCTTATCTTAGGGTGTTAGTTAGTATAATAATTGTGTAGTATCTGGCTATTGAATTTTAATTTTTGATTGAGGGTTCATGTGCTCATGTGCTCCAATGGAGTCACCACTACTGAGTACATATCAGTTTATTTATCATACCTGCCTAACCATTATAGATGAAACACTTCAATAAGTTTTCAAAATTTTAGCTGTAAAATTTTTTGCCACTCAAAATTGTGGTTTATTTTCATTGGCCTATATTTTTTTCTTCCATAACAAAATGATTCTCAGAAGTTTACATTCTTTCCAAAATTTCTGCCAAAAATGAAAATAAAGTGGCGTACAAATTGTTAAAGCCAGAGGTAGTTTCATTCATTCTTTATTGTGTAGTGTTTTGGTGTATAGCAGGCATAAAAAAAAAAAGCGTTAAGATCATTGCAGATTTGATGGTTACATTGTTTTGTTCTTCATCAAGTGTAAGCAAGTGTTCAGGATTGTCTGCAATGTTACTTTCAACAGGAGCAAATCACTAGAGTTTCATTTTCCCCAGAACAAAGTGATTTTGAAACAGTTTTGGCAAAACATGAATTGGAGGTCAAATTATGAAAAAAGAAAAAGGGAGTCAATAAGGCCAGTTAGTAATTTGAGAAGATGTATTCAGTTTATGTATTTGTCCAGAATGTGCTTATGTTTGTTTAATATGTTCAAATGATGCATCAGTTTTTGTAATGGATTTGAAAGTTCTTCATAAATACACATGCAGTTTTTTTCTTTTTCTTTGCTTTTCTTTTTTGCATTTTATCGGCAGGATAAGTGGATTTATCTTTGAAATGTGTTAAATGATGTTTCATAATTTCATTGTTGACTTTGTCATCTTTGGTTTATGTTGAATTTTTTAATTTCAACATTTATCTTAACTTGTGATGCATATTCAAACCTAATAATGAGTATGTCTGCTAAATATATTAGAAGACTATCAGGTTTGATATGGTTTTTTTAAATGCAATATGATCCTGACTCTTAATTTGTGTGTGCAAAAGTTAAAAAAAAAAATTGTGGGTCAGATTTTTTTTTTTTTTTTTTTTTTGTGTGAAATTATCATGAAGCCCAAGCTTTTTTTTTTTAATCAGATATTAATGTATGCAAAGAAAAATTCTAAGTTTTCATGTTCTTAACTTCTGTATTATGTTTATTTAAACCTTTTTTTTTTTTTTTTTAAACAAACTTATTCATACATGATGCCTAACTCCTCCTCCTAAGATTGCCACAGCATACTCATTGGTTCTCCAGAGGAGAGTAAGACAGATGGCATTTAACAGCTTGTTTGATGATTAAAAGTGTAGCATGTTTGGACCAAATAATATGCAAATGTTGTCACTGCCATACAGTATCACCTTGAATAAAGCTTCAGCATGCAAGTGAAAAAGACAAGTCAACCAACAATGATATTAAGAATCCAGTTGATTTCAGGTTTTATCTCAACACGTTATGTCTTTAGGAAGTATTCTGCAGCAGACCAGTCTATTACTCACCATTTAAATTTTTTTTTGTTTTTTGTTTTTTGTAGGACAGTTCTGGACTGGCACATATTTCTGGTTTTCAACTTTCACTGGATTTCAGGTCCATAGTCCAGCATGTGTGAATCATACAGTATGTAACATGGCGAGTATGTTGGGTTCAAGCTAAATGAAAATATGTTTTATATTTTTAATCAGAAAAGTAACACTAATGAAGGTGAAAGGAAAGGAAAACAGTACATACTTTATGAAATAAATTTATGCAACTGTTTTTAGTTAGGGTGTGTTTCTAATGATATTTTTTTCTGGCTTTGCAAAATTACTGTAAATTTCAGTCTAATTTTCCAGCACATAAAGCAAAACTGCTGTAAATGAATAATCATGTAGAGTAAATAAAAGTATGTAGATAATTTTACAGCAAAACTGTTTTTTTATTTCATTCTTCATTGCTCAGGTAGATAACAATTTAGAGATGTCTGATTGCCATGTTAATAATTCAAATATACTCTTCATTGATTGATATGCAGTGCACCTTAGTATCATAAAAAAATCCTTAAGCTATTGCATTATTTTAGCTTCCCCCCCCTAGATATGGCTGGTCCCAGCAACATTTGCTGTATTAGCTGTAGCAATTGTGAAAATGTATTAAAAATGTTCATGGCTAGTTAAAGATTGGAGTGTTTTTACCACCTAAGTTTTAGAGGTCCTTATTTTAAGGTTTTTTACCAGATTTTTTAAGCACAGCTAGATAAAAGGTCTCATACTTCACAAAACAGAAGTAAGGAAAGTTACCTGGATGCACTTCGGTTTGCGGCCCCGTCATCTGCTAGTAACGTGGAATCATGAGAAATGACATGATTTCCGATAGGTGGTGCTTCCGCTCCTTCCTCCCAGCGCTGCTGCCCAGGGACTGTGCTGCCTCCGTTACGTCATCGGTGATCGCAGTTCCCTCTGTGCACCTTACTTGGTTCACCCTGTTTCTGTTGTTGCTGCTGTCTTGTTTTTAAGCATGTGTTGTGAGTCTGTGGATGCTGACATGTGGAATTAGAAGCGTTTTTTCGAGGAAGATGCGAAGGATGAGGATACGTGCATTGCTTGGTGTGAGCACAAGGGATTGCTTCCAACTGTACGACGATGTTCAGCAGGTCATCCAATGACTCTGAGAGTTGATGTTCAGCAGGTCATCCAATGACTCTGAGAGTTGATGTTCAGCAGGTCATCCAATGACTCATCGTTTAGGACAATTCAGATGTCGGAAGAATCACGTATCAGGGAAATCTGAGCAGTGTTCCCGTGCATTTGGGACATGGTTCAAGAATGCTCATATTCCTATTGATACGGTGATGACTCTTGTATGTTGTTTCGCCAAAGGATTGTCCTATGATGATGCAGTCGAGGAATCATCACAGGGTGGTGTTACCATGTCCTCTGAGACAGGCAGCGCCTATTATCAGGATTGTAGAGAACTAGTCTCAGAGTTCATGGTAGCCTCCCAAAAAGATGAGGGAAAGTTTGGTGGCACAAGAATAATCGTTGAAGTGGATGACGCCAAGGTTGGAAAGCGAAAGTACAACTGTGGTTGTCCCGTTGAGGGCACCTGGATTATTGGTATCTTTGAACGAGATAGCAAGCAATTCAGGGTGGAGATCTGCCCTGAGAATGACCGGTCTGTGCAGACATTGCTGCCCCTCTTCCAGAAACATGTGCAATCAGGAAGTACTATCATGCTGGATTAGTGGGCTGCATACCATAACCTTCCAAGCTGTGGATTCCAAAATGTGACAGTAAACTACTCCCTCAGTTTTGTGGATCCTTGTACTGGTGCTCACACTCAAGGTGCAGAGAGTAACTGGTGGCCCCTGAAAAGCACACTTTCAGATGGGCCTTGCAAAAATCATTTGGCAGACCACATTCTGGAATATTTATTCCAATGGAACCGTCGTCTTTCCTCAGAATACTGCTTTGAGGGGATGATTTGCATAATCAAACAGTTCTTTCCTGGTACCTAATAAATCTAATTTAATTATTGTACCAGAAAGACAGGTTTTCATTCTGGTGGAAACACATATTTTCCGTCCCAGTAAATGTTTCAGAATAGATATACAATGATGATCACATAATCAAACAGTTCTTTTTTGGTACCTAATACGTCTAACTTAATTATTGTACCAGAAAGACAGGTTTTCATTCTGATGGAAACACATATTTTCCATCCCAGCAAATGTTTCAGAATAGGTACACAATGATGATTGCATCATCAAACAGTTCTTTCCTGGCACCTAATAAATCTAATTTAATTATTGTACCAGAAAGACAGGTTTTCATTCTGATGGAAACACATATTTTCCATCCCAGTAAATGTTTTGGAATAGGTACACAATGATGATCGCATCATCAAACAGTTCTTTCCTGGTACCTAATAAACTTAATTTAATTTTTATAAACATATAAAACGAGTGAAACACACAGAGTCACATACGGTAAAAGGGTTTAGCGGTAGCTAAACGAACCTTTAGCTGCCGCTAAACAAACCTCTCTTCCCTTCAGTCCCTCTTTTCCACTCTCATATGCTGCTAGTACAATTGCTAAAAAAACCAATTACTCTCTGGCCCACTAACAAAAGACCTGTATGACTACCTTCGAACTCTGAGAGATCTTAATTGTTTCAAGTTCAACAGCAAATACTACTGTCAGCAAGAAGGACTTTCGATGGGTTCACCTCTCTCTCCACTTCTGGCTGAAGTTTTAATGCAACATATAAAAAAAAAAAAAAACAGTCATAGAACACAATCTACAACCTTCCATTTGGCTTCAATATGTTGATGATATTTTTGTAATTTGGCCACACAATAGAACTGATCTTGAATCTCTTCTTGAAAAGATTTCCCTAAAGTTCCCATCAATAAAATTCACCATCAATGAAGAATCACAGCAAAGCATTGACTTTTTGGATGTCCACCTGGCAAGGCAAGGGAATTATCTCAACAGATCTGTCTACAGAAAACCTTCTGCAATAGCAAACATAATCCCATTTTCATCCCACTCCCCAACTGCTCACAAATTTGCAGCCTTTAAAACTTATGTCAATCGTGCCAGGATTGTCTGCAGCACTGAATCTTCCTTCAATGAAGAAATTGAAACAATAAAGAAAATTGCTGAAACCCATCAGTTCCCACCTTCTACAAATCAAAAATTCCTCCAAAATTCAAACTTGAAAAATCTTTCTGTTCTCTCACCAATAATAATGGAAAAACCACCATTCATTGGTTCCATCCCTTTCCATGGATCCTTCTCTTATAAGATGTGGAAACTTTTCAAAACTATGGGCTACACTCTCACAGTGAAACCAAACCCTTCTGCAATAATGTGCCTGCTTAAATACAGGAATCCTGTCTCACCCTTGGACACCCCTGGAGTGTATGCTATTCCCATTTCAACTTCCTCTGGTCTCTCAGTGTATATTGGAAGCACATACCGAAGCATCAAAACAAGACTTGGTGAACACAAAAAAGATGTTTCCAATGGTCTTCAAAAGACAGCTTTATCTGCACTAACCCTTGAAGACACCTCTGCAGTTCCCATTTGGAAAGAAACCAAAAAAGTTGCCCCTTTCATCAAAAAGGCCTCTGCCTTTCCAAGAGAGCATTGAAATTTTGTTCACCAAAAACTGCAATTCAGAGACCCCTCACCAAATCCCATTTATTTGGATCTCTCTTCTAAATTCTGGAAACAGTTCCAACACCCCAACATCAAATTGTAGTTCTAGCAACCAGCCAATCCAGTCGATCGTGGGTGATCAAGGTCATAGGATGACCAAAAGCTACCGCTAAACGAAACTTTTACCGTACGTGACTGTGTGTTTTGCTCGTTTTATATGTTTATGTGTTATTGTCACATGAAGCCTGAGTTTTAAACCATCTAATTTAATTATTGTACCAGAAAGACAGGTTTTCATTCTGGTGGAAACACATATTTTCCGTCCCAGTAAATGTTTCAGAATAGGTACACAATGATAATTGAATCATCAAACAGTTCTTTCCTGGTACCTAATAAATCTAATTTAATTATTGTACCAGAAAGACAGGTTTTCATTCTGGTGGAAACACATATTTTCCGTCCCAGTAAATGTTTCAGAATAGATATACAATGATGATCACATAATCAAACAGTTCTTTTTTGGTACCTAATACGTCTAATTTAATTATTGTACCAGAAAGACAGGTTTTCATTCTGATGGAAACACATATTTTCCATCCCAGCAAATGTTTCAGAATAGGTACACAATGATGATTGCATCATCAAACAGTTCTTTCCTGGCACCTAATAAATCTAATTTAATTATTGTACCAGAAAGACAGGTTTTCATTCTGGTGGAAACACATATTTTCCGTCCCAGTAAATGTTTCAGAATATGTACACAATGATGATCGCATCATCAAACAGTTCTTTCCTGGTACCTAATAAATCTAATTTAATTATTGCACCAGAAAGAGAGGTTTTCATTCTGGTGGAAACACATATTTTTCATCCCAGTAAATGTTTCAGAATAGGTACACAATGATGATAGCATCATCAAACAGTTCTTTCCTGGTACCTAACAAATCTAATTTAATTATTGTACCAGAAAGACAGGTTTTCATTCTGATGAAAACACATATTTTCCATTCCAGTAAATGTTTCAGAATATGTACACAATGGACATTCAATAAAGGCCCCTTTAATGTCCAGCCAAAATACTGCAGAAACACATTCGTTACAGAAATAACCCAAACCGCGTATTTCATGTCGCCCACGCTGCGAGCACCACATCTCTTGTAGCAGACGACGGGGGCCGCAAACTGAAGTATAGCCAGTTACCTCCCTTCACAAAAAACAGAACAAAACAAAAAATAATAAGCAGAGTTACCTATTCTTGTATACAGGAATTTAATCAACATTTGTATTGCAATGCATGCTTCTATCAGTAGAAACACTCGTGCCCAAAATGTGGAGGCTGCTGTGATTCTTGTTGTGTTGTCATCCTAGGTTATGATGGAGTTGCTATATCCATTAATATGGCACTTAATGTTGATGACTGCACTTGGTTTAATGCCACCCTAGTGGTCTAAGTGCTGTCTTCTGACTATTTGTCTAAGATGGGCCTGGTTTTAAGTCCCTAATGAGGCATGGAGAACAAACACACCACATTCAACCAGTGACCATAAATTAGGGATAGGTGACTACTTATTGCCTACAGAGCTGCTCATAGCGATTGTTAAATCCCAAATGATAATAAAAAAATACTTGGTTTATACTGTGCCATAATAATTTTTCTGTTGATTTGGACCTTGTGTAGGATTTTCTCAAGCTCCTGTTTTCATTGTTATAGTGTGCACATTTAAAAAACAAGTAACATATATACATAGTATTTTATATTGCAGTTTTTCATGTTTGAAATATTTTTTATGGCTTTGCAGGCTAAACAACTCATTAGAGAATACAAATTGCCTCTTACTGACCTAGAAGAACATCCTGAGGTATGTATTATTAAACTGATTATTCACTTTAAATCTAAGCATATGCTTTTCAAATTGCTGAAGGGTTTCTTGTGAGTTCATGCATTATTTTATTGCACTGTCATTTGTTATGTGTTTTAGTAGTGAAGTGTTGGCCATTCCCATAAATTCTGCTTTCTTCAAATTATAATCAGTAGATGACATAACAAATGATATTTTCAGCAATTAATGCATAATTGGAATTAATGGCATTTTCCTACCTTACCTAGGAGTTTTCAGTTCCTTCTTGAAAGAAGTTTGTTGATTTGGAGGCAAAAAATAAAAAAAGTTTCATTCTTGGAGGTCCACTTGCAGAAAGTTCCACTGCTGAGATGTTGCTGCAATACATTTTGGTCAAGCTGAAGCATCTGAACTGTTTTTGACAGAAGGAACAAGATATCAGGATAAGCATTTTTTGTCAGATCATCAAGCTTATTGCGCTCTTGTAAAACAGGATGTGCTGACATCATTTGAACATGCTACAGATAAACCAGTTATATCGATAAAATCTATATCAATATAAACCTTGGATGTTATATCTATGGTATGTTTTAGGGTTTTTTGATATTACGCATTTCACTCATATTATAAATGATATTAAACTGTACTGATTTGAACATCACATTAGTGGAAATTCCAAAAGAACCGTAACCCTTAATGCTACACACCGAATTATCACTGAATTATGACTACCCCTATCAAAAATAAATGCAGTTCATTAGACATGTGATTTCGGAAAGACCACAATTAGTCGACCAACATAGGTACTAAAATTCGGTGCGTGATGGGTAAACTGAAAGATTTATCAGACTTTGAAAAATGACAGATTGTGGGAGCTTGAAGAGCGTGCCTCGATTTCTCAAATGGCTGGACTGGTGCGTTGTTCACAAGCTGCCATAGTTAAAGTGTATCAGGACTGGCGTGAAAATGGTCAAACAATGACCTGGAGGTAAAACTGCACAGATAGCGAAAGATTGATGTGGGAGGTGAGTACCACAGGGTTCCCACTCAACCTGGAAAACAGGGAAAACCTGGAATTCCCAGGGAATTTGAAAATGGTTCCAAAAATCAGGGAAAACTCAGGGAAAATTACTCCCCTTTTTTTTGTGAAAATCAATGGATACTTTATTTTGCCAAAAAAACTTATTTTTCAAGATTTCAAACTTTTGCTTGCAATTACTGCCTGCCTAGAATTTGGTAGATCTTACTTTCAATTATATTAAATATTTCTTTTATTCTCTAAAAACAGATGCAAAATTGAATTTTTAAAATTGCCAGTTATTAAGCTTTTGTTAAATTTCTGCAAGCAGTTGTTATAACATGGAACAATTAGGTACAATGGCTCCTGCTTGAAGAAACACTGCACAAGAGAACCAACCAAGTGATGGATCAAAGTCCTTTGTCTGTTGGTTCTCTTGAAAAATGTTTTTTTGAACAGAGCCATTCCATCATTAAGCTTAGCTGCGTTGTGTTTTAGAAAAACTGAAACTATTCAACTGACAGATTTTTTCTTACATATGACCTCTTTTCTATGGGAATGTATTTACAAATTCCGTGTGGGTGGTATTCACAAAAGTTCATGGAACTTTGGTGCAGAAAATAATGTGCACAGTTAGTTGTTATTAATGAAAAGCAGGCAAATTTTATAAAGACAAATTACGTAAAGAATTTACAAATGTGTGCTTTGGTGAGAAAAATGAATTGAAAGGAATGAAATGTAACAATTCTTTGCAACATGCCACTCTGGAAAACTTTAAAAACCACCTGGAGAACCTGAAAAAGTCAGGGATGATGGGTTCCATTTCAACTCAGGCAGGGTCGTACCATCATGGTCTCAGATTTCTCTAAAAAAATTAAGGGGTGTTCCTTGACTAAAATAAGGAGACCTATATTTTTTCTTTCGGCAAGAAAAAATTTTCCCTTCGAGATAGAAGGTTTCAAATCTAGCACCGTCAAACAAGCTCTCTAGAAAACGGTTATTTTTCCTAACTTCAGCGAGTCATTGCAGCAGAGTCAAAAAAGATATCGTGTTCTTGTATTTTTTTACATTGTGTGTATAACATATAATAATATATGGTGCTAATATTTGCTACACATCGTATGATTAAAATTTAAAAAATCGTAAACTTTGTGATTTTTAAAAAAAATTGAATTTTTTAAGTTTTTTTTAAACAGGTTTGCATGGAGTTTTTTCTATATTCGTTTTTTTCGTTAAAGACATACAAATGTGCACTTTATTTGTAATTTTTTGTGTGTCTGTGAAACTGCTAGTTTCCGCGTTTCGGCAGCGTTAAAAACAGCCGATTTTGAAAAATCTCTAACTTTGCCAACGATTTTCTCAAAAAGGCCATTTTTTAAAATTCTGAAAATTAGATCCCTGTTTCATTATCAACAGGAGAATATCTGTGTAAATTTTCACGGACCTAAAAACGCTCGTTTCCGAGTTAGACGCGTTTGAATTCGGTTTGAAAGCCTACGATTTCCCGTGTTCTAAAGGCGCCATTTTGCAAAATCTCAAGCGCAAAGTACGTACGTTATTCTCTTACCCGAATCAAAGCGTTAGATATTCTTTGCCCGAATGATGGAATGAGAGCATTGGGTCAGCTGGCCCTGGTTGGATACATCCACCTCACCCTTCCCCGAGTGATGACATGCCTATAAAACTGTCAATGGGGAGGTAACCAATACATAAAGAAAATTCTTGCTGCTCCACTAACAAAGTTGAGTTGCGAAAGACAGCAGCAGTTGTTTGTTTACGTATATACTTAAACATCGCATAAGAAAAGACTATGAAAGAGTAGAAAACTATTGTGAAACAATTTTAAGAAAAAGAGTGCAGGCACGTGTACTGTAAGTTAATTTTCGATGGCTAAACACCCTCGAGTTTTTCTGGGAGTTGCTAATTGTAGGCTACTGTCAGAAGAGCAGTTACTAAAATTAACTTCTCAGTTTTTCGTAATAGTAAAATATTCGCTCAGGAGAGTTTTGTCCTCTGCGAACGGGGAGAGAAGGTGCAATGCTCTTGACCTCGCTGCTGGGTTGATAGCGCTGGTCGCTACCGAAGCTCTGCTTACCTCCACTCCAAAACGTAATGGCAATTGTCTAATCTACTAAATAAATAACAATTAACACATACGCGTGCATGCTTATTCATAAAATGTAAGTTGAGTATATTTCCTGTTCAATCAGCTGATTTTACAAGTAAAATTCATATACAACTAATGCGCTTATAATGGTGTAAAGATTTTTATCTATTTAAAACATATTCAAAGATTTCAATTTTTTTTTAAAGAGGGAGGGGGAGGGAGTGTGTTCGTAGTGATCTCCACCTGGGCCACGATAAACCATGCACTGCCCATGTCTTCTGCTCCCTTAGAAGATAATCCTGGATCGATAGGAGACCAGCGGAGTTTTGACAACCCCCCCTCCTCTCACGTGGTGGTGAGGTGTCTCAAAGCTAGGTAGCTTTCAAAAATGTTTCAACTTAGTTGGCTGGTAATAAGAGAGGATTCCATTTCAATTCTGGCAGGGTCGTACCATCACGGTCTGATATTTCTCTAAAAAAATTAAGGGGGTGTTCCTTGATTAAAATAAGGGGACCCATATCTTTTCTTTCGGCAAGAAAAAATTTTCCCTTCGAGACAGAGGGTTTCAAATCTTCCACCGTCAAACAAGCTCTCTAAAAAACGGTTATTTTTCCTAACTTCAGCGAGTCATTGCAGCAGAATTAAAAAAGATCTTTTGCTCTGGTATTTTTTATTACATTGTGTGTATAATGTATAATATTTGATGCTAATATTTTTTACACATCGTATGAAAAAAATTTTTAAAAAATCGTAAACTTTGATTTAAAAAAAATTGAAATTTTTAAGATTTTTTTAACTGGTTCAAATGGAGTTTTTGTTTTCTGTACTCGTTTTTTTTGTTAAAGACATACAAATGTGCACTTTATTTGCAATTTTTTATGTGTCTGTGAAACTGCTAGTTTCTGCAGCGTTAAAAACAGCCGATTTTGAAAAATCTCCAACTTTGCCAACGATTTTCTCAAAAAAAGCCCTATTTTTTTAAATTCTGAAAATTAAATCCCTGTTTTATTATCAACAGGAGAATATCTGTGTAAATTTTCACGGACCTAAAAACGTCCGTTTCCGAGTTAAACACGTTTGAATTTGATTTGAAAACCTACGATATCTCCGTGTTCTAAAGGCGCAATTTTGGAAAAATCTCAGGCGCAAAGTACGCACTCTCTTACCCGAATGTGAGAGCGTTGGATCCGTCCACCTGACCCTACCCTGGGCGATAACATGCCTAAAAAACGGTCTTGGAAAAAACAAAACAAATCTATATATATAGAATTGAATGTATGTCTGCTAAACAAATTTACAGTTTTCAATTTAGAACCACCAAACTTGGTATACTATCTCATGGTACCCTAACTTAAACCGTAGACGGTTTTTGGAAGGAGTTGGAGCCCGGGGTCAATGGGGCTCCACACAAAACTTCCATAAAATCTAGTTTTCAATTTAGAACCACCAAATTTGGAAAAGACATACAAATCTTAGAACCGCAGACTGTTTTTGGAGAGGTGGGAGCCCTGGGTCAAAGGCCCCCACACAAAATTTCCGTAAAATATACTTGTAAACTATAGTGCCCTAACTGAGACCGTAGATGGTTTTTGGAAGGGGGGTAGAGCCCTGCGTGTGTGGGAGCCCGTGGTCAAAGGGCCCCACGCAAAATTTCCGTAAAATCTGGTTTTCAATTTAGAACCATCAAATTTGGTATACTTTTTCTTGGCACCCTAACTTTGTAAAATATTTTACGAAAATTTTGTAGGGGTGGGGGGGCTTGACCCCGGGTTCCGACCCCTTCCCAAAACCGTCTAGTCAAAGTTAGGGTGTCAAGAAAAAGTATACCAAATTTGATGGTTCTAAATTGAAAACTAGATTTTACGGAAATTTTGCGTGGAAGCCCTTTGACCCAGGCTCCCCCTTCCAAAAACCGTCTACGGTCTAAGTTAGGGTACCATGAGATAGTATACCAAGTTTGATGGTTCTAAATTGACATACATTCAATTCTCTATATATATAGATTTGATATTTTTTTTTTCCAAGACCGTTTTTTAGGCATGTTATCGCTCCAGGGTAGGGTCAGATGCACGGATCCAACACTCTCATTCGAGTAAGAGAATACGTACTTTTGCGCCTTAGATTTTCCAAAAATGGCGCCTTTAGAACACGGAGAAATAGTAGGTTTTCAAATCAAATTCAAACGCGTCTAACTCAAAAACGAGGCGGTTTTAGGTCAGGAAAGTTTACACAGATATTCTCCTGTTGATAATAAAACAGGGATTTAATTTTCAGAATTTTTAAAAAGGGGCTTTTTGAGAAAATCGTTGGCAAAGTTGGAGATTTTTCAAAATCGGCTGTTTTTAACGCTGCGGAAACTAGCAGTTTCACAGACACATAAAAAATTGCAAATAAAGTGCACATTTGTATGTCTTTAACAAAAAACGAGTATAGAAAAAAAAACTCCATTTGAACCAGTTAAAAAAAATCTTAAAAATTTCAATTTTTTTTAAATCGAAGTTTACGAATTTTTAAAATTTTAATCATACAATGTGTAAAAAGATTAGCATCACGTATTATTATACGTTATACACACAATGTAATAAAAAATACCAGAACAAAATATCTTTAATTCTGCTGCAATGACTCGCTGAAGTTAGGAAAAATAACCGTTTTTTAGAGAGCTTGTTTGACGGTGGAAGATTTGAAAACCTCTGTCTCAAAGGAAAATTTTTTCTTGCCGAAAGAAAAGATATGGGTCTCCTTATTTTAATCAAGAAACACCTTAATTTTTTAGAGAAATCTGAGACCGTGATGGTACGACCCCTGCCAGAGTTGAAATGGAATCCCTCTCTTGTTACCAGCCAAGCTAAGTTGAAACATTTTTGAAAGCTACCTACTTTGAACACCTCACCACCACGTGAGAGAGAGGGGGGGTGTCAAAACTCCGCTGGTCTCCCATCGATCCAGGATTATCTTCTAAGGAACAGAAGCCATGGGCAGTGCATGGTTTATCCTGGCCCAGGTGGAAATCACTAAGAACACAATCCCCCTCTTTAAAAAAATTGAAATCTTTGAATATGTTTTAAATAGATAAAAATTTTTACATCATTATAAGTGCATAAGTTGTATATGTATTCTACTTGTAAAATCAGTTGATTGAACAGGAAATATACTCAATTTACATTTTATGAATAAGCATGCACGCGTATGTGGTAATTGTTATTTATTTAGTAGATTAGACAATTGCCATTACGTTTTGGAGAGGACGTAAGCAGAGTTTCGGTAGCGACCAGCGCTATCAACCCACCAGCAGCGAGGTCAAGAGCGCACCTTCTCCCCCGTTCGCAGAGGACAAAACTCTCCTGAGCGAATATTTTACTATTACGAAAAACTGAGGTTAACTTTACAACTATAACAAAACAGCAACTGCTCTTCTGACAGTAGCCTACAATTAGCAACTCCCAGAAAAACTCAAGGGTGTTTAGCCATCGAAAATTAACTTACAGTACACGTGCCTGCACTCTTTTTCTTAAAATTATTTCACAACAGTTTTCTACTCTTTCATAGTCTTTTTTTATGCGATGTTTAAGTATATACGTAAACAAACAACTGCTGCTGTCTTTCGCAACTCAACTTTGTTAGTGGAGCAGCAAGAATTTTCTTTATGTATTTGTTACCCCCCCCCCCCCATGACCCAATGCTCTCATTCCATCATTCGAGCAAAGAATATCTAACGCTTTGATTCGGGGGAGAGATAACGTACGTACTTTGCGCTTGAGATTTTGCAAAATGGCGCCTTCAGAACACGGGAAATCGTAGGCTTTCAAACCGAATTCAAACGCGTGTAACTCGGAAACAGCGTTTTTAGGTCCGTGAAAATTTACACAGATATTCTCCTGTTGATAATGAAACAGGGATTTAATTTTCAGAATTTTAAAAAATGGCCTTTTTGAGAAAATCGTTGGCAAAGTTAGAGATTTTCAAAATCGGCTGTTTTTAACGCTGCCGAAACGCGGAAACTAGCAGTTTCACAGACACACAAAAAATTACAAATAAAGTGCACATTTGTATATCTTTAACGAAAAAAACGAATATAGAAAAAACTCCATGCAAACCTGTTTAAAAAAAAACTTAAAAAATTCAATTTTTTTTAAAAATCACAAAGTTTACGATTTTTTTAAATTTTAATCATACGATGTGTAGCAAATATTAGCACCATATATTATTATATGTTATACACACAATGTAAAAAAAAATACAGGAACACGATATCTTTTTTTTAACTCTGCTGCAATGACTCGCTGAAGTTAGGAAAAATAACCGTTTTCTAGAGAGCTTGTTTGACGGTGCTAGATTTGAAACCCTCTTTCTCGAAGGGAAAATTTTTTCTTGCCGAAAGAAAAAAATATGGGTCTCCTTATTTTAGTCAAGGAACACCCTTAATTTTTTTAGAGAAATCTGAGACCATGATGGTACGACCCTGCCTGAGTTGAAATGGAACCCATCGGATTTTTTTATTACTTTTGAGTGGGAACCCTGTACCAGGTCCAGCAACTCATACAGTCCAACGAATGCAGGGCTGTTCTGCAGTTGACTACCCAATACAACAGAAGTCAGCCTGGAACAGTATCTGTCTTGACCACGTGTCGCACGCTTGCATGTACGGGCTATAATATAACAGCAGACAACCCCAATGACATCCTCTCCTAACCACAGTTTATCGGTGCAAAAGACGAGCCTGGTGCAAAGAACATGCAAGTTGGATGTCGGGTGACTGGAAAAAAATTGTGCTAGTCCGATGAGTTGCGTTTTTACTCCACTCCGTAGATGGTCGTGTACGTATTTGATGCAAACAACATGAGGCACTTGATCCATCCTGCATGGTCTCCACAATGCAAGCCAGTGGAGGCAGTTGTATAGTGTGGGGCATGGTTTACTTGGCAGGAACTTGGACCCCTGGTGCACGTAGAGCAATGTATGACTGGTGCCCACTATCATGAATTGCTTGCTGACTCTGTACACCCAGCAATGTTGCATTTCCCCCCCCGAATGGCAGCAGTGTCTTCCAAGATGACAATACACCAAGCCACAGGTCCAATGCTATGCAGGAATGGTTTGAGGAACACAGTTCAGACTTCCAGCATATTGATTGGCCTTTGAGCTCCCAGATATCAATCCTATAGATCACTTGTGACACTATGAAACAGCATATCAGGCATCTGGATATACCAATCACCTCCATACCTGCATTGAAGGCCACATTACACACAGCACATATTTCCTAGCTGCTTCTGGCATCTTATTAAATCAATGCCATGTCGGATAACTACTGTACTGAGGGTGAAAGGAGGACCTACAAAGCGTTAGGTAGGTGGTCATAATTCATTGATCACTCAGTGTACATCAAACAACATAAATATGAAATTATATTCATTCATTTTCCCCTGTACCCTTCCATTTGTTTAAAAGAAATACTGATTTTATTTTAGCTGAATAAAATAGAAAACGTTCTTGCTCTTTTTGTTAAAACATGGTACCTCTCAGGAATTTCAGAGCTACTGTATTTTTTTAATAAAGCTTGGATTTCATGAGACAGTTTTTCTCTATGCTGGTAACTATAAGGCTGGTAATTCATGAAAAAGTTTCGTTCTCATACTGGACAAGCAAGGAAAATTGAACCCACACCTCAGGAATGGAAATAAAAAAATTCCAATTTCTAGATGGTTAATAATTAAAATTAAAATTAATATTTTGTTGTATCAGAAAAATATTGTATAGCAGGAAATAAAAAAAATTCAAATGTTAATTTTATTTCTGATTACAGACATAATTAAAAAGGAAGAAAAGCAAGGGTGCAGATGTGTTGCTTTGCACCTGCACACAAATTAGTACGGGGGCCAGTTGCACCGTCTGCATCCTCCGTTCCAATGCCACTGGTATTAAAATCATGTTGATGAATTGTATGAAACATTAGTCTCGTTCAATTTCTTGATCTTGTCAATTTTTTTCCACATGGGACCAAGAATTATTCTAGTAAAGCTTGTCTCCTCTGTGATTCATAATCTAGAACAGTTATATTGTAAAGCACTGATGACAGCAGATCTCAGTTGAGTTGTAATGGATTTGTGTAGTGGTAGCTTAACATGGAACATGAAGTTTCATGTTAAGCTTTGATAGCGGTTCACTAACCAAAACAGTTCAGTTTACACACAGTGGGCACACATGCATTGAACTGCTGCCAATGCTTAACATTGGCAGAAAGGGTCCACTTTCTTTTTTCTTCACAACAATGCTGTCTAAAAATAATTCATTCCATTGACAACTTCATGATGAAGGGCAGGTATTGACTTGCTCCATGTGGTTTTGTGGTAACAGCTCAAGTGGCACCCATTAATTGAAATTGCACACTTTTTGTATTACCAAAAGATGATTGAATGCGCTAATCCAAGTTGAATGGCCCTTTCTTCCTCTGATGAGCAGAGATTTACTTCCATTATATCCTACGGCATGTGTTCATTAAGTTTTGATGGCATGCAGCAACAATCCTTATCTAATAGCTACAAACAGGAATTTTTCACATCAGTCGCTGCAGCTTCTTTCTGATATGCAGGCACTTTCAAAGTGACATGTGTCTTAAAATGAAAGTCACCTAAATGAAAGTTTTAATATCTTTTATACATACATTTCAGTTGTGTGAATGATATCTAATAAATCAGGGCTTGAAAAATATCTGAAAAGTTAAATGTCTAGCTGGGCACATGTAGAAATTTTTTACCTGCTCAGGTAATTTTTACCAGCTGGGATGCCCAGGAAAATTTGTCTTTTAAGATAACAAATCTGAACCCTCATTTTTTTTAAGTTATAAAGTATGATGAACTTTTTTTTACATGTTTTGCATTTCCATTGTAAGGGTCTCTATACAAAATGTTCAATGCACAAAAGCGTGTAGGCCTATCTCAAGTTATAAGATGATGATGCTGAAATTGGTAAGAAATGGTATGATGATGGGAAATTGGTATTTTCAGAAATTCAGTGATTCTCCCATGTTCCTTTCATTTAAGTTTTCATCCTTTGTCACTAAACACCGGAAGGGCATGCATCCATCACTGACTATAAACATCAGAGGCATGCATCCCATTGCTGACCAAGAACAACATTTGGAGCAAAACTACATATGATTCCAATTTCTGGATCTAGAGCACAATATAATTAAAGAAGTGATATTCTTTTGTCCTTAGCACTCTGTAACAATAATACAACTTCCGGTAATTGAAGGGTTTGGGCGTAAACTATGGTAACCAATATTTTTGTAAAAACAATAAGTTACGTATGAAAAATAACTGTGGTGGTAATCTGAGTATTTTAGAGTATTTATTATACATTTATGTCAACATATGGCACCCCAATACAACTTTCAATTTATGGTAAGTGCAAACGTTCATATTTTTTTACTACTTGTAATCTACGTATCTCATAACAACAAAAGTGTTGGTTACCATGGTTTACACCGGAGTCCTTCAATTAACAATGAAACGAAACACGACATGCAGTGTCTGTCTTTTTTCTTGTAGTAAAAAATTCTATTCAAAACTTTACTTTTTAATTTACTTGCCCAGACTGGGCAACCAGATTTTATTTACCTGCCCAGGCCGATAATTTAGATGCCCCAGGCATCTCGAGCATGGTATTTTTCAAGCTCTGTAAATGTACTGCATGTTTTTGTAAAAGAATAAATAAACCTGTTCTGTTATATTAAGAACTTGTTTTTAAAAATTAAATATATTGGTGCATAATTTTGGGGGTTGATAAATTAATTGGCCGGGAGGTTGAGTCCTAATCTGTGAGAATGTAAATAGTTGTGAATAAGTTAGTGAACCTGTAATTATAATGTCAAACAGTTAGTTATGAAATTAAGTTTTGGGATTTCGTGCCAATTGTATTGTATAAGAAAAAAAATGTTAGTTGGTGGCTATGAAAAATAAAGATGGGAAAAGAAATCCACATTGCTATCACTCGTGAGCAGAAATAATTTTAAGTGGGTATTCCGGGGCCAAGTAACGGTTAAAAGCTTTTTTTTTTTTTTTTGTAGCTCGAAAAAAAAAAAAAAGCGGTAGAATTGACATTTGCTAGAGGTAGAATGCATCAGTTTACAAGCTAGCGAGTATGAACTTCGGGAATTTATGGGGATTCTCACTGGAAGAAGGAGGGAAAAAGGTGGTGTTGCAGACAGCGGAGTGTTTTCCATATAAGGCATTTCTCTCTGTGGTTCTCAAGAATTTCCGGAAGAAAATAATAACAGGTGCCATGAAAAGAAAAGGAGGACAGCAGCATCAAAGGTAGAAAGAGTGAAAGAGGGGCAGTCCTGTATTAACCGCAAAGCGAAGAAGTTGCATTGTCCACAAACTGTGATGAAGGACTTGAAAACGGCTGCCCAAAAGCCAAACCAAGGTGTAAAGATTCATGTGTGAGGTAAAGTTCTCGTAACAGCACGTACAAGCTCCCTGGACAATGTTCGTAGGATTTTGACTCCCTGCCGTGTAGCAAATAAGAGCGCATCTTTGTCTGTTGTCAAACAGATGGTAGGCAGCTCTTTCAAAACTGCCTAAGATGGACGGACAGTGGAATGCATGAAGGTGCTCTCTCCCCTCCTCCAACCAACCGACATGCGGCACTTGCAGACGTAAAGTGCCTGAACTAGCGGACTGTGTAATTACTCCCAGAGACAAGACATCAGAGAACCATCTTGGCCGAAAGTGGACCAGAAGGAGTGACACTGTACTGGTCCCCCCTCCCCCACATCGAGATGTACAAAAATCAACAGTGAACACAGATGGTGAAAACACCACAGCCTAACTTGTGACAGCCCAGCATCAATGAAAATAAAAAGTGTCCAGCCACCATCATTCACATACAACACGTGCGTAAAGGTGCCCAGTGTTCAGATCAAACCTCATAAAAAGTGAAAATCTCATCCTGTACGCGTGTGTACAACAGAAAGGAGGTGTGCCAAATTAACCTCCTTTAGTATCACTACCTGGATTAAACCTGCTGTAAGTACCTAATTTTCTTGCATGGTTTCGTAATTCGGTACGAATAAAAAAGAAAGCAGGAACTGAGAGAGTTTATGCAATGGGAGACTGCTTCGCAATAACTCACCATCTCACTAAGAATTTGTACTGGAAGAATTTAAGGAAGTACTTATTTGAATGTTAAATTCCTCTGAAGGGGATGGAAATAAGCCTCCCCATATTATTAGTCAGGTGGCTCTTTTATGATTACCCTTAATTTTTAATTGTCATTTAAATTATTCTTTTCCATATTTATTTCATCTTAATTAAATGTCTGTCATGTGCTGACCCCACAGTTGAGTGAATTATTTTGAGTGTCATGGCAATTCAATTTTTATTGGTCAGATTTTTGTTGGTTCAACTCTCATCTAGCATGCAAGGTTTCGGCATTGAACGAACCCACCAATCAGTGATTCTTTTGATAAGTTTTAATCCTCCAAGGTCTCACCCAAGATCAGTCCCGCTAACAATCTGTATTTTTAAGGTAATAATTTGTTTCTTTCTTTTTGTGTGTAGTCAGCCCCCCCCCCGGTGTAACAATATATTACTTTATGATTAGCATAACCATTTTTTGTCAGTAAATATTCTTAAAACTTGAATATATGCTGTTTTTCTGGTAATTGTCACTTTCTTTGTCACTAATTGTCATTAAAAGTGTTAGGAAATGCCCTATATGTTTTTGCTGTATTTAAAAATCCAAGGGATGTGGTTCCCATGATGAGATCATGTGATCAGTAAACAGACATTTTTTAAGGAAAAAAAATTCATATGATCAGCATTGGATAATTAAACATCTTTTGTCTATATTTAAAGGTGAAATTGTTTTTGAACATATAAAATTTAGTTATTAGCTCCCCCAAATCCTTCATTGTTTTTTCAGCATTTTGTGTCACCCTTACGTAATGTTTTGTGTTAATCTGCATTCTTCCTTATCAGTTTTATGAGCTCTGATTTTGATGAATTTTGTTATCCTTTTGTGTGTATTTTAGTTAGATGTAGCCATTGATGGTGCTGATGAAGCTGATTCTGATTTGACACTTATTAAAGGTGGTGGTGGCTGCCTTACCCAGGAGAAAATTGTTGCATCTTGTGCAAAAAAATTCATTGTTGTTGCTGACCATAGGTATGCTATGCTCAAAAAGCCAAGCATTAATTTCCTTTTTTAAATGCTAGAAAGAAAAGTTTCTTTTGAAAAAAAAAAAAGTTCCAGTTGTATGTTTTCTTTTGTGCAAGAAAATTCCATAAATAGAGTTACTGTGTTGTTCCAGCTTTTGTTACTGTCACGTGTTTTACTTCATCAAGATTTTACATAATTAACATGATCTATAGGGTATTTTTGCCTTTGGTAACTATAATCCAGGTTTATGAATCTTAAAAATATATAGATATTTGTAGGGCCTTAGCTTATAACCCCAAGAAAAGGGCTCTGATCAGTTTACAGGTGAGACTGATTTATATATTTGCATTTTGGTTATGGTTCACTTTCTTCCCTGGAGCCAGTGATACAAAATTTGAGATGGTTTAGTATTACTGGTTTCAGGAGAGAAAGAAAATTTATCTTTCTTCACATAACATTGACTGTTCCTCAGTGACTGAATGGTTAGGATGGTAGTTTGTCACTCCAAGGAAATGGTGGTGTGTTTCCTTTTTAATTCTGACTCTCTCCTTTCCACGAGCTTAACTAAGTACCATATTTTTCTCTGCATGATCCAAGGTGGCATAAAATCTTCAGACCATGAAATTCAGGTAGGGTAAAAATTCCTACGTGTAATTTGCGGACTATGAAATTCAGCAGGAAGGAGGATCATCATGTAATCTGTACCTGAGATGTTAATTTCTGAACCGTAATTTCCTACAGAAAAGTTGCAATTCACAGGATAGCCCAGCAGTCCGAAGTAATAGGAAAAAACGATCTTCTTATTGATAAAAAAAAAACCTCATTCTTAAGTGCTTTTGTGTCATTTTTAAGTTAATAAAAGCAAATATTACAAGTTTTTTCAGCATTTCTGCAGTTTCGTAGTTCGATTTTGTATTGCACAGTTCCGTAGTTAGACGTGCAGCACCCGCAAATGCGAATGATGTTAAGCTACTGACATCACATGATCACACCCACAAGGGCAAATAACACTGCTTTTGTTGCATCATATATTCTGCAAGAAATGCTTGTAAGTAAAAAAAAAAAAGAAAGAAAAGAAAACTTTCTGTTTGCAGACCTTTATCTTCATATTGCATTATGTTTTTCTATTGTTAACACATTTTTCATAATTTTACAAATATGTAACCTCTCCTGACAGTTGCAATATGGATTTTTAAAAAATCAAAGTGCAGCAAAAACATTTTTTTCTTAAAGTGGCATATTATCCACAGAACCGAAGTTTATAATTTTTTTTAGCAGATAGTTTGCACATTATATGACTAGAATTATGAAATATTAGGATCATCATTGAAAAAGGAGTAATAATTGAGAGATGAGTCTTCATGAAGTAAAGATTGTTGATATCTCCAGCACATGGTTGACATGCATGGACATGGTTTTCAGCACAGAAGTCTAGCATTTTTACCATTTCCCATGTAACCATTGCTTCAGAAAACTTGAAAAATTGTATCTTCCTGGAGTGAGAATCAAACCCACAACACCTAATTTCTATTTGATCATGTTACACTTCCAAGGAGAATGAAGTTTCAAGCAACTGAAGCTAAGCAATTGTGACTTAGGAATCTCAACAACACAGTTATGCTAGTTGAGGCAAACTAATGCTTCCTTGTAGCGCTGATAAGCCTTTCTAATCGAGGAATGGAAATAGGTCATAAATGCCTAGTGCTTTTAATGTCCTCAGAGAAATGCCTTGTGCTTTAGATATCTCATAGAAATGGCAGTAATTAGTAACAAGTGAATTTTCATAAAAAAATGAGTCTTGATATTTTCACTACATGGTACATGCACACAGGGCTGTTTTATCAGTTAGGCCAAGCAGGCACAGTGCCTAGGGCCATTCAAACCTTTTAGGGCAAACAATGAGTGTAATATTACCATATCACATGGTAAAATAGGACTCGAAAAAAAATTAGGTGTCTAGAGGACCAGAAATAATAATAAAAAAAGACAACTGCAGGTGCTTTAGAAAAGCAACAGAAAAGCATCTAGATGCCAATTAAAATGAATAATCAAAGAGAAAAAAGAGCCAACTAGAGAGATAATTATAGGTGAACTTTTGAAAACTGCTGATGAATATGCTCAGCAAGCATATATCAACTGAAGAATAATCAGTTTTGCCTTAGGACAATTGCACTTAAAAAAAAAGGCAAACAATTATTTGAATTTCTTTCAGAAATATTTCAATTCTGATTAATATTGTTAAGAAATCTTATGAAATTTTACTTTTCTTTAGTTTATTAAATTGTACATTCTTATGTAAGATCAGTTTATCTATCCAACACAAATACCTTCATTATTTGAAACAATTTAAATTCAAGTTGGCCACCATACTAACTTTTCACATTAGCGAAATCGCAGTGCCTACAAATTTGTTTTGAGATTTCACTATAAAGTAAATTTCCCTTTCATATTTTTGTTAATTGAATAACTGTTAAGAGCAAATTGTTACAATGGTGAATAGCAAAAATTAATTTACAGAATTTAGTATGCACTGCATTAGCATTTTGTCACAGAGTAGCTGTTTCTCAAGAAGAAATTTAAAATTTTAATTTTTGTTTTATTATTAGTTTCATTAATTAAAATCTTTTATAAAGGAATCTATTTGCACCCACATATATGCTCATAGATACAGTATGTATATGTGCTAATGGTTACTACATATGTGTGAATTTAATTTGAATGTGATTCGTTCCTCAAAAAAGTTTCTTTGACCTGGAAAAATCCTTTAGAGGTACTTAATTTTTTTTATTTTGTCTTTTTCTTTTTACCCAGAGGTGTATGAACAATGCTAGGGTTATGTTTTTATGCGTACAATCTTATGCATATTTGCAGGTATCGCAAAATGTGAACCAGTGGGGGACCCAGAGTTTTGTGTCAGCAGGGGTTCAGAGGCATTCACAGTGCATCACAATTTACAAGTACTTTTAAGATTAATAAAAAAAAATTGTAATATGTGTGTGCAAATGATAAAATCAGCATGAAAATAAGTTAAAATTTTGGGCAGATGCCTCTAGAAATAAAAGTGCCTAGGGTTTACAAAGGTCTTAAAACAGCCCTGAGCACATATGAATGCCATTCTTGGTACAGAAATGCTGCATTTTCAATGTTTTTCATGCTTGCTTGATCTTGCATCTCCCGATTTCTGCAAGGTGACATTTGTTTAGAGATATTTGTCCTGGGTGGTAGCATGTTCAAACAGGAATTAGAGGGCTGCCCCCCCCTCTCCTGATCATAAACACAAGCACTCATTTCCTTTTGGTATTGTGAATGTGATTCATAAAGCAGGGTTCTCACTGTCCCTATAAACTCTTAAAAGTCTTTAAAAAGTGTTTATGCTTTGCTTTTAGGGTGGTTAGAAGTCCTTAATTTTTGCCAGAAAATTACAATAAGTACTTAAAAGTGCTTATTTTTCCTACTGTCTGCATGAAATCCAGAAGTTATGGTAGTGTCTAGAACTTCTGCTGCTGCTTGGCTGTATTAATGATGATGCCTGCTAAAAGGTGTTTAACCTTCATTCCTGTTCAGTCAGTGTATTCTTTATGACCCAGAAAAAATTGGAGCATAATACAAATAGCCCCATCACCATCTGTTGGTACTGATATATCACGTTTGTGTTCCTCCTCTTTGTATGTGCAGACCAATTATTCAATTGTACCATGAGTTAATTATGTACAAAACTGAAATCTAGGATGCATAAATTTGACTTTGGTTTTACAATCTAAATGGTGAGGTATGTGCAAAATTCAAATCTTGAACTTATAATTTTGATTACAGTTTTACAATTTAAGTATCCTTTATTGTATATGTGATTACTCTTTCAGATAGGAAACCTGATGTAATCAGCAGAACTCTTTTAAATTGCATAAATTTAAATTTTTTACATCCACAAACTTGAGTGATATCAAAACATATTGTGAACTTCATCAGCATACTTCAATTGCAAAGTTAAGTCATGCATAGAAGTACATTTATGCCCATGTCATTGCTGTGTATGCAGTTGGTAAGGTTTTTAACGTAAAAATTGAGGGGTGCTTAAAAGTCCTTGTGAGTGAAAAAGAGTGGGAATCCTGTAAAGGCTTAGTATAAAATCTCAAGATCCATGTCCAAAGGTTTGATGCTAATTTGGCAAAAAAAAAATTTGAAAAAAAAATATATGTACATATATATGTTCAGTAAAACCTCGAAAATCTGGCATTGACTGGACCGGACGAGTGCCGAATTTGTGAAAATTCCAGATTTCTGAAGCTATCCAAAAATTGCGTGACAGGCTTTATGTAAAGCACGTACTTACATGTAGCAGGTCAATTTAACAAAAATTTGCGTGTCTACGCCTTATAAATGTGCAGAAGTCACGCTGCCGATTGCATTCTTCACAATTTGTGAAAAACAAATAATTTTGGCGATGAAAAAAAGGTTTGGCAAAAATATTGGCAATTACCTTTTTGTACTATTTATTATAAAACTCAGTCGAAAAAAATTGAATTTGGCAAATGGTTAGGCAAAAACTTCAGGAAAAAAAAGCCAGAGCGACCGCTAGGTCTGGGCAAAGTATCGACACATCGCAAAACCTCTATGTGAATTTTACACTGATGTTACGGTTTTTTGACTGACGAAAGTAAGATACATTGCGAAGGCGATAACTGTGATGCATCATGAAAGCCGATGTAGATGTTATTACACGATCAAATCCATATACTGCCACCACCAAGCGCAAAACATCATCACATGTTTGACACGCATTTCAAACGTATACGCTGATTCGTCGCCTCCGTGGGCCGTTTCACTTCCTCACGGGCCAATGATATGACGAATTTGAGAAGCCTCCCAATGTTACACGTAGGCGTCTATCGGCAATTTGCACGCTGAGATCGGATGACCTCGCGATGTGTTGTTAATGCGGTACATCGGGAGATTTCCATGGTTATTGGTGAAATATAGGATGTCCTCACGAAAAAGAAATCAGAAAAGTGCCGGATTTCTGAAGTTGTCGGTTTTCTGGATGCCAGATTTTCAAGGTTTTACTGTACGTATATACAATTATGGCCAAAAGTCCTGCACCAGTAGACCGAAAGTCAAACTTTTGATGTTTGAAGTCAACTTATACAGCATAATGATAAAGTCAGAAATACATATTATTCATCATTTTAAAGGAAATTTTATGCTGAATTCAAATATTTTTAAAGAATGTTATTACCAGTAATAGAAGTGAAGTTACAAGCAAAAGTACAGCATCTAGTCATAAAAAGCAACAAATAGTGGAATTTGTGAAATCAGTGTACAATGCATTTAGCATAAAATTACTGTACAGTACATTATTGACACTTACACAACACTTGAAATAACTGACCAACAAGCAAAACATGCTTTAACATTTAATTGGATAACCATGGTTACTTAGTAACAAGGTGCACCTTCTTGGCATGGAACTAATGAGCTTCTCTAGTCCATTGGTGATAACATGGTGCTGTATGGCCCTTACAGACTGAATTGAAGTCAACTGAGTCTGTAAGGGCCATATGGCACTGTGTTATAACCAATGGACTGGAGAAGCTCATTAGTTCCATGCCAAGAAGGTGCACCTTGTTACTAAGTAACCATGGTTATCCAATTAAATATTTGCACAACATTATCAAGCAGCTGTTGGGGTAATTTATCCCATTCCTCTGTCAGTGCACGGATGAGGGTGTCCTTGTTTATTGGAGGGCATTGGCGACCAGCAAGACTCCACCCCAAAGCATCCCACACATTTTCAATGGGATTCAGATCTGGAGAACGTGCTGGCCATACGAGGCGTTGAATATCCTCGCTCTCAAGACACTCCTGGACAGCGACTGTTCGATGACATGTTGCATTGTCGTCCATGAAAATGAATCTATCACCGACAGCACCACGGAACATGCGAACATGAGGTAGCAGAACATCATTAATGTATCGTTGGCCAGTCATAGTCCCAGTTGGAAGCACATAGAGGGATGTACGGCCATTGATCATGATGCCAGCCCATACCATGACACTACATGTCGGATATCGGTCCCTTTCCGGTATGTTTGCTGGACAATATGCAGTACCACTATCACGCCAGATCAGTTGTCGTCGGCAATCAGACGATAGACTGTATCTACTCTCATCTGAGAAGAGGACAGCAGACCAGTCGTTATCAGTCCAATTGCGATGTTGATGGCACCATTGCAAACGGGCGGTACGGTGGTCTGGACAATGGGATGCACACAACAGGACGGCGGGCGTATAGTCCTTCTTCATGCAAACGTCTGGCGACAGTTTTTAGGGAGATCCGCTTGCCAGTAGCAGTCATAAACTGATTTGCTACCTCACTAGCTGTGCTGCGCCGGTGATTTTTTGTTGATAGCACTATGTACTGATCTTCTGCAGGTGTCGTACTGCGAACAGGACCTCCCCCGTGACGTTTGCTACACTCTCCATTTGTTTGAAATGATTTCCAAAGCCTTGAAACAACACTATGGCTGACGTCGAACTCTCTGGCAACATCTGTTATTTTTCGTCCTTCTTCAATCTTGCCAATAATACGGCCATGCGTAAAATCATCTAGGTGATGTCGGGAAGACATACTGAAAATTGTAAGTTCGTCAATTGATTCTTTCCCTTTCAACTTTGCGTTTGAACAACAACGGTCAATACGCGTCAAATCCTTTATATCTCTTATCAGCGCTATGACGTCACGAACAAGTTCGGCAATCCAAAATTTGCATACGCACAACACGTCTTACTGTATCCCGCACTTATGCTAATTTCCACATTTTCCTGCCTTCCATTTTATGGTTGCTATCGTTGCTATTGTCATCCGTCCTTAGCAATTGTCCGGCAGTTTAAGAGCATTGTAGTGAATTTGAAATGCTTCAGTGCCCAGCCAGATGCCTGGATTTAAATCCCATTGAACATCTTTGGGATACTGTCAAACAGGCTGTTCAGACATGTGTCTCATCGGCTATGAACCTCCGTGAATTATGGACAGCTTTGGAGGAAGCATGGCTGGCAATACCTGCAGAACCTTTTTGTGGAGTGCATGCCTCATTGTGTGGCTGCCATCATCAGGACAAGGGGTGGCTGAACGCGCTACTAGGCAGATACCTCTAATTCAGTGACACGTCAGTGTAGTTACATGGGTACTCGCCATTGTTTGTTATTAATCTAAAAATAATGTTTAGTGAAAAATAAGCAACAACATAACAATACAAACATAAAATGTTCAAGCACTGTTCATGTTGTTATTTTGTGTGGATTATAGTTTAAGTTAGATTGCATGATTGTGGGTACAGTAGGTAAGAATTTTATTGGTGGGAAGCATGTTTGCTGCTGCCTTTTTTTTTCCCCTCTACATATCTTCTGTGTCTTTATAGTTGGCTTGTACTTTCTTCTTTTGATATACAATTTTTGGAGGCAACGTTGTTGATATGAGTTACTGATGTAGTATAAAATTAGTGTTGAGTTGACAGTAAAATATTTGATGACGAAAGTAAAAACACGATCTAAAACATACACATCAACAATTAGCTCATGATTACTTGATGGTTACTACATTTTAATGAGTGGTTAAAAACTCATGATTAGCTAAAGGGATGGTATTTACAATGGCAAGAACTTTCGACCTCACAAAAAGTCATCCTCAGGCCAACAACCTCAACAGAAACACTGGGTTGACATTAAATGCATGTGTCAGAAGATGTAGATTGATACATGCGCAGATCAATAAAATGACATATGTTACAAAGTTCAAAAAAGTTCAAGGAAGACCTGGGGGAGGAAGGGAAGGGAGGGAGATCGAAAGTAGTTTTGTAACACTATTAAGATATGGGAGTAAATCATTCAATAAATTTAACCAAGCAGTGAGAATATCTGAAGGTAACTCATCATTACAACATACCTTTCGATTTAAATAGATACATAAACTTTCTACAAGAAGAGTCACAGTCTTAGAGTTCGGTGAAGCCAGGATCCGAACCTCATTCCACTGAGGAATGTGTAAACCTCTGTGCACACAGTGAGCAAGTGCGGTACTGGTAACGGAAGTTTTCAGATCGTATATATGTTCAGATAAACATGTTTGAACTGTCCTTAACATGGACCCGATGTAATAACAGTCTGCATTAGTAGAAAAAACTGCTTCCAAAGGTACACAATATATGCCATGTTGAAATTTAATTTGTTTCTTATCTTGGCCACTTCTTATAAGGGAAAATAAATTATGAGTGTTGTCTCCAAAGTTCATACCAGCTTCTCTACACAGTGCTCTGAGATTAAAAAAACTATGAGGTTGTTAATCCAAAGATTCCGTATAAGTCAAAGTCTGGCTGTCCCTTTGCAGAATGGAACAGTTAAGACGGTTATATGTATGAAGGAGAGAGCAAATAGTACTTTTAGGGTATCCGAAAGATGCCGCAGTGTCAAAAATCCTAGACAGCTCCAGTTGGGGTAGTCTTGCTGTAGAGGAAGGAGCATATGCTCTTTTTATCAAATAAAGAAATGCAGTCAGTTTTATAGCAGTTGGTTGAAAGGAATTTGCCAGAATTATGATGGGTCAGGTAGTTGGTTTCCTATAGACTGAAAAAGATAAGGAACTGTTAATAGGGTTATGTTGAAGATTTAGATCCAAGAAATGTTAAGATAGATTTTGTTCTAATTCCAAAGTGAATTTTATATTCCAGAAACTTGGACCTGGACAGGTGAGAGATTAGTACCAGAAATAAACAGTGGGGTATTGAGAGTTCATCAGGTCCAAAAACTGGGTGAGATGGTTATGTGAATGGGGCCAACATATAAGAATATCGTCCACGTAACGCAAATAGAGGATGGGTGTAAGGGGACAAGTTCCAAGTACCCTTTCCTCCAGGGCTTGAAGAACAAACTCTGCCAAAATAGCTGAAAGAGGAGACCTCATGGGTGCTCTAGCTTTTTGTTGTTAAATAATATTATCAAATTTAAAATAAGATCTGTTGGCAACAAGCCTAAGAGCAGAAAGAAGAGCAATATAATTAATAATTGGCAATAAAATTTGTGTTTATTAGTGTTATCATTTTGTTACTGTTTTAACATATGCTTCTTTTTCTATTTCATGGTGATAAATTAACTTCTTACATTTTACATGTGCTCCATTCTCTTGAAACTTCTTAATTTTATATTGCAGGAAAAACTCACTGAAGTTGGGTGACAACTGGACCAAAGGGATTCCCATAGAAGTTATACCAATGGCTTACATTCCTGTGCAACGTCGTCTAGAGAAACTTGGGGGAAAGGCTGAGCTTCGTATGGCTAAGGCAAAAGCGGTAGATCAATTTTGTATCTTGCAATTTTTTTCTTATGGAAAAATATTTTACATGTTAGGTATGAGCTCAGTTGTACAAATGTTTTTTTTTTTTATATGACAGCCTGATGTTTAATCTTAAAGTAAAATAATTATGAGAAAATTTTATAATTTACAAGGTATGTATAATACTTGCTGACCTTATTACAGCAACTGCTTATCTTCATTTTGAAAAGTTTTGAGTAGAGCACAAAATTGTAAATCACCATCTTTTTAATGCATGTACCACATATTTACTTTCCTTTGCAGCTTCATGTGATTTTCGGGTTAACACATTAGAAAATATTGGTCCTAAATTATTTGCAATTTATTCCCCTCCCCCTCATGAGACTGTGATGTGACATACAGATGTAGAGTAGATTGTGTTACTGATTTGGTTCCTTGCAACTCATCCAAAGGGGGAAGACAACTGGTTGAATGCCCATTTGCCCAGTACCCCTTTGATTCCAAGGGCGATTGCAGAGGGAGTACACAAGGGCATGTGCCCTTCAAGGAGGGACAAAATTTATTTTTAATTTTCTGTATTTTTACACCTTGCTAAAGATTCACATCTATCTATTTTTTTGTATTGTTAAAGCTTGTAAAATAATCCAAATAATTCTTGAAACTCTTGATGTTGCCTTTTTCAAAAAGAAATCGATTACCCCTTAAGCATCAAGGCTGTGTGAAGCAGAAAGGGATAACTTACCACAGACACAGAGTCATCCAAAACATGGAGCGATGCTTCCATCTTCCTCAGGTCACGCCAGAATCTATTGGTGCAAAGCAACCAACTCCCCGTGATCTGTTAACGAGGGGATGCTGGAGGGTGAGAAAAGAGTAGAAGTTAAATGCAATGTTGATGTGTGATTCTGAAAAGCAAAGCGGTTGGAGCCTTTTGACCTTGTGGTAGGGCAAGGTGATTGAGAGGAACTGAAAACTGGTTCTCTGTCAGTTTTAAACTTGAGAGTTTGATGAACAAGCAGACAAAGAAATTGCTGTTGGGTTGCATTTAGAGAGCAAATAGGATAGCAGTGTTTTTTGCATAGTGCAACATTTTTGTTCATTACTGCGTGTAAAAGTCAAGTTCAAGTAAACAGTTTTTAGGAAAAAATAGCAGTAACTATTTTTGGGAAGTGTCAAATGCTATTCAGTTAGACAATGAGCTGTCTACTGAAAATAAAATCTTTGAAAATGTTGTGGAAGTGGAAGGTTTGTGCTGCATTGTGAATTCAGCAGGAACATCAGTGGATTATCAACCTCCTGAAAAGCGATCAAAAATAATTCAAGAAAATGATATAGGCCAGGCTGTAAATCGTTGCTCCATGAACAATCATGAAATGTATGAGGTTTTTTTTACTAAGCCTTGAATCCTGGCCCTGAAGGTTTCTTGTGACAAGAAGGGGAAAAAAATAGATTTTTTTAGTCCTAAGTGGTTCAAGCAGTTTCCTTGGCTGTTGCACAGTGATGTCAAAGAGACACATTCTGCAAGGTGTGTGTATTATTTGGACTGCTGGCACTTCGAGAGTAGTGAATGTGTACCAAGAATGGACTGCTGGCACATCGAGAGTAGTAAGGTGTACCAAGAATGGACTGCTGGCACACCGTGTACCTCCTAACGTCGTAATTGTAGAGCCCTAAAAAGGCTATCGTCCCTGTAGGAGATCGTCGACTCCTTCAACTGGTAAAGGGCAATTTATGCACAACAGTGCAGCAATTACCCATGCAAATGAATGCTGGGGCACATGTCCCCTATAACAGTAGAGTGAACTCTGTCACACATGGGTCTTCGGAGTCGATGCCTGCAGTTCGCATAGGACTACTGTCATTGGACAGTAGAAGAGTAGAAAAAGGTTGCCTTCTTTGACGAATTGAGGTTTTTACTCCTCAAAAGTGATGGGCAGTGGTGAATATGGCGTCAAACATACAAGAACCAACACCCGGATATGCTTGTTAGTCAAGTACAGGCCAACGGTGGCAGTATGCATGTTTGGGGGATGTGTTCCTGGTATGACCTGGGACCGCTGGTACCACTGGATGGGCTCCTGAGGTGCCAGTGGCTACCTATCCATCCTCACCGACCGCATGCATCCCTTCATGTTGGACGTTTACCCTGGTGGTGATGGTGTCTACCAACAGACAATGCACCCTGCCACATTGCTAAGGAGGTGCGTGACTGGTTCAAGGAACATGACAGCCATGTATCCATTCTCCATTGGCCGGTGAAGTCAGCCGATCTCAATCCCATACAGCACTTGCAAGACTATTTGGATCGACATGTTCGACGTGCTGATCCACAACCACGTCATCTCCGAGACCTCCGTGCTCTGCTGCAATCCGAGTAGGCATGTGTGCCTCGGGCAACCTTCCAGTACCTCATTGCATCCATGCCACACCATCTCGCCACTGTCATCCGGGCCAAGGGTGGTTATTCCCCTTATTAGGTAGGTGGTCATATTATTCTGATATGACTGTGTATATTCAATATCTAACTGTTTTTTTCCAAGATGCTGTAGGTGGGCTAGTTTGTGTGTAATGTCAGATAAATTATATCATGCCAAAATATTGAAGCATTGAACAAGGTAACTTGAAAAGAAAAATTAAAACAGAAATGTTAATTTTTTTTCTCTTTAGGGCCCTGTTGTAACAGATAATGGAAATTTTATTCTGGATTGGAAATTTACCAGTGCAGTGAATTGGGAAGATGTCAATAAAGAAATAACATTAATACCTGGTAAGTTCATCAAAATTTTATTTATTTCCTTTTTGTTGTGAAGTGTAACTAGAAGTGCCTCCTTAAAAAAAAAACCAGATTTCATGTTAAATTAATACTGAGGAATATACAGTGCTAGAACATTTGTTTTAAATTGTTTAGTGGTTTTGTTAGACACGGTATTTGTTTTTCTTTAATGCATTGTCATTGTATCACATCACAGATATGATACTTTTCGGGTGTTCATGCTGGATATTTTTGTTGTGCATTGATGAATATTAGGAGAATTCAAATTCGTGCAGAAATAGTCCAAAGTAATTGAGGTAGTTGCCTTCAATGCACGATCTTAATAACAAAAGTCACTCACAATACAAATTTAAATTCGTTGGCTGATTTTAAATTTGTACTGTGAGTGACTCTTGTTATTAAGATTGTGCATTGAAGGCAACTACCTCAATTACTTTGGATTGATGAATATGTTTTTCTTCTCTTTGTTTCATTAAATATCATTTGTAGTTTATTGGCCAGGAAAATGTGTATCGAATGAGCCTTCCCTGACAAATTGAAGTTTCTACTCCAAATTATTTCACTCATCAAGTGTTTATGTATTACATTTTCCCCTAATTTTTTTATTATTTTTTGGTACATTTGTATGAGGTCCACAATTTTTGTCATAAATAATAGAACATTTCTTCTTCAGCACTTTTCATGGGTTTTTGATAACAAAGAAAATGCACAGAACTGTTTGTAATTATTTTAATATTATTCAGATTAATTTTAATATTATTCAAAATATCATTCAGAAGCAGTCTTTAAAATTTAAAATGTGATGTAGAAAAAACATTATACAACTTCCTCCCCTTTCCTGTGACATTTAGATAGCTTTTGGTGTGGTGATGCATACCAGCTCAATTTTAAGATTCCGAGTGCACCGCCATACCAGATAGATGTATATAATTTTATATTGCAAGATAGAGCCTGTGTACAAAATGAGCCTGCAAACCATAACTAGCCTGTTTAGGCATTAATAATTAAAGAAAGAAAAAAAAAACCCTCTTCTTCCAGACTTCTACTTGCTCCTCTGCGTGCAATTAACCAATGTCTTTCTCAACTGGGAATGCAGAATGAACTTCTGTCTGTTTCTATAGTACAGCCACATGAATTTCTTTGACCATTTGTTTCCTCTTGAAATGCTTTCGGCAGCTGGACATCCAGAAAGATTGGGCAGCGCTGCGATCTACATACATCGCTCAATAGAATAAGCTGGGAGCTGCCTCATGGAGGTAATGTGGCGAAATTTTGCCATGAGGTCCTGTGGTATGTGGCACCTTGACAAAATAGCCCAGACCAAAGTAGCCCTGACATCACAGCCAACACACAAAATTGCCTCCTATCAAAAGATGCTCAAATAGACCCATGTGGCTATGCCACTCCCAGTCTTTTGATTAACAGTATAATTTGTAAAGGACATGCATTACAATTTAATTATATTTTATGGTTTTCGTATTGTGTTTGGAAGAAATGTTCAGAATTACAGTTAAAATATTTCTTCCAGACACAGTACAGATGCTATGAAATACAATTAAATTGTAATCCATTTCCTTTATGAATTATGTTATAATTTTCATATGGAATGTTTAAAGTTCTCAACAATCTTTTTTGCACTAATAGCTCGCTTGAAGGATGGCATCGCTGTTTTCAGCAGACCCGCTCCAGGACGACAAAATGTTCAAGTTTTTGGATATTATCTGACTTACCATCCTTGTCATATTTACACCAAAAAACGGATTGTCATCTTCAAAATTTGTATTGTATGGATTGGTGTCATCCCATATTCCATTCATGTATTTAGTAAATTTGCAAAAGAAAAATTTAGTTTGAATACCTTTTGCTGAAAAAGCAACCCAAGGGGGAAACAAGAGGTAGTTTATGCCTATCTCTGCCTTGGCCGTGGACAGTAAATAAAATATTCAGAGTATGGAAGCAACTGAATAAAGAGTAACCAAGAAAACCTAGGAAAAGGACTTGGGAATCAGAAAAAGCAATGAAGTTGCAGATGTATTATAACTGCTATGGAGATTCTCAAGTAGCAGTGGGCTGGCGCAAGAATACATTTACAATACTTTTGAGAGGCTGCATGAAATTGGATTAGAAGCGTAGGACACAAGTAACATGGAAGAGATCTGCTCAAGGTCATTGTAGAAAAAAAGAGATAACCTTTATCCATCAACAAAAGTAAGTGTGCTCTAAAAATGGTTGGTGTTGTTGATATTGCTGATATATGATGTGTTTGATGCTAATGAATGTTGTGAGGTCTAATCCGTTGTTGGTTGTTATACGTTGAACAATGCCAGTGGTTGTGCATAAGAGTTTTTCTCGCAGTAATTTTTCCGTTGTTTTAAGTACATATTTGCTCTTAAAAGTAAAAAAAGTACCTGTGCTAAAAATGTGCTGCTAACAAATCAAAGGTAACAAAACCGATTAGGTGAAAAATGTGTTTGTATTATTGCGTTATCTATAAAACTACTAAACGCAAATGCCAGTGATCAATCACTTCATGAGAAAAGCTTTCATGTGACTCAAACGGTTTTAAGGTCAAAGACACACAAATCCTTGTTGAGAAGATTATAAAAACCAGCTAGAGTGGGGATAGTGTTCCTACGATCACTTCCAAATAAACGGCACTCTTTATATACAGAGTGTGAGAGAAATGCTCATAAGGCGACCAACAACCAGTTAAGTTTTGTCATGTAATGTTTTTGTGATTGTTGTTTTTCTTAACAGGATATTGTTTTTTTTCATTAGCTGCTAAAATGCTGCTGCAAAGAAATTGCTCTTTCAGTTGTTTGGCAGTTTTAGTGAAATGATATTTCATATTTTGTTCTAACTTGTTGTTAATAGTGTAATATTACTTTCAGGTGTTGTTGAAACAGGGTTATTTGTAAAAATGGCTACAAAAGCATATTTTGGCCAACCAGATGGTTCTGTGCTGGAACAAAATGCCACGTCATAGCTGTTTCTGTAGTTTTTTTATTATCCCATATTAAAGTTTTGCATTTACTTTCCAGAACATGCTTTTTCTTTTTTTAGTTGAACCATGCACTGTAACTAGGAGAACTCTTAGTCTCATTGTCCATGTCTTATTTTTGAACTTATTTTGTAATTTTCTGTTGTTATTGCATTTGTGAAACATTGTTCACTGAAAAGGAAAACTACATTGAAATGTTTGCGTATTTAGTTTGTACAGAGAGCATTTTTGTACAAGTTCTGTTAATTAATTGTTTACAATGTTTCAGACTTTTTCTTCAATAAAATATTAAAAAATCTGTGTTTAAAATCATTTATAATTTCAATATTTTTGCAAAAAAATACAAGCAATTTTTAATTTGGACTACATGTTTTATAATTATTATATACAGATTTGCAAACATACTCATTTTTTAATTTATTTTGTTAAATTCTTCTTACTTGAGTTGCAGTTTTTCTGAACTTTGAAATGATGTGGTCATTATGGTCTTATCATTTAAAATGTTTACATCTGGTTTGATCTGTATGCTCTTTCTTTTCATATCACAGAATTCATATTCTGTACGACTGTATTTTGCTGGTGCAAAATCTACTTTCACTATGTTTAATGAAATGTGTTGATTTTACATTTTGGTATATACAGTTCAGTTCAATTAATCCGTTTTTCTATCAGCCGAGTATACTTATTTTATTTTTTATTTATTTATTTATTTATTTATTTGCAAACTTCGACACAAAAGAAATTCTACCCTTTTTATGTAAAATTTACCAAGATTATCACAATCTGGGCCTCATTAGTGTTTTGCTTTGTTAACTCTTATTTGAAAATTCTTGACTTGTATTTTTTTTTCACATAAAATATATACAGGGTGTTTCAAAGGTGGTATGCAACTTTACTGGGGTACAAAAACTTACACGTTAACTCGGAAGACATACAGAAGGTGAGTCAGTTGCATAATATAGTGGAACACAGTAAGTTTCTACCACATCACTGGATTACTGAATTCCGCCACAGGAAGGCCTTCCACTTCAAACGCTTGCAAAATGGCGACTTTTTTAAAGATGCAGAACTAGCACATTGTGTGTTTTGGTTTGAGGAAACAAAGTCTGTAACTCAAGTTCAGAGGAATTTTCACATGCAATTCGGCAAAGAACCTCTAAGTACGTGTACCATCTATGTGTGGCACAATAATTTTGTGAAAACAGGCTGCTCTATTCGTCATAGAATGTCAAGTGATCAGCCGGGTGCCTCTGACGCTGTTGTGGACAAAGTGCATGAGAGCTTCGTTTAGAAGTCCTTGAAAGTCAATGAAATGTGCATCTCAGGAAACTGGCATTCTGCATGTGATTGTGTGGCATTTTCTGCGACATCGTCTGCATTTCAAGCTGTACAAATTTACCATTGTACACTGGCTGAAAACAAATGATGGTAAGATATGTAAAGATTCCTGTACAGAAAAAGATTATAGTCTGGATACTATCATTTTCAGTGATGAGGGTACTTTTCATGTAAATGGTCAGTAAAGTCAACACCCATATCTTCAGAATTTCAGAAAGCAAACATCCACATGCCACCATAGAACATATCATAGAACATGTTTGTGACAGCCCAAAAGTTAATGTTTTTTGTGCCATGAGCATGAAGAAAGTGTATGAGCCATTCTTTTTTTGCTGAGTCTACCATTACTGGTATTGTGTATTTCGACATGCTGCAACAATACCTCATCCGGCAATTAGACGATGATGACCATGACAGATACTTACATTTCCAGCAAGATGGAGCACCTACCCATAATAAACACCCATTTCCAGGTAGGATGATTGATAGATGTGTGCCTGTAGCATGGCCATCTCATTCCTTCAACCGCACACCACTAGATTTTTACTTGTATTGCTTTGCTAAAGATTGTATCTACACTGCTGGCCACCCAAAATGCAACACCAAGAAGGAATCATCCGATTGGCCTGAAATTCGCAGCATGCGTCACCCGCGAGAGGACATGCAAACGATTAGCATTGCAGGGCACATGCAAATCATGTGCGCCCGGCACGCCACCCAGAAGCACTAAAAGAAGGGTACACAGAAGGCGGGGTGTAAGTAGTGGAAGTGTGTTGTGCTGCCGGACCTGTGCGTGGGAAGCTTCTTGATGCCTCGTCGCAGAATACGGCAGTCATTCCAGCACGTTTCGGAGTTAGATAGAGGACGAATAGTGGCTTATCGCGACAGCGGTTTATCGTACCGAGACGTCGGCGCCCGTGTGGGACCACGTCCAGCCACGGTGAGGCGAGTATGGATTCAGTGGGTGCAGGAGGGACGGACGGACGGACCGACGTGAGCGATTGCCGCAGCCTCGGCACACCACCGAACGAGAGGACCGGCATGTTGTGCGGTGGGCATTGATGGCTCGCACTGCCACATCACGAACGTTACCGCAGGAATTAGGGTGTGTTGCGCAACAACCTGTGTCAGCACGTACCATTCGATGTCCTCTGCAGGAGCGGTGACTTGTCTCACGGCGCCCATTGCACCGATTACCATTGACGTTACACCACCGGCTAGTGCGGCGGCAGTGGGCCGTTGAACGCCGCACCTAGACTACAGAATCGCACGATATTGTCTTCTCCGACGAATCCCGCTTCTGCCTGCAACACTACGATGTTCTGATCTGCGTGTGGCGGCACCGCGGCGAGAGACTGTATTACGCCTGCATTATGCATTGCCATACCGGTCCGTCGCCTGGCGTTATGGTTTGGGGCGCAATTAAATATGACACCCGCACCCCTCTGGTACGCATCGCCGGTACACTCAACAGCCACCACTACGTCTCCGACGTTTTGGAGCCTGTAGGACCTGCCAGCGGCCATGTTTCAACAGGACAACGCGCGCCCGCATGTGGCACGCATCGTGCAACAATTCTTCACGGCCTACCAGGTGTCATTGCTGCCGTAGCCCTCCTGTTCTCCCGATATGTCGCCCATTGAACACATCTGCTCGCTGATCGGCAACAGAGTGGCCCGGCAAGTACCACCTGCGGCTACGCCTGATGAACTGTGGCAACATGTGAAAGCAGCCTGGACCGACATACCCCAAGCCCACATCCAAAGCCTCTTTCTTTCGATGCCGCAGCGTGTAGCGGCAGTTATTGCCAGCCATGGGGGGCACACAAACTATTGATGTCTGTGTGTTCCGCAAGTCGCACGGGCCTGTAAGCTCAATCATTTCATCTGTGTATCAGTTGTTATGTGTCCAGTAAATCTGGCTTTGCTATCTCGTGTCCTTCTTGGTGTTGCATTTTGGATGGCCAGCAGTGTATGTAGCACTACTACCAACCAATATCGATGAGCTTCATACAAGAATTACTGCCACTATTGCTGCTGTTACACCCGATATGCTATGCTATGTTATGTATGCAGGAAATCGACTGTAGGTTGGACATCTGCAAAATTACTGTAGGCAGTCACATTGAAATTTGACTCTGTGTTGAAACTTCAAGTGTTACTTAACATTTGCACAGTAAGACTAATTGTTCATCTGTTACTATTTCCTTTCTGTTGCCTTTCAAAGTTGTATAAACCCTTTTGAAACACCCTGTATTTGCATGAAGTCCACTTTTGTTTTTTTGCAGAAAAAAAAAAGGTGTCGGTACTCAGTACCTAAATGTTAATTGATTTAGCATATTCAGAGGTATAACTAGGGCGGGGCAGATGGAGCGGCTGCCCCGGGCGCAGCTCAAAAGGTGGGTGCAAAAATCACTGCTTACAATCTTACAAAGATTGGAATCCAAACTTTTGCACCAGTTTCTTGTAGTTTTTTTTCGTGCCATACTTTGTCATTTACACATTTACAGAATACTTTTTTTAATACGTTTCGCCAATTTTGGTAGACTTGTCAAATTCGCATTTCTTCATAATGTTCAGGAAATGTTATTTTCTCATATTCATAAACCGCGGTTGTAAAGTCCGTCCAACTAAAGAACCACGACGACCTCCATTGGCGACAATTGAGTCTACACTTTATCTTTTTATTATTATTTTTTCATTGCAGGTTTAAGGACTACCATGAGCCACTCATCGGGCTATAAAAGCAGTCGCCTGTCCCTAATTTTGGGCTCATTGGTTCCAGGGAAGGGAGCGAGCCAGCTTCGTAAGACAAACACAACATCCATGCCACTTCACCACAATTCAAACCCGGACCCCTTTTGGACGAATGATCAGAAGCCATCGCTTAGACTACTGCGCCACCGGGGTGGCGCTTTATCTTTTCTAGGTGTGACTGCAAGATAAGGATGTCATTAATATTTTTTAATTTTCTTTGGGATTATTCGACAATTACTACGATCTGCATTCAGTTCATTTGATATGGTATTGGAGGTCCGAACTCCGAAGAAGTTCAGAAAAATTGTAGGAATAGTATGTGTATGTGTATATAAGATAGAAAAACAGGGGGGGAGGCACATATTTTGTAGTTTGTCCCGGACACAGAAATGCCTAGTTATGCCTTCTGCATACTCTTCTGCAATGTTATGAATGACTTATTTCGGGATAATTATTCTCGGAAATATTGGCAAAAACTCTCTTCAGCCAAATGAAAAAAGTTTGAAATATTGATAAAAACTCTTCAGCCAAATAAAAACACATGAACTTTTTCATTTGGCTGAAGAGTTTTCATCAATATTTCCAGAGATATCATTAACTTTAGAAATTGAAAAAGATAATTCAATTTCATTTCTTAATTTGCTGTCAATTAAGAAGAAAAAAACAATTGTGCGCATGACTATAAAGTTTATAAAAAACCCACCCGCATTCCTATTATTATTCCATAAAATTCAGCATATCCTATTAATCATAAATACAACAGTTTACGAATGTTAGTAAAAAGAGCATTCACCCACTCTTCAAAAAAAGTTTAGAGAGAAGAATTGACCTGAATTAAAGACACTGCAAAAATGTTGGGATATCAATCAAAAGTTGTCAACAAATTAATATTAAAAACAAATGACAAAAAAGAAAATTTGGGTTTTACACAGGAATAAAGGAAATTACTTACAAAAACGTTGGAATTTAACTCAAGAATGGCAACACCTACTATAGTGTAGTTTTGAGGAAGGATAGGGGTGTTACCCACAAAAATTTGACTGCAAGTAATTTCCTTTATTCCTGTGAAAAACCCATAATTTACTGAAATCTATAGTGTATCAAGTCCAGGAACAGCCATGACATCAAATATTACCAAGAAAATTTGGTTAGAAAAAAGTTAAAAATAAAAAAATACAGTGGATAATTCCCTTACATTAAATCTGTTAGTGCAAAATTGGGTAAAATAGGGCAAAAATATAACTGCTATTTTGGACAATCCGTTTCTTACATTAAAAATATGTTAGTCAACAACAAATATCGCCTAAAATTATTAGCCAGAGCAGGAATTTATGAAATTCCAATTTCTCAAAAAAGAAAAAGGAAAAAAAAGCCTGAAAAATGTCATACATAAGCTGCACAAAAAACAACAATAAAAAAAACATAAGCTAAATCAGCATTTAAAAAATTGGGAAAAAAAGAAAGGAATTAAAAATTGCCCTTATTAAATACTGCTGATAAAAAAAAGTTTTTCCTAAATTTGATAAATTTAACTTCTTGCTTGTCCAAAAAAATGGGAGTGAAATTAGAATAGCCAAGTCCGTTTTTATATATAAAAGTCAAATATGCAATAATACTGATCAAACCAGTCTGGCTGTTCCATAGAGATTTAATTTATAGGGAGAAAAATTTTAAGATTATTTGTTTTTAAAAGAAAGGATAAAATGTAAAAAAAGAAAAATAATAAACACCTACACACACACACATACACACAATAATAAGAATGAAAATTAGCGATCACGAGACTGCAGCACATATTACCAAAAATGAGATGTATGAAACGTCGTTTGTTCGACGATATGCGTCCAAAAGTAAGACTGCTCCGCGCACCAAACGTTTCAGTGGGTCGAGGAGAGAAAAAAAAAAATACAAAGTAATATGGTTTTGAGAACGCCACACGATGTGGCGAAAGGCCTCAGCCGAATGGAAGCTGTCTGCCTTTAATCCACGTGTTACCAGAAGAAAGAGGGACAAATTATGTAGGATTTCATCTATTATATTAATAGTTATATACCTAATACACACACAATGACGTAGTAATAAAGTTAACAAGTATTATATGTACAAAAAATTGATTAAAATATGAGTTTGCTGAAAAAATGAGTTATGAAAAAAAGTATAAAATTAATAAAAACAAAAAATATAATCTAAATTGATCAAGTATATATTTACTACTTAATGTATGAAGGCTTGTCCCTCCGCGATGACGTAAAAAAGAACGGAGAGTCAGGAGAGTAACATGCTTTAAATGTGGGAAAATAAATAGATCTAGAAGAAGAATTTGGGTCGCGGATGGCCTAGTGGGCAACGTTCGTGACTGCCACGGAAAGGGCCTCAGGTTCGATCCCAGGCAGGTACGAACGCTCGATCCACTAAATATCTGCCGTGCGTCGGATGAGCACGTTAAGCCGTCGGACCCCGGGTACTGGCCCCCGGTAATAAATAAGTGCGTCTTTCTCACCCTTTCTACTTCGCTTCCGTGTCACTTTCCTATCGGGCGCTCTAGCCCAAATCTCCTAGTTTCCTATTTCTAAGGGTTGTTTAAGACCTGAAGTCAGACACTCCCTCCCTAAAATCCTCTACATATGATCATGATCTAGAAGAAGGTGAGTTATGTCAGTCTTACGAGATTATTTGTTTAATTTTGATTTGACACGTTTTTACGTAAAAACCTTCTAAGAATGTTTTTGGCATCTTAATAGGCAGTTGTGAAAGGTCGATAAGACACCAGATAACACAATCTGAAATGCAGGAAAAGTCGTATGGCTTATGACCATTCGTCCGAGAAGGTTCCGGGTTCGAATAAAAAAATATGAAAAAAAAATAGAAAATATGCGAAGAGTATTCTTCATAGCTGTAGCTATGCTGAGTTTTTTAAAAACCGTGTCCTGGAAGCAGAGATAGAGAGGCCGCAGTGGTCTAAGCGCTGGCTTAAGACAGTTTGTCCGACATGGGTCCGTGTTCGAATCCCGCAGAGGCATGGATTTTGTGTTTGTACTGAGGGTCAGTCGAAAGTTTTGCAATATTTGGATTACTTCATATGTACCTTTAAGGCGAAAGCTGACTAGCATTCAAAGTATAGGCCATCGTGTTGCACCGTCTTTAGCCATCTATCTGCCAGTTCTTGTGCTTCGAGGCGAAGAACTCATTCACCCCAGTGGCCACCTCCTGGTTGTTGAAGTGCCGCCCGCGAAGGAAGTGGCCATGGACCGGAACAAGTAATAATCCGACGGGGCAAGGTCCGGGCTATATGCTGTGTGTGGCATCAATTCCATGCCCTCAAGCTTCTGGAGTTTTGATGGGGTCGTTCGCGCAGTATGATGCCGAGCGTTGTCCTGCTGTGGGAGAGCGCGCTTTCTGTTCACGAGTGCGGGATACTTCTCCAAAACGGCATACACCCGCTTCAGCTGTTCAGAGTAGAGGTTGGCGTTGATGGTCCGACTGTCTGGAACAAATTCGTAATGGATTATCCCCTCGAAATTCCACCAGACGCAGAGCATTACCTTGTGCTCCAAGCGCCCACGTTTGGCAACAGGTTCAGAAAGCTGGCACGGACTGAACCACTGCCGTTGTATATTAGGATTACGGAAATAGACCCACTTTTCATCGCACGTAACAATTCTCTTGATGAAACGTACATCGGGTGGGTTTTCTAGGAGTTTCGTGCACACTTCCACTCAGCAGTTTGCTTTTTTTTTTTTTTTTTTTTTTTTTTTTGGGTTGGAGGTTTAACGACCACCGTGAGCAACTCAATGGGCTCTTAGCAGGTGGCGCAGTGGTCTAAGCGATGGCTTATGATCGTTCGTCCGAAAGGGGTCCGGGTTCGAATCCCAGCCAGGCATGGATGTTGTGTTTGTCTTACGGCACTGGCTCTTTCCTTTCCCTGGAACCAGTGGCCCTAAATTAGGGACGGGCGACTACTTATAGCCCATTGAGTTGCTCACGGTGGTCGTTAAACCTCCAATCAAAAAAAAAAATATGTCCAGCTCGCCTGATAATCTCCGGGTGCTGGTTGTCGGGTTTGCCTTTACGGCCTGGCGCACGGCTCCCGAATCCACCGTTCGCGGCCTACCTGACCTTGGCTGATCGTCGAGGTTTCTGTTACCTGAGCGAAATTTTTTGAACCATCTGGTTGCGGTGCTGTGGTCCATAGATAGAACCTTCCCCTTTCGCATGACAAATATTTCGTTTTGTTTGAGCAGCGTTATGGCCGAGTTTAAACTCTTAAAGCAAAAGTTCCCTAATTAGCTGGTTGCGGCTGTTCATCTTTTAGGCGTCCCAACTACAGAACGACGGCATACAATGCTGTTCACAGCAACGACTACCACTTTATATCCCTTTCGACTGACTACAGTGCGCGACTTGAACTATGTAGTTCAAACACGTGACATAGCCGCCGCAGCAGCACATGCGCTTATGCAAATATTGCAAAACTTTCGGCTCACCCTCTGTATCACAGCACTGGCTTTCTGCCTTCCCTGAAACCAGTGGCCCTAAATTAGGGATCGATGACTGCTTATAGCCCATCGAGTTGCTCACAGTGGTCATTAAACCTTCAATCAAAAAAGAAAAAAAAAGTTATCAGCTGTATGAGAATATTTTTCCTGCCGCCCCGGTGGCGCAGTGGTCTAAGCAATGGCTTCTGATCGTTCGTAAGGGGTCCGGGTTCGAATCTCGGTGAGGCATGGATGTTGTGTTTGCCACCCCGGTGGCGCAGTGGTCTAAGCGATGGCCTCTGATCATTCGTCCGAACGGGGTCCGGGTTCGAATCCCGGTGAGGCATGGATGTTGTGTTTGTCTTACGGCTCTGGCTCTCTCCCTTCCCTGGAACCAGTGACCCTAAATTAGGGACGGGCGACTGCTTATAGACCATTGAGTTGCTCACGGTGGTTGTTAAACCTCCAGTAGAAGAAGAAGAAGAAGATGTGTTTGTCTTACGGCACTGGCTCTCTCCCTTCCCTGGAACCAGTGACCCTAAATTAGGATGGACGACTGCTTATAGCCCATGAAGTTGCTCATAGTGGTCGTTAAACCTCCAATTAAAAAAAAATATATTTCCCCAAGTGACAGATTAACCAGCGAACGTAACTTGCAGTTTACAATGCAGTATTTAGATCTGTCTACTGGCCTATCTATATATCCATCCAGGTAGTGAAAGTGTTATGCTAAGTAAAACGCTATGGAAGATGGTAGTAAAAGACATTAATGAGAACATTTTTTTTTTTTTTTTTTTTTTTTTTTTTTGATTGGAGGTTTAACGACCACCGTGAGCAACTCAATGGGCTATAAGCAGTCGCCCGTCCCTAATTTAGGGTCACTGGTTCCAGGGAAGGGAGAGAGCCAGTGCCGTAAGACAAACACAACATCCATGCCTCACCGGGATTCGAACCCGGACCCCTTCGGACGAATGATCAGAGGCCAACGCCTTAGACCACTGCGCCACCGGGGCGGCAATGAGAACATACACAGTCGTATCAGAATATGATCATCTACCTAATGGGAATAACCACCCTTGGCCTTGATGACAGCGGCGATACGGCGTGACATGGACGCAATAAGGTCCTGGAAGGTTGTCCGAGGCACACGTGCTCACTCGGATTGCAGTAGGGCACAGAGGTCTCGGAGATGACTTTTTTGTGGGTCGGCACGTTGAACCTGTCGATCCAAATAGTCTCACAAGTGTTCTATGGAATGGGGGTCGGACGGTTTCGCTGGCCAAGGGAGAACGGAGGCATCGCTGTCGTGTTACTGGAACCAGCCACGCACCCACTTAGCGACGTGGCAGGGCGCATTGTCTTGTTGGTAGACACCACCACCAGGGTAACCGGCCAACATGAAGGGATGCATGTGATCAGCGAGGATGGACAGGTAGCTATTGGCACTCGGGGACCTATCAAGTGGTACCAGTGGTCCCAGGTCGTACCAGTAAAACATTCCCCAGACATGCACACTGCCACCTCTGGCCTGTACTTGACCGACAAACGAGCACGCGGGTGTTGGTTCTCGTGTGTTTGACACCGTATCCGCCACCTCCCGTCACTTCTGAGGAGTAGAAACCTCGATTCGTCGGAGAAGGCAACCTTTTCCCACGCTTCCACTGCCCAGTGACGGTAGTCCCATGCGAACTGCAGGCGTCGTTACCGATGGACCTGTGTTAACATGGGCGCCTTGACGCAGGGTCGACTCCGGAGACCCATGCGTAACATGGTTCGCTCTGCTGTTATCTCAGACACGTTCCCCAGCTTTCATTTGCTTGGTCAATTGCTGCACAGTTGCGCGTCAATTACCCTTTACCAGTCGACGGAGGCGATTGATAAAGGGTAATAATGCGCCTGGTACCAGTTGACGGAGGCGAGTGGTAAAGGGTAATTGACGAGCAACTGGATCGATGGCCTCTGGGGCTGCACAGTTCTGACGTTGGGGGATATTCGGTGTGCCAGCGATCCATTCTTGGATCGCGAACAGCCCACGAAGTCTGCTGTTTTTGAGATGCTTTCACCCTTGGCGTGGTAGCCGATGATCATTCCTTTTTGAACGTCCGTCAAATCACTACATCTGCCCATTGTGCTTCAGTGACGTACTATGGCTCATCTGTCCTGGCTGGCTGCTTATATCCCCGTGTGGTCGACCTTGTCATATGCACTCCGTGACGCGCCTGGGCGGGTACTCTGTGATTCTGGGGGTGGTCATATTCTGATACGACCGTGTATAGATAGTGTAAACGTGTGTATCGAATTAAAGAATAAAAAATTCCTAAACAGGTGTTGAATGCTATGGTACCATACCCCAGAAGAATAAGAGGGATTTAAAGTGTACAATCAGCTGTTGGTGATTGAGGAAACTATCGTTGAGGCAATAAATCTAGCAATGGGCAGAAAGAGATTCAGAAAGTTCATTGTAAACAGGAATTAATTTGTTTATTATAGTGGTTTCTGCTAAATGCAGGCTTGTGTGTACTGGTACGCAATAATGAGATGATAATGATAAAAACAGCATTATGAACTCTACTGAAGATTGCTTGAAAACGTTCTACAGCTGATGTTAGATTTTGAATCTGAATTCACTGAGGAATGCTTTGATATATTGTCTTCAGTCAGAATCCTATCGCCTGGCAGTTGGCACTAACACATCTTTTTGCAAGAATGCGTGTGCGCAGATTTTCAGCACCTCTTTTGTAAAAATGTTCGTGCTTATGTTATCGGTTTGTCCGTCCATCCGTCTGTGGACTCATATCTCTGCAACTAACAGTCCGATTTGAAAAATTCTTTTTGCATTTGGGAAGCTTGAAATGTGCGAATGATGATCCTTTATTTCGTATTTTTTTTTTTTTTTCACGATGTACAATTTTGCTGCTACAGATGCTATTGGCGTAAATGCAGATGCTATCGAATTCAAAATACATTTTATTCCATATATTTGCTTCTAAACGTCCGATTGAAAAAATTCTTTCACCTTTCGATTCCATTTATGTCGAAGACTATTTTAGGTATAATCACTTTTTCAAGTTACGCATAGATTTTCCGCTAGGGGCGTAAAAGTAAACTGCGTTCTTCCCGATATCTCTGCTTCTAAAACTGAGTTGAAAACTTTTTTTCTTCAGAGGATACAGGTCCTGATGAGAAATCAGGACCTGTATCCTCTGAAGATATATATAATTTCTAACTTTTGGTAGAGAATGGTTTGGCCACCAGTGGTTTAATTGTTAATTTCTGTTTCTGTTGCATTTGCAGCAAAATCTGAGCTTCTAAAATCTCTATTGAAAAAATTCGTTCGTGGTCAGATACTAAGCACATCGAAAAACCTTTTGAGAATATTTTCTTCTTAAAATAATGCATGGCTTTTCCGTCAGGAGCGTAGAAGCATATCTTATTTTTGTAGATATCTCTGCTTCTAAGAGTCCGATTTGAAAACTTCTTTCTTTGCTGGAGAGCGTTTCCGCTGCGAAATGTTTCTCATATATTTCAAATTTTTCTTAACGAACAAGTCTGCCACCAGAGAGCGTAAGTTCACGTTTTCATTTACAGCAATATCTGCGGAACTAAAAACCTGATTGAAAACTTCTTTCTTCGGTCATAACTGTGCAAACTCTATATGCGTGTTTTCTTCCCAAAATAATGCACAATTTCGTCGCTAAGGAGCGCAACTGTTTAATCTGTTTTTCTCAATATCTCTGCTTCTACATGTTTGTTTTAAAAAATTCTTTCAAAAAGCAGATGTGATTTACCTTGTAGAACACTTTAGACTAGTAGTATATGAGGAATTTTGTAGTTCATAGTTCTGTCGGTAGGTCGTGGGTCTAGGTTCTAGTCGTGTACGACAGTTTGCAGCTGTATCACCGCTTGTGAAACACTGGAGAAATTTTTCTTCACTGTATGCCATTCGCTACACTAGAGATGTAGAGCATTATCCTCTTTAAATAATGCTCAGATTTCCCGCTAGGTGGCATAAAGGAAGAAAGCTTTTTCACGGTATTTCTGTTTCCGTTAAACGTATTTGAAACGTTCTTTTTCCCTTCGCATAGCTTTTTCGATGCAGAATCTTTTTCGCTTATTTTCAACTTTCCCATTATGCAAAATTCTTCCGCTAGAAGGCATAGAGTTACATAATGTTTCCTTCTCTCGTATATTTCTTCTTTTACCTGTTCGATTTGAAAATCTTTTTGTCTGTGATATACCTTCCTTGTGCTATGAGAAACTTTTTGTACGCCATTTGTTAATTTTCGTAACATGCTCTTTAACCGCTAGTGGAACTTAGCAGATGCTTCTATTTTTGATGTTTTATCGATTGTTGAAACCGGTTGATTGTTTTCCTAACCGGTTCCATTGACTTTGATAACTTTGATAAATTTAATTCGCTTCAGAACGGATTCAAAAGACGCGCTTATTACAACCGAAACTTCGGTGTCATCTTTCTTGCTCAAAATATTTTCAGAAGCCTCATTATTCCATTTCCCGTGAAACCGTTGAATCCACTATTATCCCTTCCGTATACTCTTCTGGTGATGTTCTTTCAGGTATTTTTGTTTTTGTTTCGGGGTTAACTATCACCATGAGCAACTGTAAGGGCTATAAGCAGTTGCTTATCTCTAATTTAGGGCCACTGGTTCATGAAAAGGAAGGAAGCCAATTCTGTACGACAAATGCTCCAATCATGCATCATCCAGGACTTCAACGTGAGCCCATCTCGGACAACAGTCATAAATCGGCACATACCATTGCGGTACCAAGGCCAAAAAAAAAAAAAAAAAAAAAAAAGCTTCTGATTCCATAAAGCAATCAGCAATGTATATTTTATATTGTTGTTTTTTTTATTTGAGGTTTAACGACCACCGTGGGTAACTGAATGGGTTATAAGCAGTCTCCCGTTCCTAATTTAGGGTCACTGGTTCCATGGAAGGAAGAGAGCCAGTGCCATAAGACAAACACAACATCCATGCCTCACCGGAATTCGAACCCGGACCCATCTCGAACGAATGGTCATAAGCCACCCCTTAGGCCACTAGGGCGGCATTGGTATTTTTACTGCAGGTTAAAATCTAAAATGAATTGACACACATACATGAAGTTAATTATGGATTTTTTTGTAGTTCACATTTATGAGCTATTGGCTGACTTGAACGAGTTGTAATTACGGGCTCGCTGTCCTTGTGGCGCAGTGGTCTAAGACCGTTTGTCCGAGTGGGTCCAGGTTCTAGTCGAGAATGACTCATGGGTAGTGCATTTGTCTTAAGACACTTGACAAACGGTTTGAAGCCAGTGCTTAAACCTCTGCACTAACGGGGCAGCCAATTTCAACTTTTTTTTTATTTTTGTGATTAGAGGTTAAACGACCACCGTGAGCAACTCAATGGACTACAAGCAGTCACCCGTCTCTGAGTTAGGGCCACTGGTTCCAGGGAGAGAGAGCTACTAGTGCAGTAAGACAAACACAACATCCATGACTCACCGTGATTCGAACCCGTACCCCTTACGGACCAATGAACAAAAGCCGTCGCTTAGACTACTGCGCCCCCGGGGCTGCCTTCAACTTTTGAAACTAATTTACTTCTTTTTAATTGAGGTATAACAACCACCGTGAGCAACTTTAAGAACTATAAGAAGTTGCCCTTCCCTAATTTGGGGCACTGTTTCCTGAGAAGGGGCAGCCAGCACCTTGGAACTAATAGTACATCAGTAGTGTTTTATCTGATACTCGAAACCTGGCCCAACTACGATTAATATTCAGATGCCCGCTTCTCTGACCACACTAACCACTTGGCCATGTAACTTCTTGGGTAAGTTAATCTCTTTGAGCAGTTTATCTACATCAGATGACAAATAAAAATCCCTGTCTCACCCTGAGTTAATTTTAAACCAGTTACCGATATTTCTTTCCACTGTTGATTGTTAGAAGGCGCTTATTGTTAAAACTTGTAATTGGTTTCAATAGCCTGCCTTTCACTCCATAAGTCTTTAGTGCACTGAACGATTTGTTGCCAGGTACTCGGACAAAAGCCTTATCGAAACCAATGGACACCATAAATAAATCTTTCATTTCATAAAGTTGGTTCTAAATTAGGGTCGGGCGACTCCTTAGAGCTTTAGACGCTCATGGGGTCGTTAAATCTCTGGGCGATGGTGGAGAGAAGCTTTCGTGCTGGGAGTAAATAAATGATACGTTTATTGAACCGAATCCTAAAGGTGTGAAAGATTAGCGTTTTGTCTCGTAACTGGATTTCTCTTCGTCACATTTATGATGTTCCTGTTCAACGCCTTGTGTTACGAACTCGCCTTCCGGCACTTAATACAGTTTGGAGAATCGCCTAAAGAAATGTTGTTTTTAATGGTACTGAGGTGGAAGTTCGGAACTTAAAATGGATGGATAAGTCACGGTACTGCCGTTCTCGAGATCCTTCCTCACAATACGCAGCCCTTCTGCCTCCAAGGCGGCTGAAATACTTTTTTTATTCTGGATTTAACGACCATCATGAGCAACTCATTGGGCTATAAGCAGTGGCGCGTCCCTAATTTGGGGTCATTGGTTCCAGGAAACGGACGGGAGAGGGCTAACGCCGTAAAACAAACACATCACCCAGGACTCGAACCCAGGCCCAACTCGGACGAAACTCCAAAGCTATTGCCTTAGATCCCTCGGCCACTGGTGCGGCCGTGGCACTATTTACTGTCGTTACTATTGACTCTTCGAAAATGTTTTTTGGTTATGTATGGATGATTGGACTGGTCCGCCCATCAGAAGCACGAAAACTTACTTTAACTGTCCGTTCTGACAAGATGTAATTATTTTCAGATTCCCAAAATAATTATTGGGCATATTTTTCATTCCTTGTGCATCCCCACATAGGCCTCCCCGGTGGCGCAGTGAGCTAAACGCTGGCTTCTGACCATTCGTCCGAGATTGGTCCGGGTTCGAATCTCGGTGAGGCATAGATGTTGTGTTTGCCTTACGGCACTAGCTCCCTTCCTTCCTGAAACCAGTGTCCCTAAATTAGGTACTGACGATAGCCCACTGAGTTGTTCACGGTGGACGTTAAATCAACCAATCGAGAAAAAAAAAATCCCCATTCAGTCAGATTGTGTAGACACACCTAGACTCGTGACTCAATTCACGAAACTCGACTCCTGGACTCGCCGCTTTATTCTCGAAACTGAGAATCAGAAAATGCATTTTTGCCGCCGTACGCGACTTCTTTTCTGGCCATTTTAAGGCCACATGAACATCGCGGCCAGGGCTTTTCAAAGACATAAATGTTAGGTATGTTTAAGTGTCCTCCTCTTTCAGTGCTTGTATTCTTTTCCTAGCTTTGCTCTTTCCCCTTTAATTTGTTTTCCACGCACTGTTGTTATTAGTCTTACTTCTTTCCATTTCTTATTTTTTACCAAAAGAGACCATGACGCCACCTTTATGTGAAGGCTGTGAGCGATCTGTGTCGTGGGATGTCTTGCGTGACTGATTTAGGTTGAATGCCTAAGTAAAAGTTGCCCTCAGTCATGTATTGACTTTGGCTTCGACTCACGGTGAGTTTGTTTCTATTTAACTCATAGTGTGGATTCAATTACATTTTGTATGAACCTGCGACTTATCTTTTATAGGATGACTGGATAAATCTAGTTTACATGTTCTTTTTTATAAAAGCATTTCAGTTAACTGTCTCTCTATATATCCACATGTGTATGTGCATGGGATGTAAGGTCAGGTGATGCGTAACATCACAGCCTCTCCTTGACAAATGTCAACCCCGCCTTCTCGTGGTACATCCTGTTCCCACTAAAGGGGCTCTGACGACCGCCAATAGCGGTATAACTATACCATCGGGATTAGAGGAAATGCTATCCCACACTCACCAACCCGCTTGGCCAGCGTGGTGAGTTATGGCCAAACCCCTCCAAAATGACTCCACAACTTAAATCTTGGCCCTCAGTCTCCGGCAGCTGGAATGTACCTGGCCAAGGCAGCGGCCAGTGCGACATGAAGGCAGAGGGTGCTAAGAATCCAAGACCACATGGAAGATGGGTGGATGAAATTCGAAAGTATGCGGGAGTGACATGGAGGAGACTGGCACAAGACGGACCGTTGTGGAGGAAACTTGGGGAGACCTTCGTCCAGCAGTGGATTGATAATGGTTGACAATGATGATGATGATGATATGTGCATACGAAAGAAACAAAAAAAATATAATAAAGGGTAACATAACTGTAGCATTATTTTTCAATGTAGTCTCCCTGCAGTTTCACACTCTTTTTAAAGGTTCACATACGTAGCTTACTTCATTCCATTGGAGAAGGATGTCCCCAAAGCCACCTCTTCAGATGAGGTATCTTCATTATTTTCATAGAGGTAAAACGCACGTGAATTAAAATATGTAAATTTTTATTTTATCAAACAATATAATTTTCGATCAAAATATATATCATCAACCGTTTTCAATCTACTGCTGGATGAAGGCCTTCCTAAGTCTTTTCCACATGAAGGCCTTCCTAAGTCTTTTCCACATGAAGGCCTTCCTAAGTCTTTTCCACATGAAGGCCTTCCTAAGTCTTTTCCACATGAAGGCCTTCCTAAGTCTTTTGCTTTTGAATTTGATCCACCCATCTCCCACGTGGTCCACTTTTAGATTAATACTGAGATCAGAAATCCTGTCCCCATGGTACCCAATCTAGTATTCCAGTTGTCGAATGGTGGTCAGTTCTACCAATACACCGAAAAACCAAAACATTATGACTAGCTTGTGTTTATGCGAATCGGGGAAACTGCAGGTAAACGACGACGCGTGTGAAGGTCGTGAAACGGTATGAATAACACATGAAACTGAGTTCTGTTAATCAGTGTTATTCTTGTTCTTCAGATGGGAAAGGCTGCGGACTTAAGCGAGTTTGACAAAGGTCAAGTTGTAATGGCCAGACGACTGTGTCAGAGCATTCCCGAGACGGCAAGGCTTGTTAGGTGCTGCTCACTGCCAGGTGTGGTTAGAACCTCCGAAACGTGGTCCGAGGAGAGATAAACTGCGAACCGCCGGCAAGTTGCAGGCCGACCAGGGCTCATCGATACTAGAGGTAAGCAAAGGTTATCCCGTATGGTACGAGCCAACAGAAGGGATGCTGTGGCACAACGTGCCAGCAATTTGAATGCTAGTGACAGGAGTAATGTCACACAAAACACAGTACATCGAACCCTGCTGTGAAAATGGTGATCCGTAGTCGCAGCCGCTCCAAGTTCCCGTACTAACGGTTCACCCTCGGGAGCGCCTACAGTGGGCACGCGAGCATCATAACTGGACCTTGAATGATTGAAAGAAGGTCGTCTGGTCCGATGAATCCCGTGTCCTGTTGCACTATGTGGACGACCAGATAGGTGTGCGTTGCTTTCCTGGGGAAATGTTGGCACCGTGGAAAGAAAAAAGCCGGTGGATTAAATATAATGCTTTGGTCAGTGTTCTGATGGTCCAGTCATTCATGTGGAGGAAACTATGACGTCTACCACCTACCTAAACATCATTTCAGACCACACTGTAAAAAAATAACTGTAGATTTTACGGTTTTAAACCGTTTTCCAGGGTGCCAACATAAAACCGTAAAATCTACAGTTTTATGCCGTGTTGGAACAAACACAATCAACACATTCGTTCCAGCCAAATTTTTGTGTTTTCGTGATTATTTGGACTGTGACTTGCTCCAGCCAAATTCTGTGCTGTTTTTTTCATTAAATGCGGTGTTGGAGCAAAGCTATAGCTTGCTCCAACACCGCATTTAATGAAGCAAAGCTATAGCTTTGCTCCAACACCGCATAAAACTGTACATTTTACGGTTTTGTGTTGGCACCCTGGAAAACGGTTTAAAACCGTAAAATCTACATTTTTTTACAGTGCAGATATGTCCTTTCATGTCAACGGTATCCCCTTCCAGTAGTGCCTTCTTTCAGTATGATCATGCGCCATGCCACACTGCCTGGGTTGTTCGAGAATGGTTCGCAGAACATGAGGAAGACCTCCAGGTATTGCCATGGCCTCCGAATTTCCCAGACATCAGTTAAATTGAGCATCTATGATTTGTGTTGGAATTGCAAATCCGAATCTGTGGCGGCTCAATCAAGTAACTTAACAAGAGTTAATGGATCTGATGGTAACGTTTGAGTAACAGATACCACAAGACGCCTTTAGAAATCTTGGACCGTCCATGCCACGCAGGGTAAACTGTTTTGATGGCATATGGAGGACAACCATCATATTAGCCAGGTAGTCTTAATGTTTTACCACAAGACACCTTTTAGAAATCTTGGACACCTTTTAGAAATCTTGGACACCTTTAAAAATCTTTGATACCACAAGACACCTTTAGAAATCTTTGATACCACAAGACACCTTTAGAAATCTTGGACCGTCCATGCCACGCAGGGTAAGCTGTTTTGATGGCATATGGAGGACAACCATCATATTAGCCAGGTAGTCTTAATGTTTTACCACAAGACACCTTTTAGAAATCTTGGACACCTTTTAGAAATCTTGGACACCTTTAAAAATCTTTGATACCACAAGACACCTTTAGAAATCTTTGATACCACAAGACACCTTTAGAAATCTTGGACCGTCCATGCCACGCAGGGTAAGCTGTTTTGATGGCATATGGAGGACAACCATCATATTAGCCAGGTAGTCTTAATGTTTTACCACAAGACACCTTTTAGAAATCTTGGACACCTTTTAGAAATCTTGGACACCTTTAAAAATCTTTGATACCACAAGACACCTTTAGAAATCTTTGATACCACAAGACACCTTTAGAAATCTTGGACCGTCCATGCCACGCAGGGTAAGCTGTTTTGATGGCATATGGAGGACAACCATCATATTAGCCAGGTAGTCTTAATGTTTTACCACAAGACACCTTTTAGAAATCTTGGACACCTTTTAGAAATCTTGGACACCTTTAAAAATCTTTGATACCATAAGACACCTTTAGAAATCTTTGATACCACAAGACACCTTTAGAAATCTTGGACCGTCCATGCCACGCAGGGTAAGCTGTTTTGATGGCATATGGAGGACAACCATCATATTAGCCAGGTGGTCATAATGTTTTGGCACAAGACACCACAAGACACATTTTAGGAATCTTGGACACCTTTAGAAATCTTTGATACCACAAAACACCTTTAGAAATCTTGGACACCTTTAGAAATCTTTGATACCACAAGACACCTTTAAAAATCTTGGACTGTCCATGCCAAGCAGGGTAAGCTGTTTTGATGGCATGTGGAGGACAACCATCATATTAGCCAGGTGGTCATAATGTTTTGGTTCAAGACACCACAACACACCTTTTAGAAATCTTGGACTGTCCATGCCACGCAGGGTAAGCTGTTTTGGCGGCATGTGGAGGACTAACATCATATTAGCCACGTGGTCATAGTATTTTGGCTCTACGTTGTCTATACATCCTTCAAACGTGCGCGCCCATCAGCGAATAGTTTGTTTCACAGTCACTCACATCGTAACGACACGCAGTTCGTACCGTATGATTCCACCATTTCTTTTTCGTTGTAGACGATATCCCGGCCTTTGAAGCACAAAAATTGAACAACGCTTTAAGGCTCGTACGACATAGGCATTTCTAACTCGTGCACCATTTTGAAATTGCTGTTCACATGACTACGAAAGTGTTGCGATTGTCTACCACCTGTTGGGAAAAATAGAAAACTAAACTTACCACTGGCATGAATATACACAGTCGTATCAGAATAATATGACCACCTACCTAATAATGGGAATAAGCACACTTGTCCTGGATGACAGCGGCCAGACGGCGTGGCATGGAAGCAATAAGGCCCTGGAAGGTTGCCCGAGGCACACGTGCCCATTCGGGCTGCAGAAGAGCATGGAGATCCCAAGGATGACGTGGTTGTGGGTCGGCACGTCGAACCTGTTGATCCAAATAGTCTCACAAGTGCTCCATGGGATTGAGGTCGGGCGATTTCGCGGGCCAAGGGAGAACGGAAGCATCGCTGTCGTGTTACTGGAACCAGTCACGCACCCCTTATCGACGTAGCACGGCGCATTGTTTTGCTGGTAGACACCATCACCACCAGGGTAAACGTCCAACATGAAGGGATGCATGTGGTCAGCGAGGATGGACGGATATCCGTTGGCGTTCAGAGACCTATCCAGTTGCACCAGCTGTCCCAGGTCATGCCAGGGAAGCATCCGCCAGAAATGCACACTGCCACCGTCTGCCTGTACATGACCGACAAGAGTGTCCGGGTGTTGTTTCTCGTGTGTCTGACGCCGTATCCGCCACCGTCCGTCACTTCCGTATGGAGCAGAAACCTCGATTCGTCGGAGAAGGCAACCTTTTTTCATTCTTCCACTGTCTAATGACGGTAGTCCCATGGGTACTGCAGGTGTTGTTGCCGATGAATCTGGGCTAATATGGACGCCTTGACGCAATGTCGACTCCGAGGACCCCATACATAACAGAGTACGCTGTACTGTTATGGGGGACACGTACCTCGTTGTCCCAGCTTTCATATGCGTGGTCAGTTGCTGCACTGTTGCGCATCGATTACCCTTTACCAGTCAACAGAGGCGGCATTCTCCTCTGCGGTCGATGGCGTTTGGATCTCCATAGTTATGACGTCGAGAGGTACTCGGTGTGCCAGCGGTCCATTCTTGGCACACCCTTACTACAGCACCTCGCAAATAGCCCACGAAGTCTACTGTTTCTGAGATGCTTCAACCCTTGGTGCCGTAGCAGATGATCATTCGGTTTTGAACCTCCATCAAACCACTACTTCTGTCCATTGTGCTCACGCAACGCACTATGGCTCATCTGTCCTGGTCGGGCGCTGATATCTCCGTGCACTCTGTGACTCGCCTGGGCAAGTGATTGTGATTCCGGTGGGGGTCATAATATTCTGATACGCCTGTGTGAATAGATTAGTGAATAAAAAATATATCGAATGAGTTTTTGATTTACCCTAAGTAACAAAATATAGTGTATGTTTACTTTTGGTTAAATACAGTGTAAAATTTCGCAAGCATTGATGTTTTTTTCTGTTGTTTGTACTATATATTGAACTGACTCTTAAAGCTTTTAAATCTTACCAAAGAAAGGTTATGCATTTTTCTTAGACAGCTACTAAAAACTGAACTGACTAGGCAGTTTTTCGAGCAGCCGTTTCTCTTTCCACAGAAATTTCTCTCTCTCGAACTTAATTTTTGTTCCATGTCAAACCTAGTTTTTGGGCTGTGTTTCTGCCGCTTCTTTAATTCAACTTTAGAAAACCCACGCGATGTTAATTCAGAGCAAGAGGAGGGAGAATTAACTGATTGTAATTAATCTACGCTGTACACCAAAGGTCTTTGAGACGCTGTTTAAAATTTTTTAGAGGTAAACACCGGAAAGATCCTAAAGTGTTTAACTAGAGATTTATTGTATTTGAACACGGACGGGAAAATTTCTTTCGTCGCATGCCAAGAAAGCTAAATAAGCTTCTTGTGTTAAAAAATGAGTTGTGCAAATATTTCTTTCAACAGCTAAATACCCTCAACGAAAGGAAGTTAATATGCAAAGAGCATAAGGAAGAAGATAAACGAAAGTGTGGCAAAATTGACTAGGTTTTATGTTCCTTAAATGTAAATGTTTAATGAACATGAAAAAGTGCAAAAGCCCTAAAAACTGCTTAATTTAGGCATAAGAGTTTTTACCGTTTAATTTGAACGAAATGGCTTTTTAAACACACACGTACGGTAAAGAAAAACGAGGTTTTGATCGTTTCCTACTTCGTTTTAGTCAGCAGAAGAACAGTATCATTTCTCGGCTGCGTTTCTTTGCAGCGAACCAAGATGATACCAGACAAGCCTCTGCGCTGTAATGTAGCGTTTTTTTTTTTTTTTTTAATTCGCGACTTTTTAAAATGCAAATATTTGACGGTGGTTCTTTTAATGAATGCAATCTGAGTTCTTAATGTCCTTCTATAACCAGTCATTCTAACTTTCGAAAGGAGTTAATATTTATAATAGCAAAAAGCTGAGATAGGAATTACTTATTCTCGTCCTCACATGTTCTGAAAGTAGTTTCAACTTTTCGATCATAGACTGTTGCTGATGGCGGCAATTCTTGCATATTGCGAGCAATGGACCCCATTCTTGCAAATTTTTATTTCATTGTTGTTCTTTGATGAATGCAATGCAAGCTCTTTCTATCCCAGTGATACTAACTTACGAAAAGCACAATATGTACAACAGTGAACATTGAAATAGTTTCTGCGTCTCTGGGCAATCACGGGAATGAATTCTAAACCTCCAGATTTGCTGTATATGAATACCGGTTGCTTCGACTAGCGAATCCTGTGATCAGGGCCGGATTAAGGCCTTAGTAGACAACAAATCTAAGACATCTGAGTGGGCCCCCCAAAGAACTTATGACGGAGAACTGTTATGAAGTCCATTAAAACACAAAACTGTAACTACTAAATTATCTGCAGAGTTTTCATAAGAAGTCACTGTATTTTTCATTGTTCTCACAAGAACATGAGTTAAAAGCTTAAGATTCCTAGATTTTTTTTATTGGGAATCTAGGAATCTTAAGATCTTGGGAATCTTTGTCTTAGATTTTCTACTGGTTTACCATTGTATACCGTTCTTAGTTCATCATTCTTGCTAAATACAATGTGAAGCCAAAAGGGACTTCTACAACTAACGGTTCCAAGTATACAAATTGGGAGGTGTGGGTGTATGGTAGTGAAAAAGCTGAAACTGTCTCGCCGACTTCGCTGTGCACAGCAACATGAAACCTTTACCCTTGGCGAGTCACTGTCTTGAAATCTGTTCGTCTTCCAGCCTCTGTTTCTTACCAAGCGGAAATCATACAAGACAAAAGTGAAACTATTTTATAAACTTCTCTCTTTCACTCTCTCTATTACTTGCCCAAACATGCTTCCTCGGCCCTTGGTCATGGTGGGCCCCAAGGCTAGAGCCCCTGTAGACCCCCCTTACTCTGGCCCTGCCTGTGATGGTTATATTGAAATTAATCGGAAACTTGAAACTTAATCGTTCTGGGTGGTGTAGTGATTAGCATACTGGGGCGTTATCCGAGAGACGCGGATTCGTTTTCCGCTCCAGGACGACGAAATTTTCAAGTTTTCGGATATTATCTGACTTAACATTCATGTCATATTTACACCAATAAACGGATTCACATCTTCCAAATTTGTATTGAAATAGCCATTAATCATTCTTATCCTGATAGATTCTATAAGCAGTCTCATTTGTTCATCGTAGGATCCTATTGTGGAGAGCAAAGCTGCTTAATACATTACAGGCGTAAAACAAAATTCGTTCTTACAAGGGTTATTCATAAATGATTGAAACTTGCCTAGAATATAAGACTCAATATAAGACGCAGTGTCATACGTAACACATGTCACATACTCCCTGCCAAGGGCAATGCAGCGGTGCCATCCTTCGGGTAACTTCCTGATAGTTGTAACTCACCAACCTTTGGGGAGAGCATGCACAGTCTTGCGAACACTTCTGTACAAGTCGTCATCGTTCTGGAATCGTCGACAGCGCAATGTTTCTTTTATCTTATCAAACATGCCCCAATCTGAAGGGGCAAATCAGTTGAATAGGGCGGACTTGGTAAGACAACACAAACACGGCATCTCAGTGTTTGTGTTATTGCACCGGTAGTGTGTGGCTTGGCTTGGTCATCTACAACAGCACTTGCCGTGCCCATTTCCCATTGCTCCGAGAGGCTCTTGGGGATGTTGCACTATACTCTAATGTTTATTGGAAGCCATTCAAAAATCAAGATTTCTTCAACATCCCATAGGAGTATGGCCAGCAGATGCAGCTTCTAGAAATTTCTTAGGACGAGGACTTTCGTTATGTTTCCGCTGCACAGACTACCGTTTCTTTTCACGAGTGTGGCAGAGAAACCAACCTATGACCGGCCTGGCGTCATAGGCTGGTTTCTCTGCCACACTCTCATGTTTACTGGAAGCCATTCAACCATCAGGATTCCTTCCACATCCCAGAGGAGTATGGCCAGTAGATGCAGCTTCTAGAAATTTCTTGGGACGAGGATTTTCGTTGTGTTTCCACTGCACGGACTGCCGTTTCTTTTCACGAGTGTGGCAGAGAAACCAACCTATAACCGGCCTGGCGTCATAGGTTGGTTTCTCTGCCACACTCTGATGTTTATTGGAAGCCATTCAACTATGAGGATTCTTTCCACATCCCAGAGGAATATGGCCAGCAGATGCAGCGTCTGAAAATTTCTAGGGACAAGGACTTTCGTTGTGTTTCCACAGCACGACTGCCGTTTCTTTTCACGAGTGTGGCAGAGAAACCAACCTATGACCGGCCTGGCGTCATAGGTTGGTTTCTCTGCCACACACTGATGTTTATTGGAAGCCATTCAACTATGAGGATTCTTTCCACATCCCAGAGGAATATGGCCAGCAGATGCAGCGTCTGGAAATTTCTTGGGACGAGGACTTTCGTTGTGTTTCCACAGCACGACTGCCGTTTCTTTTCACGAGTGTGGCAGAGAAACCAACCTATGACCGGCCTGGCGTCATAGGTTGGTTTCTCTGCCACGCACTGATGTTTATTGGAAGCCATTCAACCATCAGGATTATTTCCACATCCCAGAGGAGTATGGCCAGCACATACAGCTTCTAGAAATTTCTTGGGACGAGGATTTTCGTTGTGTTTCCACTGCACGGACTGCCGTTTCTTTTCACGAGTGTGGCAGAGAAACCAACCTATGACTGGCCTGGCGAAAAATACTGCGGTGTCCTGATTGTAAATCACTAGCACATCACGACCTTTGAACCGTTTTGTTCAGACCACAGTTCGTGTGGCACCCACAGTACACAACTTTCTTCATTTTGAGTTCATCCTGGATTATTGCTTCAATTGTTGCACGGCAACCTGTTGCATGCTACAGTTCCTTAATTGTGACGCGTCTGTTATCCATGATGATCTAGGAAATACGCTACACATTCTCTGGCGTGCTGACTGTTACCGATCGATCTGTACGGACTACTTTCGTTTCGGTTTCATTTACGTGGTTGAAAGCTTCCATCCGCCAATCAAAAAACAATTCTGCGGCCTGGACCTGATTCACTACATACCATCTTTAACCGAAGGTGAATGTTAACAGGTGACACCCTTTCATTCCAGAAGAACCATGCGGTCCAACGTTGTCCGTGATAATCTCCTTCCATGTTGTTGTTCGCCCTATTGATCTGAGAAATGAGTATGCTGCACAGAACGTGATCTAACCTCAGCGTCCATCTTGTGCGCTAATGGTGTAATAAACCAAGACTATCCAGCATGGGAATAGCAGTAGCTTATATGCCAGCTGTCATGTAGTCTTGCCAATAGTACCTCTCATTTACTATCCAGCATGGGAATAGCAGTAGCTTATATGTCAGCTATCATGTAGTCTTGCCAATAAGACTTCTCATTTACTATCCAGCATAGAAATAGCAGTAGCTTACATGCCAGCAATCATGCAGTCTTGCCAATAGTACCTCTCACTTAATATCCAGCATGGGAGTAGCAGTAGCTTATATGCCAGCTATCATGCAGTCTTGCCAATAGTACCTCTCATTTACTATCCAGCATGGGAATGGCAGTAGCTTACATGCCAGCTATCATGCAGTCTTGCCAATAGTACCTCTCATTTACTATCCAGCGTGGGAGTAGCAGTAGCTTAGCTGCCAGCTATCATGTAGTCTTGCCGATAGTACCTCTCATTTATGAACGACCTTCGTACTTACTATTTGCCAAACTTACAGTGGTTTTTAGCCGATCGTTGTTATGCAGTGAAACCTGTCTAAGACGGAATCCCAGGCACCAGAACTGTCTTCCGCTTTAGACAGGTTTCCGTTTTATTCAGATCAGTGGCATATTGTGGGTCCGAGGCCTGGGATATCTCGCCTGTCACCCCTCCCCCCGCCCCCAGTAATATGTTTTTAATTACGAAGTTTAATTTTTAATTGTTAAGTATAATAGGGATAACTTTTTCTTCTAAATGTTAGGTACCTGCCATTGCTAACATGATACCAAATAATTATGAGGATTAGGATTTGAACACTTATTTGTACATGAACTCCATTCTTCTTTCCTTTTGTGTAAACTTGAGTGTTACGTTTTCACAAAAAGTTTCTTCCGAGTACTTTTTCATATTTAAAAAGAATGTTTTTCTTTATTGACAAAACAGCCAAGTTGCTGGAATGTACGTGTCCTTGTGTGGCTCTAAGATATATCTTGATTCTTTTTAATGCAGAAAATCTTTCGGCAATTGCAGTTGTTGATGGAAAGTTTAATATTAGGTCTGCTAATTTGTTCACCTCACTAAACACTATGTCCTATTTATTCAACTTTATGTAACGCGTAATGACTCTTACTCATTTGTTTTTGTATTCATGAAGGGAATAAAATACGTTCAGTTCATTTTTTAGTCGAGCTGTATCAAAATTTGAAGCACAGGGTTCTTTAAGTTCTGACAGCAGATGTTCAGGGAAGCTTTCACAAAATTTATCAGAACAGTTCGAATCCAACAAAGGCAGCGAATTTAAGATATAATATCATTGATTTTAATTCATTGACACTTCACACAAACTGAAAGAACTCTCGCGAAACACGTGCTCTTACGTTTGGGAAGCATGCGGGTGACTGGGGTAGTCTAAGTCTTCTCTTTTCTGAGTGAACCGTTGCGCAAAGCAATGGCCCATTTCCCTCCATGCGCTCATTCATGTTGTCATGGAAACGCTAGCAGACTCTGAAGAGCTGGTTACCTTACGCCGCTGGTCTCTCGCGAAACTGAGTCAAAGACACGAATCCGCACGTGTTTTTTTTCGCAGAGAAAGCATCGAAATATCTTAATACCGGTGATAATTGACTTTTATTTGCGCATTCTCTGGGCTTCGCAGCTAGCCTAGCTAGTCTCGAATATACGCCACTGATTCAGATGCATCTGTGGAAGCCATTGAAACGTAAAATTTTGAGTGTTTTTCATGCTAACAACAGGTTCTAAGCAATTAGTAATCACTTAAGAGAATTCATACGCGCCTTAATCAACTACAAAAACACAAAATTCTATTTTTTTTTAATTATCTAACATTGATTTTTGTACAGTAAGACTTGCAAAATAATGCTCAATGAGAGCAAGTGACTGAAATAATTCGGAGTTACCTCGGAGAAATGCAAAATCTCGAATATTCTGAATATTTTGTAATGCTTTATTATGTGTTTTTATCCTAGATGTGGTTTCTGTATTCACCTCCTATATTTCGTCATCCTCACTGCTACTGTTTCTTTTCACTTCAGTTTGATATCGCTCAATAATTTCGTCAAGATCTTCATTACAAGGATCGTCGCAACGTTGCCGTAGATGTTTACATAATCCTCTATACTGGCGGTTACACAATTTGCTCTGCTTAACGCTGCCTGTAGATTATCGGTGCTTTCATCACACAAGTCTGGTTAGTCTACCAAAGGAAATTTTGCTTTCTTGAAACGCGTCTTAATGATTTCGGGTGACACCTCGCGCGTAGGCGCAGACTTCAAGGGGTGCTGAAGTTTAAAAAGGCAGGTACCGTTTCCAGTGTTGAAATTTCAGATGTTTAAATGGACCTTGTCTTCATTGTAAACGCAAACAGACTGATACATGATTTCATGATAAAGATATTACATTTTTTTTATAGCAACCAAATTCTTGAATCCCGTTTTAATTCGATAAAAACTGTGTTTCGCACGAAAGGAACATGTAAGTCATAAAAGCTGTCTACATACGATAAAAAACATTATCCCTGCTGATACTATAGACTAATTAAAAAAAACTTTATTCACAAGTAAAAGCAAGTTAAAAGCGAGATCTTTCGGGATCCCTAGATCCCATCTTCAGGCTTAAGGCCATAAAGAACAACAAGTGGTCCACTTATATACGATCAGGTTTGACCCATGATGCAACGCAGTGGGCCTTGACATCGGTCAACATAGCAAATCAAAAAACAATCAATAGTTCGAAGATATGTAAGGTAATACAATATTGTTCGTAGTGGTTCCGGGCATGTCGATGGGGATTAGTTTTTTCCATATGTGAGGAATGAATGACGGAAGTTCTGAGTTACAGCATAAAGGCCCATATGAATGGATATATAGGCTCTCGGAGAGGAAAACATTTCCCCTTGTTACTTTAGAGTTCAAAACCACTGCGTTCTTCCAGTCAGGTATTTTTCCCTCTTGGTTCACAGTTTCAGTTAGTGCTGTGTTGGTGGAGCCTGTATAACCTTACATGTCTTCGAACTATTGATTGTTTTTTGATTTGCTATGTTGACCGATGTCAACGCCCACTGCGTTGCATCATGGGTCAAACCTGATCGTATATAAGTGGACCACTTGTTGTTCTTTATGGCCTTAAGCCTGAAGATGGGATCTAGGGATCCCGAAAGATCTCGCTTTTAACTTGCTTTTACTTGTGAATAAAGTTTTTTTAAATTAGTCTATAGTATCAGCAGGGATAATGTTTTTTATCGTACGTAGACAGCTTTTATGACTTACATGCCCGTTTTAATTCTTCCGATTTAATTTTCTGTAATGTGCGCACAAGAGCTCCTATAATTTTGTTTCTTTTGGACAAAATTTGAGCATTTTGTTGGGGACTATTACCAGAAAACCAAACCTGTTGAAAAAGGCTGAGATTGGCAGTATATATCATTAGTCAAAACAGACAGTAGGCTAATAGCGATACCTTTGAGGAGCTCGCTCTAGCAGTAGCAAATAAACTGACGTGTTCAGTGTTGGAATGGAACGCGCTTCATAATCATTGCACTGTATCATTTTGCTTACTTGTTATTGTTAGAATTTAGCGTATATCACAATGAAATTTTTGCTTCGATCAACAAGTGTATCTTGGAAATCTCCACCCTCACCCCGTCATCATTCATCTTGCAGTCCATGTGAACCGGTTGTTATCGATTTAGCATATTGCCCCTGCGTGGATTGATTGGTGTTACTATTTGTGACTGCTTATATGTTTTATAAAGCTAGGGAGAAAAAAAAGCTTCAACAGAATTATGTCAAACAAGCAAACAATAACTGCAACAACAACAGAAAAAAAAACGCTTCAAAATTATCCTTTGAGAGAGAAAAGATTATTCTCAGGATCTCTGTGTGTCTTCTGCTCTCGGACGGTCATTCTTTACTCCCGCTCTGACATTTATGGCTTTATGACCCTACCGAAGCTCATTGCGTGCATGGTGAGCTGCTGACAACTTACTGATGTGCAAAGAACGTGATTGCGAAAAAACAAATCGGTAGCTTTAAACAATTAGGAAGGTAGGGTACAAACCATATCCCACACCCGTGATTTCTCACTTGCTTGGCTGTCTTATTTCTTAAGTGTTTATTCGGCATCGGTAGTTAAAACACGATTTCTTGAACATATTGATATTTTTTATAGAAACCAAATATTTGTGCTACATTCCGATTATCTTATTTAATTTTATGTAAAGTGGAACTATTTATTTAGGTATGAATCCAGTACATATAACAAAAATTAGGAAGGGTGAGAAGCCGCCCCCCCAAATGATGTCAACGGGTCCTCAAACCCCTGAGCACCCCCAAATGATTTCAACGGGTGCTCAAACCGCTAAGCACCCTCCCAAATGATTTCAACGGGTGCTCAAACCGCTGAGCACCCTCCCAAATGATTTCAGGGATGCTCAAACCTGAGAACCCCCGTAGTTGGCGCCAGTGGCCCTCGCGTAATGCTTTTGCAAGCCATCCAATTGCATCAAGAACAGATATGGATTTCGCTAGAAAAGGATGCGGATTTCATGTTCAGCAGAAATAACTACAAACAAGTTTCCAGTTATGAATTTTAACGCATTGAACAATCCCTCATCGTGTAACCTTTAATATGCAATTAAAATACTAGACGACACGGAATTTTCAATTGTTATATGCTTCATTTACTCTCTTGGCATTTTCGTTTCCACGTTATACATATTAAATAGTACATAACTGTTTATCTTTCATTTCGGGAAGAAAAAGAAGCTCGCCGCCCGATGTCGAAGTTGCTAAGCGCTGGATTCTGACCATTCGTCCGAGTTGGGTTCGGGTTCTAATCCCGGTGAGGCAATGATGTTGTGTTTGTCTTACGGCACTGGATCTCTGTCTTCCCTGGAACAAGTGGCCCTAAATTAGGGACGGGCGATTGCTGTTCCGTTTAGGGTTTATGCAGGTTCCGTCTCAAATAGGTTTGATCATTATTTTAACTGAATTACTGTATGTAATAGTATTTTCTAGATTGATCATTTCTTCAACTGAATTACATACAGTAATTCAGTTGAAGAAATAATCAATCTTGCTAGACTGTGATTTTGACGATATACAGGGGTTGGACATAATAATGTGAATACCTAGGAAAAGAAGGTTTTACATACCTTATAGGGTGTGGGATCACCTTTGGCATTCAAAACCGCCTGAATCTTCCTCGGAACTCGGAATGGGCGCACACAATTCATGGATGGTGGTTAAGTGGGATGTTACATCATTCTTCATGTTAAAACCGCTCCAGGTTCATGTGAGATGCAGGAGGAGGATAACGGGATCTTATTCTGTTTTCCAACACAGACCACACTGGCTCGAGGATGTTTAAGTCTGGTGATTGGGGAGGCCAAGGAAGGTGTGAAAGTTCGTCCTGATGCTCCTCAAAGCATGATCGAACATTCCGAGCTCTGTGAATTGGAGCGTTATCATCTTGATAGAAGGCATCCCCTGCAGGAAACAATGCTTCAGCCATTGGACGCCCCGCCAATCATCCGTACTTTCAAGATGATCAGGGGGACCTGCTGAAAATCACGATATGGCTTCCCAGAGCATGACAGAACCACCATCATGCTGCACTGTTGGGAGCAGACAGTCTAGGTTGTACGCTTCTGACGGTGTTATCCACATGTAAACACATCCTGCGGTGGGGAATAGTGTGAATGTGGATTCATTCGATCACATTACACGTTTTCATGCATCGGCAGTGCACGTTATATGCTCCTGGTACCAGGGACGTCGCTAGACTTCGAAATCAGGGTGGGCGACTGGTGGGCGAGTATTATTTTTTGCTGGGGCAAGATTGACAGCAAATTTATTTATAAAACACTGAAAGAAAGAATTTGTTTTTCGTTTTCTAAAGTCTGCAAAGGTATTCGTCTCCCCCCCCCCCTCCACTCCTGGATACATACTCATTAATTTTGGAACTGTTTTGAAGTTTTTACACTATTTGGAATACAAAAGAATCAAAAGTTTGGAGTCATTTTTTGCCGATGTTCCGTCCATCCGTTTTTAATAAAATTAGTAAAACCTAAAGAGCTGCACATCTGTGTAATAAACATGGCGCACTTTCACCAACACCAGCAACATGCACTGAGTAAAAGAAAATTTCATGCCTAGGAGAAAGGTCTTAAAGCGAATCTTTTCGTGGATTAGGGTTGAGGGGAAATAAATCCAAGCAGACAATACCTTTCCCTCCTCCTTATCTCCTTTCCTTCAACCCAGCGACCTTGTCCAACACTCATCTCTTCCAAAGCAATCGTCCGCCACGTCCTGCTCCCTCATTGCCCTAAGGCAGGCTTATGAGAGCTGGTATAGCTTTAGACTCCACATTCCGTATTGGAACCCCTTACTTAGTAGCACAAACAAACAGCAGAGCACTTGTTAATACCCTCAGTGAATTCCTATTTACCCTCTTCATTCGCCCCTAATTATACTAACAAGAAGAAAAAGGCTTAAATTGAGAATTTGGACAAGAGGAGAACAACTGAATTTTTATGGTCTTGCGAATGTTATTTTGCTAACCTTTCTACGGAGAAGGAAAACCGCACTTCCTAGGGGAAAACACGTAAGGTTACACTACGAAAAACACAGGAGTCATTATTCTTTGGCAAATTCCAGATTATATTTTAAATTAAAAAAAAAATTAAATATGGCACATCTTGAATTGGGAGGGCGGCAGGGTGGGCAAGACAGTTTTCAGGATCGGCTTGAATCCACCTTCGCACCTCCTTGGTGATCTCTCTGCCAGGTACCACTGTAATCGCCATTGTGCACTCACCCGGGTCACCAGAGGTTTCGCAATAGCAGCTCTGCCATGAATATCTTGTTTAGGCAGTTTCCTGCACACTATTTTCGTTGATATTGGGGTCTGTAGATGCAGATTGAGCTCCGCACTAATTTTCGGCGCCGTGGCCTTCTTATTACGGATAACAATCCTCCTTAATGCTCTCTTGTCTCTATCAGTCAGGGTCGTTCGTCCTGCCGCTCTTGTGTTTCGCAGACGAGGTTTTGCCACGAACACGGTATGCTATCATGACGCTACACAGAGCAGCTTTCGATACCCCCACTACCCTGTCGACTGTTGTCACGGAAGCACCAATTAGCCAGCCACCAACAATGAGCCCTATTTTGAAGTCCGTTAGCTCGCTCATTTCGTCGTCACCCTGAAATAAATTTTGCAACAAGACACTTAAACAGGACTTTGAGGTTTGAAACAAAGCTATTATAACCCAAAAGTTGCGGATACCTTTGCGTATTGCGACGTACGCAGCTTCATTAAAAGTCACGTCTCTGAGCGTGGTGTTCACATTATTCTGTCCAACCCCTGTATTTACTCTTTGTATTTAGAAGTAGGGTTCTTGATGCTATGGAAATTGATAGAAGAGATTTCATTCCACTAAGTGAGGCACTGTCAGTTATATTTTGGGGTGGTAGTGGGGAGGGTTAATTGACCATTGTGACTATCTAAAGCTACCGTGATAGTTCGGCGGGTATGCAGGGTAGTACGTCAGGCGCACCATTCATGCGTCATCCGGGGTGCGAGTCCAGTTCTAATTTGGATGACTAAATCTGAAACGCCCGCTTCTAACTACTGGTGCACTAGGACGGTTCATGTGTCCTGATTCTGCATTCTTATCTGTTGCATTGACAACTGATACAACCATGTTTGCAATCAAAGTAAAAGATCATATATAACCCACCCCTCTAAAACAATACTGAAAACAATAGTGCTTTAGATTCATTGTATTTCCTTTTTTTTTTTTTTTTTTTAGCTATTAACGATGCAGCAAAATTTCACAATTTAATAAGTAGGAACTGTACACCAATTGTACACAAAATAGTATAACTGTACTAATAATCCGAAATTTCTTGGCATTGAATAGAAATAAAACTTTCCAAGCTTTCGCACATCAACCAGATGGCTTTTTCAAGGAAGCTAGACAGAGCTAACTGCAAACTGGACAATAGAACGTTTCAACAATTTGAACGCGTTGGCTTGACTAGACAATAAACGAATAGGCTCAAACGTGATAATTTGAAGAAATGAGGTCACGTTGGTTGAGCACGCGGTACCATGGTAGAAAACATGGCGTTATTTGAAGAATTGATTCCAAATACGTGGCAACTCCAGAGAGACGATATCATTGTAAGCCTTGCAGCTGGTCAAGTTTTCGCGAATGGCAGTAGATTTGGGTGTGGAGTATGAAACTAATTTCTTTACATCACTCCATATAGGATTATTTTTTCGTCTCTTGTATCCCTTTTATGTTCGCTGATTCTAATTCCAAACGAACGTTTGGTCATTGTGATTGAGCCGTCCGGATATTGTAGTTGGACGGCATAAACACCTGCCTCATTGAGAAGTGGGGGCTTGTCAATATTTCTTTTAAGCATCGTATACAAAGATGCCGGAGACCTTATGCCGACACCGAAGTTCATCCTCCTGAGCGCGTTTTTGAGTTGATAGGAAACATTTGGTATGTAGGGAATAGAGCCCAGGTAGCGAAATTGCGACATAGAAATATTAGCACGGCTGGTTCTGGCTTTCTCGATAAAGTTATGCATCTGGTTCGACGTATATCCTGCCTAAGTGGCCAATTCGACGATGTTTCTGAGTTTGGATTGTTTAGAAAGGACATCGGATGAGACAGCAAAGGCTCTTCTAATTTGAATTTCCATTCTGCGAACTATTAACTCATTTGTCATCAGAAATAAAAAAGAAGACAGAATGAAGAAACAAAAGAAAACAGTATTCCAGGAGGGATCCTACTCACGTGAGTGATGTAAAGATGATTTACTATAGGTATGGTATTGCATTAATGGTTAACAAATGTTGTATACGAAATTAACAAATAGAACTCAATGGTAAGGACAGTTGGCATATGATTAAGTGATCTTGGTGGATTTCTTGCCACCCATACTGCAGTGTCTGGGCTCATATCCACATTAAGACGTTATGGGTTCGCACTTACGGGAATTGTTTCTTTTTTTCGCGTGAAACCAGTGACCCTAAACTATGTCTATTTGTTTTTGTTTCGAGCTTGACGACCACCATGAGCAATTCAAGGTCTATAAGCAACCTCCCTTCCCTAATTTAGGGCCCCTGGTTCCAGAGGAAGGGGACAGAGCCGACAAAAAAACAACAACCCGTGACTCATCTGGGACTTAAACCAAGGCCATCGGTTAGAAAGGTGGCCAGGAAAATAGAGAGGTGAGTTCTCTCCTTTTATGACATCACTTTCAGGTTATTAGGCCTGGTACGTTGGTGACATCAGACAGTTCCAGGTTGGAAACCAATCAGAAGCCTTTGTTCGCGTGACGTCACTAAAGGAGGAACTCATCCGTTTAATGTAACGTCCTCCTGCTTTCTAAACTGTCTTGCACAAACTTGGGCTCATCTCAGACGAATGATCAGAAGCCAGCGCCTCGGACACCGGGGCTGCTCCCTAAACTAGGTAAGGGTGACTTACACGAAATGCTCACTTGCGGTTATTCATTCAGTCTGATTAAAAGATCTATAATTTATGACGCCATTTTTGTGCGCTGCTCTGTACTGTTTTGAATTTAACTGAACCTTAATAAGCAACATCGAATAACGTATCACTTGTCACAGAGCTATACACTGAGAAAAACGTTTTGTTAATTCAGCAAATAAATTGTTGAATCAACCAAACAATTTTGTCGATATGCAGTCAACAAAAATGTTTGTTGAATTTACAAATGTATTTTGCTGAAAATTGTTGTTGATTCTACAAAATTTATTGTTATCATGACAAAACGTTCTGTTCATTTAACAGAATGCCTAGGTCGATTTTTGGGAATTTGTTTGATCCAACAATATGTATTGTTATCATGATAAAACGTTTTGTTGCTGCAACCAAACATATTGTTATCGTGGCACAGTAATTTCTTGCTCCAACAAAATTTAGAGTTATGTAGTTGAACCACTTTGTCCCTAAACTTTTTTTCCGATGGAGACACTTTGCCTGTGCAGTAATTTTAGGCGGTGCCCTTAGATCCCGGGTGTCCGCCATTTTTTTACCCGCCAATATTTCCCCTCGTACTTACTTTCTAGTGGTGTTTAAATGAATTCGGACGGTGTTACGTCACGACAAAATTTTTCAGAGCCAGCGAAAAGTCCCTTACTGAGCGGATTTGAACCGGAGACTTTTAGTTTAGGAGCTAGGCGTACTAACCAGTCGGCTATACCTGTTCTTACGTGCAGATTCTTATCTGCGAATTCAACATTTGAAGGTCGGTTTATTACCTTCTGGAATGTTCACGGACGATTTATACTTGACATAACGATGTATTGACACTATTTTGGTGCGTGTGTAACATGTTCTAAATCCGATTTCTTTTTAAATGCTTTCCTTAGTTTTTTTGATGAAACAAATTATTGACATTTTTGGTTAGAAAAAAAATCGTAATATTTTTCTTAACGTTCTATATGTTTCAGGGTACTATCACCATGCAATCTTTGGTTGCCGCACGAATTTTGAAACACCCTGTATATATATTCTATACATGAAATCAAGCTCTATATATAAATTACAACTTTTATCATTACCTCATGTGTAAATTTTTATTTGCGATCAGGAACCGCGAATAAAAATAGAAATCTGAGTTTAAATTTAATACGTGCCCCTGTGCATCCAATAAGATGCGGTAATATCGTGTTCATTGTAATTATGATTCTACAAAGTGAGGCCAAATTACCACTGAAATTCACTGAATCCAACCAAAATAACACAGAATAAACACTAGCATAAAAATACGTCCGAATTATTAAGATATATTAGAAATTCTTACCTCTGAATGCCTGTGTCAGAGTTGACAGCTCCCAGTCTTCTAACAATGCACTCACTTCGCAGTCAGCCATAATTCAAAACGAAATCTTAAGCGCAAAACGAGATTCTTCTAGTCACTGGTAGTCTGGTAGTGCCCGTATGGAGTAGCTAGTAATCACATGCTCTTTGGCGTGAGGTCGATGCGCCGCCCCAGTGGCGTAGTGGTCTAAGTGATGGCCTCTGATCATTCGTCCGAAAGGGGTCCGGGTTCGAATCCCGGTGAGACATGGATGTCGTGTTTGTCTTACGGCACTGGCTCTCTCTGTTCCCTGGAACCAGTGACCCTAAAATAGGGACGGGCGACTTCTTATAGCCCATTTAGTTGCTCACGGTGGTCGTTAAACCTCCAGTAAAAAAAAAAAACAGTAGAGGCTACCTCCATGTACGTTGAATTAACAAAATATAGCCAACGAAACAATTTTGCGTGCCAACAAAACAATTCCGACGGTGTTTGGCTAAAGCAACAAAATAAATCGACAAAACAGCTACTGTTCCAAGATCACCGAACCATTCAGCTAATCAAATAGTATGCAGATGAGGGCAATAGAAGGATATGTGTGACTTTCGAAAGATAGCCGCGAACGTAAACGAAGTGCAGACTATTTATTGCGATTAGAATTATGAAACTATTCAATGAATTAACAAATTAATGTAACCAAAAGGAAGGCAGAAAGGATGGCACCGAAGTCTCGGGTACAATGAGCACGTCTTTTGAATCCGTTCCAATACGAAAATAATTTTTAAAGGCAGATGTTTAAAGGGGAATAAAAAACAGCTGAAAAGAGAATACATTTACACCTGTTAGTGAAAAAATTGTGCATTATTTAAAATACGCAATACAGGCAATGTTCTTCATAGTGAGTGGAGCGAGTTACAATAAAAAACAAGAAAGATGACAAGATAATAATCATACGTTCACTGTGTTGAAACAAAGAACTAAAACCGTCTATACACGTTGTTGACTAGTAAAAGAACAAAAGATTTACTACCATTGCAATTATAAAACACTATATACCATTAAAAACTCAGATGTGAGATCTTTCGGGAACACTATGTCCCCATCTTGAGACAAAACAGGTCAGATCAGATCATGTGTAGAGGATTTTAGGAAGGGAGTGTCTGACCCCAGGTCTTAAACAACCCTTAGAAATAGGAAGCTAGGAGATCTGGGCTGGAGTTCCCGATAGGAAAGTGAAACGGAAGCGAAGTAGAAGAGGGGAGGAAGACGCCCTTATTTATTACCGGGGGACCAGTACCCGGGGTCCGACGGCTTAACGGGCTCATCCGACGCACGGCGGATATTTAGTGGATCGAGCGTTCGTACCTGCCTGGGATCGAACCTGAGGTCCTTTCCGTGGCAGTCACGAACGTTGCCCACTAGGCCACCGGCGGCCGACTCAGTAGCCTGCATTGTTCTCATGGTTATATATGATTACAGGCATATATAATAAGTTTTTATAGCCTGATTATAGATTTGCTGTATGTTGGTCACACCACTCTGGTCTTAACTTATTGCTTAGTGTTTTTTAATGGGGTGTATTGCCGGTATGGGGATTTGCTGTTAATATTAGTTATATCGTTTCTCATGTCAGCATGGTTTGTGGGGCACAGTTAGTGGAGTGCGGGTTATATTCAGTTCATTTCTGTTTACAGTTCCCACCTACTATTAAATGTTTGATAAATATTTCATATTTAGCTTCAAGATGTAAGTCTTCGGACTATTCTCATATGTTGTGCTACGCACCAGTGTACTTATCCCATATTATACTTGACCTTTTTCATTAATTTAACTTTCGGCATTTTGGCTTGTCAAGACCTTGCAATATTTAAATAACTTCACATTTTGTATTAGATGGTTGGTTTGGTCCTTGTTTATACTGTATATTGCTGGATACAGTTAATGATATTCTTATTATGCTAGTTCCCATGACTAACCTGTGTTATACTACACATTTTCTGTTTCGTGCTCGCTGGCCTGTCACCTATTAAATTGGGGATCAGGGGCTAGTCAGGCTTTTTTAATAAAGCCTTTTTCCCTGGCTCCATGTCATTCACCGTGGTGATTCATTGCGCCTTAAGTAATTTATGTGTTTATAATACTAACTCTGCATGTTTCGTTTGTTGAACAGTTTATGAAATATTTAAAATGATACTCATGTATATTGAATATTTTTGACTAATTAATATTTCATATAGTTTTATTGTGGTTGAGCATATTACATATTTACTGTTATGGAGGGCCAGTGCTAGCGTGTTTGGCCCCCTAGGCAGGCCACCAGCTTTGCCCCTCCAAAAATTTGTTATTCTTTGTGTGGCCAAACCTATTGCATTTATTCAATAATTATTATTTCAAGATGCAAAAATACATTGTAAACTAAATAGAAAGAAACTAATGGAAACTACATTAATTTACTTACTGGTCCAATGAACCAGTAAGTAAATTAATGTAGTTGCTCTATTTTTCGCAAAATTATCAACAAGCGTCTTCAAATCTATATGTCACTGGCAAGTTTTTATTCGATCGACAATGCATACAACCCAACAAGGTTCTTTCCTCCTGCATCCCCCGATGGAGAGAGCGGGGGGGGGGGGGAGAAAAAAGAATTCTAGCGGAATGAATATATTAGCAGAGCCTCTCTTACTCTTGCCCCTGTTATTACTGGAAAACAGTCTGACCGAGACAATTACAAACCTTTGGGCAAGCCGCTTCAATAATGCAGTAGTCTAAGCGCCAGCTTTTGACGATTTGTCCGAGATGGGTCCGGGTTCGAATCCCGTCGAGGCGTGTATCCTGTGTTTATCTTGCCGCACTGGCTCTCTTTTCCCTGGAACAAGTAGCCCTAGATTAGGGACCGACGATGTTAATCCCCCTACCCTTTGCTCCTAAAAAACTAGACGTTGAGGATTACTACTATTTGTGATAGAAGTTGACGGTCTAGACATTTCCATTGAAAGCCGGAAAATACAAAATCCATTAAAAAAAAAAAAAAAAAAAATATTGTGCCGCCCTCAGGCCCTCAGGCGTAGCCTGATTTCCTTGCTGCATGGAGACGATCTTGCTTTATGGCAGTTTTTCGATAGATACGAGCTTTCGTGGCGTGGTAAAAGGGTACGTGCGCGCGGGGAGGGGGGACTTACCCGTTCCATAAGAACAGGTTTCCGTTCCTGAATGAATAAGAATTCGCAACTTATATAGAATGAACAAAAGAAAATACCGAGTCTATAAAGACCTTCCCAGTACATAAGAACAGGCCCCCGTTTCTCAATGAGAAATAATTCTCAAGTTATATAGAATGGACAACAGAAAATAAAAGTGTCTTTTGTCTTTACTTTTTTTCTCATTTATTAACTCATTTGATTTCATCAACTCTAAATCTTAGCGCCCCACAACATTTGGTGTCCTAGGCCGTAGATTAGGCCTAGCTCGCTTAATGGTTGAACCGGCCCTGCTGTTATGTATTGAATTACCAGTTGTGTGGCAGAATATTTCAATAAATGAAATGAAATATTTTGTAGAAGCGTGAACTTGAGGTTATATTTTCTTCCCTGCCGTCTGAATCTATGGGGGTACACCTTGAGACAGCAGGTTATATTTTCGCCTTAGGTGTGCTGGAAGCAGTCGCGCAATATGAGTAGCATGCTTTCTCTATGCCGTACTTCTAACAACTGCAATTGATATATCGCATATGCACCTATCGGCCTGCCCCTAAACTGAACTTTCAAAAACAGTGACGACTTCTAATGTACTGCTCAAAATTCCTGATGAACATCTTAGAGCGCGTCTTTCCCTGTTTGGCAAGGTCTTGGTATCTATGCGGAGAGTCCCAGCTATCATCAACAATAGTTGTTTTTAACATGTAATGAGCTTTATTTGTACTGCCCGCATGATTGTTTATGTCTGAAGCGGTTTTGGCACGACTCCCATAATCGGTTAATATCACTTTAGCGGGCGTTCCCTATGTATTTTACATCTCAACAAATGTTACTTGCTTCAAATGTGAACAAACAGAGTAGTTACAGACAGTTCATTATTAAACTTAATGCGGTTCACAGCCCATAAAGCTTCTATTTTTGAACTCGTACTCCCGTCTACGACTCTGTATTCGGCAGCTAACACTTCCCTTGCTCCCAGTCAGTGATGAAAATGGACGGAGAACGGCGTTCCTTTAACATATTGGTAAGGGGGACGTTCCCCTAAATAAAATGATTGTGAACAAAAAGTACATAGAAATTTGAAAAGAGAAAACAAAAAACAAATTTGTTGCTGAACTACACAAAAAAAATTTGGGCTCGCTGTTTATTTGTATCCATGAATTCTATTCGCAACTCATGCAAGATTTTTATGTTTGAAAATTTTCCCTCGCTGATTTTGTAGTTTCCAGAGCTTTTGAACGAAGGCAATAAATGAGGAGCGCGCAAGCAAAACCAAACATGTCACAAAAATGTGAATTATCAAGTAATAGTTGGATATCATAAAGGATAATAGTCTGATTCCGTTTCTGTATCATAAGCTGACCCAAACCAAACAGCTCCTCCTCATTTTATAGGCGAACAATGCGCGATTCGAGCCAAAACGAGCATGTCCCAGTTGCTGGCTCAAGCAAAATCAAACATGTCGAGTGAACCAATCAGAGCTCCAGAATTCGGTCACGTGACGAAGCCGATAAGAGTGACAGAGTGGCATTCATGTTTTCAGACAGTCGACGTGTTCTATTAAAATGTGGAAGAAGACTGCAGTCTACATATTTGATTTTTATTGTTTTCAAAGTTTCATAAAAACCCTTTCTTCTCAGTCAAGCATTTTTTATACCACCTATTATTATTTTCGCTAATTTTTAATTAATTCAGCGAAATAAATAAATACCAACATGTGACAGCAACTTTAGTAAATAATGAACAAAAATGAAAAAAAAAATGCACTGGCGGAAAGTGAAAAAAGAACACCAAGAAGGAGACGTCTGATACAACGAAATTTATACAGCATAATAACGGAATACAGAGGATAACGTGATCAAAACATTATGGCAAAATACAGCTGTATTTGCTGGTAAACTGAAAAATAACATTTCCATGTAACATGGTTAGTACGAGGTTGAACCTCCATGAACTGCGTCACACTGTGCAATTCTGGCATGGAGTCTGTCGTACAGATGTTGGATGTAAGTTTGGGGTATTGAGTTCCAAGCATCCTCAACCTGGACCCGTAAATCGGGGATGGTCGTGGCTGGCCGTGGAGACCGGATAAGTCGTTGTCCCATAAAATCCCCCACGTGCTCAATGGGGGACAAATCCGGTGAACGTGCAGGCCATGGAAGTTGTCTCACACCCTGAAGTGCATGTTGCGTTGCACGTGCCGTGTGTGGGCGTGCGTTATCTTGCTGGAAAACACCACGATGGACCGACCTTACAAATGGCACAACAACGGGCTGAATGATGTTGTTGATGTAGGAGGTGCTGTTTAACGTACTCGGTACAAACACTAGTTGTGTACGGGAGTGATGGCTGACCGCTCCCTACACCAGGAGACAAGGTGTAGGCCCTGTGTGTCGCTGGCGGATGCAAGAAGGGTGGAGCCGCTCCCCTGTGCGCCTGAAAGCATGAATACGGCCATCGGAGGCTCCCAAGCAGAATCTGTTTTCATCGCTGAACACGGCAGATTGCCATTGCATTCTCCAGTGCAGACGTTGGCGACACCACTGCAGCCGTTCCTGACGGTGCGCTGGAGTCAGAGGTACACATGCCAGAGGCACACGTACACGCAGTCCTGCATCAAGTAGACGGTTGCTGATTGTTCACACAGTCACCTCAGGTGCAACGGCAGCTCGGATTTGCGTCGCATTGGATGTTCTGCTTGACAACGCCGCTCTTCTTATGCGTCGATCGGTCCGCTCATCAGTCCGTCTGTGACTCCCGGTTCCACGTCTTCTCGTTTGGGAATGTTCCTCGGACCATCTACGCCACCATCGTACCACCACCGATACTTCCCGTCCAATTCGCTCCGCAATACGACGATACGACCACCCGGCCTCGCGGAGTCCGACTATACGACCTCGCTCAAAGTCCGATAACTGCTGAAATTGTACACGTCTTCCATGTCCAGGCATTGCAGCTTCTTCACAGTTAGTGAACTGGGGTACAGCACAAGGCTGTACACTGTTCTGCTGAAACCCATATTATGGGTCAGCCAAGGCACTATCATCATCGAAGTGAAACACACACACACACACACACACACACACACACACACACACACACACACACACACACACACACTAAAAAGAAAAGAAACTACTTACCTTACTTACCAAACTCGGAAGACTAAACACAAGCAATAACACTTTCAGGGAAGAAGTATCTCTGAAAACAGGGTGGATGTGCTTAGAGAAAAAGTGGACCCACATCTAAGCACCTCCAACCAAAACAAAAGCATGAAAAGTCATTTGTCACATCCCTCCCCTCCCGAGGGGCATGACAAAGGCGCAGGAAGTGGTCTGAACTGTCGTCCGAGAGGCACAACACCTGCCACAGACAACAGACAGAACAAAAGCGCGGGCCAAGCATAGACAAATGCAGACAAAGACAATATATACACAGTAGAAAAGCATGTAAATACAATTCATGATGCAAACACAGGATCCAGACAAGCAAGTAAAAAGAGCAGCGGTCGTCTGGCATGCAACATGCTCAAACAGAAAACACATTCAGAACCGAAAGCAGAGCACATTATTGCGTAAGGAAACCAGTCGAGACCAACAAAGCCATCGGACGCGAAAAACGTCTTCCGGCCAGTGGTGAAAGTCAGAAATCACCCTCTCACGCAATCTGATCTTGACAAAGAGGGCGACCACATCAGGCCTATTCGAATAGAGCCTAACGTGGTCAGACAGAGCAGTATCATGTAACACAGCACAAGCAGTAGCAAGGATCACCTTTAAACCATAGGCACGCTGACCGGAAACAGGTAGCGGGTGCTTAAAAACAATTATTTTAAAATTACACATATTAACAGAAATCCATCTAGACAAAAGTTGCCAAACTTTTCGAACAAAATTACATTCTACAAATCGGTGGTATAAAGTCCGCAGTGGGGACAGTCCGGGGTGTCAATGACTCCCCAACGAAAAAGGGAATCACGGGTGAAAATCACCCCATGGGCCAAGCGCCACTGCAGGTCACGCACACGACCTTCCACACCCGCAAACGCAACATTGGCCCATGCGACTCTCCAGTTCATCCCCAAGGCGGGAAACCTGCGCTGAATTTGAGGAGCAAAGGATGGCAAGAATACATTATAAAGGGCATCGGGTTCATGCCAAGAGGAACACCTTATGTTCTGGCTAGTTAGCAATCTAGCCTCACAAATGGTAGTGCCATGTGGTCCACCGGGCCTCGGAGCTCTAGGCCCAAGGTAGTTACAAGCGAAAGAAAATAACCTAAGATTATAGGAAATGAAATAACACGCGAAGTTAAAGCTAGGATGAGAATCGCTTTTCAGGATGTAGGCCACATTAGAAACCATCAACACGCGACACCACGCAAGAATGTGCCGAACACCCAGTCCCCCTCCCCCCGATGGACTGGTTGAACCAGGCAATCCCGAGAAAGGACAGCTCTAGTTCCCCAGACAAATCGAAAAAATAGAGAATTTAGAGCCAAAAGGACCCTGTACGTCGGGGGTTGTAGGGTACCGCAAAAAGCAATTTTGGAAACCAAGAGACTGTTAGCCAATTTAGCCCTATTAAAAAAAGAAATTTGGCAGTCCTCTCACCAAGCACATTCCGACGTGAGCATCTGTTGAACAGAGCGCCACGTCTTACGGTGAACCCCCTTTTTATCAAAATAAACACCGAGGATCTTTATGGGATAATCGGTTGAGCCTACAAACTGCAAAACGTCAGGTGACCAATCCCCAAAACACAAGGCTTTAGTTTTATCCACTTTCAATGCAGCGCCTGCACTGTCCGCATAAACATCAAACAAATTTCTCAAGGAAATCTCATCCCGAAGGAAGAGAACAACGTCATCTGCATACGCAAGGTATTTGAGCTCAGCTGTTGTAAAGCTCGAACCCGGAACTGGGATGCCAGAGATATTCGGTGCAGATTGAATCTTCTTAAGGAGAGTTTCAATGCTCAGTACGAACAGTGCAGCAGACAACGGGCAGCCTTGGCGGACTCCTCTCCGAATGGGAAAGCAGTCCGTAGGCTGACCGTTGACTCGGATAAAACTAAAGATATCAGTATACAAGACCTTCACCATGTGTACAAAATCTTGGCTAAAGTTACAAGCCTCCAGCAGGGTCACAAGGTACTTGTGAGAGACCCTGTCAAAGGCTTTGCTCTGATCCAAAGAAAGGATACAGCACTTCAACCTCTTGCGGTCGAGGTAGTGAATACCGTCCCGCACGAGGACTAAATTTTGAAAAATTCTCCTCCCCGGGATTCCAGAAAGCTGGCACACGCCTACTAGGCCAGAAATAACCCTAATCAGTCGGTTAGCAAGGACTTTAGCCAAAATCTTATAATCGTAATTGAGAAGAGTGATGGGTCTCCACTCTCCCAAATGACGGCCAGGATCATCACGCCGCTTGTTAACCAAAACGATCTGACCAAGCCGCACCGTCGTGGTTAACTGCCCAGTTGACAGAACATGATTAAAAACATCACATAGAGGTTCAGCAAGCAAATCAACAAAACGTTTATAAAATTCGACACGGATGCCATCAGTACCCGGACTGCGACCATTACGCAAGCCGGCAATGGCTTGCCTCACCTCAGAAATACAGACAGGGCCCGATGTAAGCACAGAAGCCGCGGCGTCGAGTTGGGTCACGTCAGCGACCCAAGCGTCGACGGACGACGGCTGCACTTCATCAGATGCAAACAGGTCTCTGAAATGCGAGAAAACCAAATTGTGAATTTCTGGTTGAGAGGTCACGAAGCGTGACTCATGCTGTAAGCCAGGAATTACCTGGGAAATAATTTTGTTTCTGCGAGATTTCGCAAAAAATCTTGCAAGTGAAATCTCGTTTTCCAAATTTTGTGAAATAGAGTCCTGTGTGCATCTTTGGCCGGTTTTACAATATAAATCTGTCAACTGAGCTTGAAGTTCAGCAATCATACCAGCATTCTGCGCTCCCATTTGCTGCCCGGCTTTGCATGCACGCAACATGCAGACAAGGCGAGTTCGCTCTAAAAGCAGCTGACGAGCCGAAAGTTTCCCTGAAGTTGTAAATAAGACTTCACTTTAAGTTTAACCCCCTCCCACCACTCGCCAGTGTGATGAGTCTCAGACTGAATTTCACCCGGAAGCAACCTCTCAAGGCCCTGAAGGATGTCGTCATCTTCGAGAAGATTCAGATTCATCCTCCACGGGCCCTGAGTTCGTGTCCGGGCTCCTGTTAGAACGATCTCACCAGAAACGGCATGATGGTCACTCACACGGAGAAACACAGAATTAACATCACAATGAACAAAAGACACAAGGTCACAATCCCCAGGGCCCCCACAAGAATCCTGTCCAGGCGGGCCCGAACCGAGCCATCCGTCGAAGTCCAGTCGAAGACCCCAGGGTGAGTAGAACGCCAGGCGTCCACCAGCCCCGCCCCCGACATGAACCCGGAGAAGACAGCCCGGGACGAGTCCGTCTGCCAGGTACCCCCCTGTTTATCAAGAGGCTCTGTTACAAGATTAAAGTCACCCCCCAAAATGAGGAAGTCTTCACCCCCCCCCCCAAAAAAAATAAAGGAAGACTCCTGAGGAATCTACCCCGTTGGGCGGGTTCCAATGGCGCATAGGCTGAAATAACGCGAATTTTAAACTCAGCGAGGGCGAAGCTGACAGCAGTTACTCGACCCACGTCATCATATTGAAATTTCAGTTGTCGACCCTTGAAGTTAGGGTTGACAATTATTCCGACGCCCCTGTGACTAGTCGGAGAAAGACTAAACCAGCACGGGGCATTAGTGTAATGACGAAAATCCGAAACATACCTCAAATTATTAAAAAAATGTTTCCTGGACACACAGGATATCAATATCCTGGATCATAATCCAGCCGATGAGCCAACGCCTTACTGACCGGGACCGAAGTCCCTGAATATTTAATGTTGAAACTTTAAGGTTGAAGGATAAGCAGATAATTGAAATACAAAAATACACAAAACAAAGGTCAGTAAGGAGGGTAGATTCAAATTAGCCCACCCGTTTTAGAAACGTGGACTGGCACTTAGAACTGACGATGCTAATCTCCAGAGGTGGAACGGTTGTGATTCCGGTTACGGTTCCGTCGGCGGCTACTTAGGGAAGTTCCCCTTCCTCCAGTTGGACGGGAGATCTTTCCCGACGGCCAGGATGAACACTTGCCGAACGGCTGCCGCGAGTCCTGCCCTCCGAAGATGTAGAGATAGGACTGTCGTTGTTGACGGTAGGAATGGTCAGCAGGGCGATTCTCTCTGGAAGGAGTAACATTGTGGATGGTAACAGCAACACGTTCCGGCGGCCTGCTGGAATGGATAACGGGTACAACTTTGTCCCCGGAGGTGGAAGGTAGGGAGACAGTTCCGACAGGAGAGGTGAAAGCAACATCATCAACGGAATCTATGTAAATGTTGTCATCATCTGAAATAACCTCTGTAAATGCAACAGTGGTAACAAGTCCGACTTGGGCGTCAAGAGAATCAGGTGAATGAGGCTCAGGGACCTCGGTACATACGTCGGCGTCCATGGGAGGCTCAGACTTAATAACAACAGCCGATTCAACGGCAAGAGGCAGTGAGGTGACCTCTGTAGATGGAATGTCAAGAACCTCAAGATCTTGCACTGGTGAAACAGCAGAAGAAGCTCCAGGCTCGACGCGGCCGTCAACAACCAAGGTATCTTGATTAACAGAAGTCACGACATTCTCGGATGGCGGATCGACAGGTATGAAAACCGGTAATTTCAAAGAAGCAACATGTTCCGGGTCCATGGTAACAACTGCATCAGGAACACCAGAGTCCCCGGGAACAACAGTAGTACTGGTGGAGGGTAGCTCTGGAAACTCCTCATTGAAAACAAGGGGAGCTGTTGAAGGCCTAGCTACAACATCTGCGAAGGATGACTGGGTGCATCTGGATTTGGTGTGAGAATCCGCACCGCACTTGGAGCAGGCTTGCTCGCACGAGATCTCTAAGTGCCCCACCGTACTACAGTTGGGGGCAAGCTCGGGATGGGCACTGAAGAGCAATGTGGCCAGCATTACCGCATCTACGGCATGTGTGTATCATGCCAGCATATGTGACCATGGCCTTCCAACGGCCCACTTGAAGGAAATTGGGTACTGGCTTTGTCATACGCATGCGAACAATTCTTGTGCCTGTATAAACATGTTCCAGACCTTTGAGTGTGTGCCGCTCATTCTGAATGGGGGTGACAATCTCCCCATATCCAGTAAGTGCCGCAGAGATCTTCTCATTAGGGATGTCAATGGGCACGAGTTTGACATAGACGGTACGAATGCCGTCATCTACTGGCGAAACGTTCACCGCAACGTCCTTGTAGGCTGTCAAGGGGTGCTCAAGGTAGTGCAGCGCTTGTGCAGCAGTTTGGAAACGCACTGTGAAAAGTCCATTGTTAAGTCGCTGGACTGTGTGCAAATGTTCCGGATAGTCAAGTTTATCGACTAATTCCTTAAGAATATTAACATTGGGATACTTCCCATTATGAGTAACCTGAATGGTTTCAGGTCGGTTCAAAAAGTTCGCCATTCCGGAGGCACGGAGCCCCGGTTGGCCTGGAACCGGAAAACAAAAATAAAGCTTCTAACTTGAAGTTTAAAGAACAAGAAATAAAAAATAACTCACAGTCAAATCATTGACGACCACAAACTATATGAGAATCACTTAGTGGTGAAGCAACTCAACTCCATGCAGCTAAACAATGAGAAGGATTTCTCCCACGTACTTTGCTATTCACTACTGCACGAGACCGAAAATACGTAAGTACACCGTCTTGCTCGGGGGTCTTCGCACGTGTCCGTACGCCGACGACTGATTACATTCACTTCGCCGTACTCCTTAAATACTACCGACGATAATTTGCATATTATGCCGTGCTGTGGCGTAAGCGCTCACCGGTTGGTCCCGAAATTAGCATCACACCTACGTAAACTCGACACCATTAACATATGTAAAATTCATGATCGTCCGCCAATTCCTTCTTGGTGTTCTGTTTTCACTTTCCGGCAGTGTATATCAACTGAAAAGTGAAAATGCGTCTCTTTCTCCATCAGCTTTTTCTTTCAAACCTTGAGATTTTTGTCAGATAAGAAGTACTCTATTAAAGGCAGGTTGATTATAGAATAGATAGATAGGTAGCATACATCATCATCATCATCATCATCATTGTCAACCATTATCAATCCACTGCTGGACGAAGGTCTCCCCAAGTTTCCTCCACAACGGTCTGTCTTGTGCCAGTCTCCTCCATGTCACCCCTGCATACTTTCGAATTTCATCCACCCATCTCCTATGTGGTCTTCTTCTGGGTCTTTTCCTGTCCCTTGGAATCCAATCTAAAATTTCGGCTGTCCATCGATGATCTGTCCTTCTGGCAGTATGTCCAGCCCATTGCCATTTCAGGGATTTAACTTTGATCATGATGTCTTCCACTCTTGTCATTTTTCGGATCCATGAGTTCCTCTTCTTATCTCTCCTGGTTACACCAAGCATGCACCTCTCCATGCTGCTTTGAGTTGTCTGCAGCCTTTGTATGTCTCTTTTAGTTAAGGTCCACGTCTCTGCACCATACGTAAGCACTGGAAGGATGCATTGATCAAACACTTTTCTTTTAAGACATAATGGCATATTGCTCTTGAAAATTATGCTGTTTCTTCCAAAAGCTCTCCAGGCAAGTTTTGTACGCCGATTAATTTCTTCACCAATGTGACCCTCACTTGATATCTGCTGTCCAAGATAAACGTACGTGTCTGTTATCTCCAGCTTTTCTCCATCAATCGATAAATCTTCATTTCTTGTAAAAGCATTGAACATCACTTTTGTCTTCTGAAAGTTCATTTTTAATCCCACTTCTTTACTCTTGTCAGCAAGTTCCTGGATCATACTCTGCAGCTCTGATGGGGTAGTTGCAAAAATGACTACGTCATCAGCAAAACGAAGGTGGGTTAGATAATCTCCATTAATCTTTATCCCCTTGTTTTCCCAGCTCAGCGACTGAAAAACACCCTCCAATGTGGCATTAAAGAGCTTCGGAGATATGGTGTCACCTTGTCTCACTCCCTTTCCAATTTTTACGTGTGTTGTATTTTCAAACAGCCTAATCTTTGCACTTGCATTTTCATAGATGTTATTAATAATATTAATGTATGCATCTTCAATACCGCAGGTTTTCAGAGCCATTGTAACTGCTGATGGTTTCACCGAATCAAAGGCTTTTTCATAATCGATAAAAGCCATGCACAATGGAAGTTCATATTCCCTCGCTCTTTCAATTAGTTCTCTCAGTACGTGGATATGATCTATTGTGCTGTAGCCACTCCTGAATCCAGCTTGTTCTCTCGGTTGAGCCATGTCTAGTGCTACCTTCAAGCGGTGTGAAAGAACTTTAGTGAAGATTTTATAAACTACTGATAGGAGGCTGATAGGTCTGTAGTTTCCGAGATCCTCAATGTCACCTTTCTTATGTAGCAGGATCATTGTAGCGGTGTTCCAATCCTCAGGAATCTTTCCTTCATTAAGGCATCGAGTGAAAATTTGGGCGAGTACTGTTTCGATTTCTCCACTTGCTTCTTGTATGATGTCTACAGTAATTCCATCTTCTCCTGGAGCTTTTCCCCGCTTCATGTTCTTGATTGCATGTGCAACTTCTGCTGGAAGGACTGGAGGAACTCTGGTACTGGTATCTTTCATGATGTCTGGAGTGCATATATCATCCCTTTCATATAATTTGGAGTAGAAATCTTTCACTCTTGTCAAAATTTCGCCTCTATTTCTTGTTACAGAACCATCTTCTTTTCTCAGTGCCATAATCTGTTTTCTTCCCTTACTGAGATGTCCCTTTGCTATCTTTAGGGTTTGGTTGTTTTCAATTGCTTTCCTCACTAGTTCACAGTTGAATTTCCTTACGTCTTCAGTGATACTTTTTCTTACTGTCTTGCATAGCTCTATATATTCCACTTTGGAAGTCACATCTTCTTTAGTTGTCCTCATCTCTCTTCTTTTTTGCATCAACATTTTGGTTTTTCCTGATAATTTGTTCACATGCAACTTGTTCTTAGACCCAGCTAATTTTGTTGCTGTTTCCATAAGAGCTTTGGTTACTTTTCTGTTAACTTCAGAGATGTCCACTTCTTCCGATGTTAGGCCTTCTAAAGCAGAGAACCTGTTCTTCAGTTCTAAAGTTCTAACTTGAAGGTATTATGGTGTTTTTTAAGGTTGGTTATGTCAATTGATTTTGTTTGTCTTATGAGCTTGCCACGTTCAAGTTTAGTGTTGAGGTGCATCTTACATCTCACCAATCTATGGTCACTACCTGTGTTGAACTTGTTTAGCACACTGCAGTCTTCTATGACGAATTTTTTGTTACACATAATAAAATCAATTTCACTTGTCGTCCTATTTGGATGTCTCCATGTCCATTTCCTGTGTGGCTTTTTCTTGAAGAAGGAGTTCAAGATGAAAAACCCTTCTGCCTCTGCAAACTCAACGAGAGTATTTCCACGCTGGTTTCTGTTGCCCTGACCGAATTTACCTACTGAAGTTTCATTCTGTTGCCGTTGCCCTATTTTTGCATTGAAATCTCCCATAATTATTTTCAAGTGCTGCTTACCTTTATTATTTAGATGACAAATTTCCTCATAAAATTCTTCAATTTCTTCTTCAGGATGACTTGTGGTGGGTGCATAAGTTTGAATAATCTGAGCCTGGTATCTTTTCGAGAGTTGGATAACAAGTCGTGCAGCTCTGTCAGAGGAACTTTCAACTTCTACAACTTTATCCTTCAGTTTCTTGTTTATTATAAATCCAACACCACTAGTTCTGCCAGTATCTGTCCCACGATAGCAGAAGAGATGTCCACTTTTCAGTTCGATGAGATCTTCTCCTTTTCTCCTTACCTCACTTAGCCCCACGATGTCCCACTTGATCCTTTGTAGTTCCTCTTCCAATTCAAGAAGCCTTGAATCAGAAGATAGGGAGCGTCCATTGTAAGTAGCCAAGGTCAGCATCAGATGGCAGCCTAGTCCGGTCCTCCGGGATTCTTAGCACCCTCTGCCTTCATGTCGCACTGGCCGCTGCCTTGGCCAGGTACATTCCAGCTGCCGGAGACTGAGGGCCAAGATTTAAGTTGTGGAATCATTTTGGAGGGGTTTGGCCATAACTCACCACGCTGGCCAAGCGGGTTGGTGAGTGTGGGATAGAATTTCCTCTGATCCCGATGGTATAGTTATACCGCTATGGGCGGTCGTCAGAGCCCCTTTAGTGGGAACAGGATGCACCACGAGAAGGCGGGGTTGACATTTGTCAAGGAGAGGCTGTGATGTTACGCATTACCTGACCTTACATCCCGGTAGCATACATAAGTAGATTTAATTCAGAATATGGTCAAGCAAAGTCCAACAAGTCGCTAGGTCATCTGATCAAAAAAAAACATGTCACTTGAAGCCCGAACAAAAACAAACATGTCAACAACAAGAAGTTTCATATTTTGATTTTAAAACATTTTTTGATCTGCATCACATCCATAGATGTGTTTTGGAGCATCAAAAGGAAAGTGACTGATAGTTGAACAGTGCGAAATTCATTGCGCGTAAGTAACTCAATGAACGTTTTTTCTGCCTACTGCAAATCTAGATCTGATGCACATGTCTGGTTTTGCTTGCGCGCTCCTCAAATGGTGTCCTTCGAGCTCTCAGCTGAAGACTTGTAGAAGATGCTCGTATTCGACTGTTTTGATTTCGTATCGTCCTGTACATTATTCCTCGTGGCAGAATCTTGAACTAGTAACAGTGCTGCAGGTCAGCTATGTTATTCCGGAAAAAAATTCATTCATAGTAACAATTCGTACCTAGCAGCTGAACAACGCCGTATTGACTTACGGGATCGGCATCCTCTAATTGTTTAAAGTGGTGTCTAACAGCAGCGGTTTCTGTGGCAACTTAAACTTTGAAAGAAACACACCTGAGGTACTTCTCTGAGGTACTTCTTTGTAAGTTGGAGTTACCGGGGTATGTAGTTCTTGTCGTTTTGATGCCACATTATCAGGCGCGACGCGACGGGTGGGCATCAGCCCATCCTTCAAAATATGTAAACAGGTGGAACATATGTGGAGGGGGAGGGGGGGGTGAAACCATCTAGGATTGTAGGAAACTTGGATAAATGCGTGTGAATTTCTCGAATTCACCAACATTTTGTTATACAGTATAAAATGAATTTTTGTTAAATTTAGTGTTTGTACTTATTGGAAATGGAGGGAGTCCTCTGAACGAATTTCTGAGTTTTATTTCTTATTCATTAAAATATTTTTTTATTTATACGTATATATATATATATATATATATGGAACTGAAGAACAGGTTCTCTGCTTTAGAAGGCCTAACATCGGAAGAAGTGGACATCTCTGAAGTTAACAGAAAAGTAACCAAAGCTCTTATGGAAACAGCAACAAAATTAGCTGGGTCTAAGAACAAGTTGCATGTAAATAAATTATCAGGAAAAACGAAAATGTTGATGCAAAAAAGAAGAGAGATGAGGACAACTAAAGAAGATGTGACTTCCAAAGTGGAATATATAGAGCTATGCAAGACAGTACGAAAAAGTATCACTGAAGACGTAAGAAAATTCAACTGTGAACTAGTGAGGAAAGCAATTGAAAACAACCAAAGCCTAAAGATAGCAAAGGGACATCTCAGTAAGGGAAGAAAACAGATTATGGCACTGAGAAAAGAAGATGGTTCTGTAACAAGAAATAGAGGCGAAATTTTGACAAGAGTGAAAGATTTCTACTCCAAATTATATGAAAGGGATGATACATGCACTCCAGACATCATGAAAGATACCAGTACCAGAGTTCCTCCAGTCCTTCCAGCAGAAGTTGCACATGCAATCAAGAACATGAAGCGGGGAAAAGCTCCAGGAGAAGATGGAATTACTGTAGACATCATACAAGAAGCAAGTGGAGAAATCGAAACAGTACTCGCCCAAATTTTCACTCGATGCCTTAATGAAGGAAAGATTCCTGAGGATTGGAACACCGCTACAATGATCCTGCTACATAAGAAAGGTGACATTGAGGATCTCGGAAACTACAGACCTATCAGCCTCCTATCAGTAGTTTATAAAATCTTCACTAAAGTTCTTTCACACCGCTTGAAGGTAACACTGGACATGGCTCAACCGAGAGAACAAGCTGGATTCCGGAGTGGCTACAGCACAATAGATCATATCCACGTACTGAGAGAACTAATTGAAAGAGCGAGGGAATATGAACTTCCATTGTGCATGGCTTTTATCGATTATGAAAAAGCCTTTGATTCGGTGAAACCATCAGCAGTTACAATGGCTCTGAAAACCTGCGGTATTGAAGATGCATACATTAATATCATTAATAACATCTATGAAAATGCAAGTGCAAAGATTAGGCTGTTTGAAAATACAACACACGTAAAAATTGGAAAAGGAGTGAGACAAGGTGACACCATATCTCCGAAGCTCTTTAATGCCACATTGGAGGGTGTTTTTCAGTCGCTGAGCTGGGAAAACAAGGGGATAAAGATTAATGGAGATTATCTAACCCACCTTCGTTTTGCTGATGACGTAGTCATTTTTGCAACTACCCCATCAGAGCTGCAGAGTATGATCCAGGAACTTGCTGACAAGAGTAAAGAAGTGGGATTAAAAATGAACTTTCAGAAGACAAAAGTGATGTTCAATGCTTTTACAAGAAATGAAGATTTATCGATTGATGGAGAAAAGCTGGAGATAACAGACACGTACGTTTATCTTGGACAGCAGATATCTAGTGAGGGTCACATTGATGAAGAAATTAATCGGCGTACAAAACTTGCCTGGAGAGCTTTTGGAAGAAACAGCATAATTTTCAAGAGCAATATGCCATTATGTCTTAAAAGAAAAGTGTTTGATCAATGCATCCTTCCAGTGCTTACGTATGGTGCAGAGACGTGGACCTTAACTAAAAGAGATATACAAAGGCTGCAGACAACTCAAAGAAGCATGGAGAGGTGCATACTTGGTGTAACCAGGAGAGAAAAGAAGAGGAACTCGTGGATCCGAAAAATGACAAGAGTGGAAGACATCATGATCAGAGTTAAATCCCTGAAATGGCAATGGGCTGGACATACTGCCAGAAGGACAGATCATCGATGGACAGCCGAAATTTTAGATTGGATTCCAAGGGACAGGAAAAGACCCAGAAGAAGACCACATGGGAGATGGGTGGATGAAATTCGAAAGTATGCAGGGGTGACATGGAGGAGACTGGCACAAGACAGACTGTTGTGGAGGAAACTTGGGGAGACCTTCGTCCAGCAGTGGATTGATAATGGTTGACAATGATGATGATGATGATATATATATACATAAATAAGAACGCAGACGTACAAAATGCATGTGCGTATGTGTAAATTCGCCCAGATTTCAAACTCTGAACACCGCGTTCTCCCAGAACAAATCATCTACTTTTGCCACTGCACATAAGTTTCCTCTTCAGATGGGCTTGGATCATAGTGAACCGGATAATGCTCTTTTCTCTCACCAGGTGAAATTTTCTAACACGTTTTTCAATTACCAGACCACTCAAGTAATCATCTCACCTCAGACTATATATACTACTGATAGTGAGAGATGAGCAAGTCTGGGGGGAGGGGGCGGATGGCCTAGTGGTCAACGTTCGTGACTGCTACAGAGAGACCTCGGGTTCGGTTTCAGCAGGTACGAACGCTCGAACCACTAAATATCCGCCGTGCGTCGGATGGGCACGGTAAGCCGTTGGACCTCGGACAGGGGATCAGACACTCCCTTGCTAAAATCCTCTACTTCTGATCTGAGTGGTAAACTCCCGAAGAAAAAAAAAAAAAAAAAGATACTCTCACGTCACGGTTTCAACGCTTTAGTTCCACGTCCGTCAACTGGCGCGCTGTTCTATTGAGATCTTCCGGACTAAGTTGTTGCCATAAGCCTCTACGGAAGATTTACCTCTGGGCCTCTTACTTTGTGCATTGAGACCCTTTCCCAGAAACGTCCCATCAACCAGCCTCATCTGCTCTAAACTAAAAGTCCAGTATAATTTTCTGTCTGAATCACTATAGTTAAAATCTTTAATGAATAAAATATTTACAAGTTAAAAAACAAACAAACACAAGATCTTTTACAAGGGCGACATTTGCATCATCAGGTGAAGATTACATTTGAACATACTTAGTGCGAAGTTATAAATTGTCGGTGTCTTGACGTCATGTTGTACAATGATGTTCATTAGTTGATGATTATTGGTCCCTCCCATCTAACTTCTGATGCTACGTAGTTCCGTCTTTGAAAGGTGGTATTAGGTCAAGTTGACTGAGTGTGTAGTGGGGGTTTTAAGTCTTGAATTTTTTCTTTAATATAAACTGTATTAAACAATACATTGAAAACATACACCGTCTTTGCACGATAATTTAATTTTAAAAGATGATAGATATTTCCATAGTTAAAAAGATTAAAAACTCATTAAGCACTTTCGGGCCGACAGTCGCACCCGTCTTCAGATGGAGGAGAGCAATTGCTGCCAGTGTGCTCCCATATATACGTCTGGGTGTGATGGCGTGCCAAGGGTGGAGCAACGTCGCAAGGGTATCGTAGTGTTGCCATCACGTCATGGCTAAATCACAAATCAGATCAGGTCCATGTGGGAATATGGTAAACAGGGTGCAAAAATATACAGAATATATATATATTTGTCATAGTTCACATGGTTAACAAGAAATATTATTATACAAGTTCATAGCTGTAATAAGTCATTTCCAAATCCTGGGTAAGTCAACTGGGGAGTTGTCGTTACAGCAGCCGTCCCCGAAGGCTTCGATGTATAAGCTTTCAGTTATATGCAACGAGCATATTGATGCGAGGGTATGTAACAACTTAATGTTGTTCCAGTCTGGTTGAACAGTTCATTGTGCTATATTTCTGGCGAGTGCTGTATTACTGTGGTTAGCATGGGTGTCGTATTTCTGTTCCTGCACTCGAGTCTCAAGGCTACGTCTTGTGGAGCCCACGTTAGTTACTTGCGTGTTCACCATTGGAAGCATCTATTAAAGGTATATTATACACGCCCCATTTATACAAAATATCAGGTTGCTTTGTATAAATGGGGCATGTATAATATACCTTAAAAAGATGTTTCCAATGGTGAGAACGCAAGTAACTAACGTGGGCTCTACAAGACGTAGCCTTGAGACTCGAGTGCAGGAACAGAAATACGACACCCATGCTAACCACAGTAATACAGCACTCGCCAGAAATATAGCACAATGAACTGTTCAACCAGACTGGAACAACATTAAGTTGTTACATACCCTCGCATCAATATGCTCGTTGCATATAACTGAAAGCTTATACATCGAAGCCTTCGGGGACGGCTGCTGTAACGACAACTCCCCAGTTGACTTACCCAGGATTTGGAAATGACTTATTACAGCTATGAACTTGTATAATAATATTTCTTGTTAACCATGTGAACTATGACAAATATATATATATTCTGTATATTTTTGCACCCTGTTTACCTTATTCCCACATGGACCTGATCTGATTTGTGATTTAGCCATGACGTGATGGCAACACTACGATACCCTTGCGACGTTGCTCCACCCTTGGCACGCCATCACACCCAGACGTATATATGGGAGCACACTGGCAGCAATTGCTCTCCTCCATCTGAAGACGGGTGCGACTGTCGGCCTGAAAGTGCTGTATGGGTTTTTAATCTTTTTAACTATGGAAATATCTATCATCTTTTAAAATTAAATTATCGTGCAAAGACGGTGTATGTTTCCAACGTATTGCATATAGCACGAAAATTTCGCTAGTACTGTATTAAACAGTTGTTTCCAAACATATGGCAAAGAAGTGGGAATGTCATCGTTACAGCATTGTTAACGATAGTGTTGGATGAACTGTGCTTCCGCAAACAATGTAGATCTTTTTTCTTTGGTGCATAGTAGAATATATGCATCATTCCATGAGGGGGTGTGGGTTCCCTCCTGGGCTGTGCGGGCCAAAGCAGTGTTAGAGGCACCTGTTCGGGTTGAATATCGGTGTTCGGCTGTACGAATTCCTATGTTCCGAAGTGTCGAGCCTATATACCAGCTATCGTTGAACTCTTAACTCAGACTCTTTAACGGTATGCAATACACACCATATTTTTTATTCTCAGGCTTGACGTCCCGATTCCTGCACATCAGCTGGAAAAGCTTACGGGAGGACTAGCCAAATGAAATGCCGTGTTTCTTGCAGATGTTGTGCAAGATGTGTGAGATTTGCGGCTGGTATTCAAAAGTACCAACGTACTTAAGTCTCATGATTGTTGGTTAAAATTGCGCAGACCTTTTCTTGTGTTGAGCAATCAGAACATTCACGAAGTTCCTATTGTACCCATTCTGGATCGCGATTTGCACTGTTTTTTCAAGTTTGATTCTTCGCAATCTGGCATTCGACGAGTGTGAAAATGCTCAGCTTATAAGAAATCTAAAGGTCGCAGCTTTATACTTGTGTGGATGATAAGAGCTATATGGGATGATCACAGTAGAGCTAATTGACTTACGATACACAAAAAGCTGAGTTGAGTGGGTGATCATGTTCCGTCTGATGCTCAAGTCAAGGTAGGGGAGAAATCCTTAATTCTCCAATTCGATGGTAAATTGTACGGTGGGGTATACCGAAGAAAAACTTGATCTGAATTCTTCAAGATCCCCAAGGGAATGCGGCCAAAGTACCAATATATCGTCTACATACCTCATATATACACTGGCGAAAAGTGAAAAAAAGAACACCAAGAAGGAGACGTCTGATACAACGAAATTTATACAGCATAATAACGGAATACAGAGGATAACGTGATCAAAACATTATGGCAAAATACAGCTGTATTTGCTGGTAAACTGAAAAATAACATTTCCATGTAACATGGTTAGTACGAGGTGGAACCGCCATGAACTGCGTCACACTGTGCAATTCTGGCATGGAGTCTGTCGTACAGATGTTGGATGCAAGTTTGGGATATTGAGTTCCAAGCATCCTTAACCTGGACGCGTAAATCGGGATGGTCATGGCTGGCAGTGGAGACCGGATAAGTCGTTGTCCCATAAAATCCCACACGTGCTCAACGGGGAAAAAATCCGGTGAACGTGCAGGCCATGGAAGTTGTCTCACACCCTGAAGTGCATGTTGCGTTGCACGTGCCGTGTATGGGCCTGCGTTATCTTGCTGGAAAACAACACGATGGACCAACCTTACAAATGGCACAACAACGGGCTGAATGATGTTGTTGATGCAGGAGGTACTGTTTAACGTAACCGGTACAAACACTAGTTGTATAAGGGAGTGATAGCTGATCGCTCCCCATACCAGGAGACCAGGTGTAGGCCCTGTGTGTCGCTGGCGGATGCAAGAAGGGTGGAGACGCTCCCCTGTGCGTCTGCGAACACGCATACGGCCATTGGTGGCTCCCAAGCAGAATCTGCTTTCATCGCTGAACACGACAGATCGCCATTGCGTTCTCCAGTGCAGACGTTGGCAACACCACTGCAGCCGTTCCTGACGGTGGGCTGGAGTCAGAGGTACACATGCCAGAGGCACACGTACACGTAGTCCTGCATCCAGTAGACGGTTGCGGATTGTTCGCACAGTCACCTCAGGTGCAACGGCAGCTCGGATTTGCGTCGCATTGGATGTTCTGCTTGACAACGCCACTCTTCCTATGGGTCGATCGGTCCGCTCATCAGTCCGTATGTGATTCCCGGTTCCACGTCTTCTCGTGTGGGAATGTTCCTCGGACCATCTACGCCACCATCGTACCACCACCGATACTTCCCGTCCAATTCGCTCCGCAATACGACGATACGACCACCCGGCCTCGCGGAGTCCGACTAGACAACCTCGCTCAAAGTCCGATAACTGCTGAAATCGTACACGTCTTCTATGTCCAGGCATTGCAGCTTCTTCAGAGTCTTCGCACGTGTCCGTACGCCGACGACTGATTACATTCACTTCGCAGTACTCCTTAAATACCACCGACGATAATTTGTATATTATGCCGTGCTGTGACGAAAGCGCTCACTGGTTGGTCCCGAAATTAACATTACACCTACGTAAACTCGACCCCATTAACATATGTAAATTTCATGATCGTTCGCCAATTCCTTCTTGGTGTTCTTTTTTCACTTTCCGTCAGTGTAGTAGTGAGGCGTGGGTACAATTGGATAAGACGCTATTTTCTATTGATTGCATAACAATTTCAGTAATCAAAGCAGATAATGGTGATCCCATAGGCGTATCACCGTCTTGTCTATAAATAGTGTATTCAAAACGAAAGAAATAACGTTTATCAACTAGCACCAAGGCATCTAGAACGTTCTGTACCTCGACGTGAGATAGGGGATCCTGGGTGATCAGGAGGTGGTGAATAAGGTTATGTGCTGCTTCCACTGGCACGCTAGGGTAAAGGGAGGTAACGTCGAGAGATGCAAGGATCATGGGCCTTGTAGGTTCTCCAAAGGACCTTAGCCGACGAATTGCTTCAAGTGAATTTAGGATAGAAAATTCAGAATTTGAGGTAAGCGTTGCCGATAACAGTGATAAAGCCTTTTCTAAGGGCTGTGTTGGGTTCTATTGACCAGACACCAAAGGACGAAGAAAGTAATTCTGTTTGTGGGTTTTCACTTTACCGAATAGAGCAGGAACACTTGACCCACTTGGAGGTGCCATATTAGTAGAAATGGAAGGAGGAAAGAAGATGTCCCATTTCAATGTTCCAAGGGCCCTAAAGGTTGGTGGCTGGGGTGGGTAACACAAGATTTGTGAAAAATTTTGTGTTTGTATTTTTTTTTTTGTAACTCGTAAATATTTTATTCATTAAAGATTTCTACTATCGTGCTTCAGACAGCAAATTATACTCGACTTTTAGTTATTCTCAGCACGAAGACACTTATCTCTCATCTGCTTTTATTATTTTCTCACAAAGAACCATCTCTTCAGTCCAATTTTCGGCTGACGTCTGCCTCTATATTCATTGGCTGCTCAAGATTTTTTAAGCAGTCCAAATCAGTGAATTTAGTGACCCAGAAATCAGTAGTTTTCCATGGCGCATCAGATTGAATATTTTCCATAGATGATATAATCCACCTTGAATGCAGGTTACAATCCTTTGTGTTACCAATTCGAGCCCTCTTATACCTGGAATTTTGAACACTTCTAATAAGTACTCGAAATGGGCCAGTATACGACGGTATGGCATACCAGCACTTTTCCCCTAGTATTTCATACTCGCACCTTTTTTTACTAGGAATTTTAATAGTGGGAACCGCAGAAACGATTTTTTTGGCCCCTGCTTACGAGAGCGCATTCTTAAACATAGAAACCTCATGTTCCTCGTGCCCTTGAGAAATAGCTGTGTGGGAACCGTAAAGGGTATGGGAGTGGTGTACAATTGAGCTATATGTTCAATCCTTCGAAGGATGAAAATGAAACTACCCATAGCGTATGATCACATTTTGCCCAAGACCCACATCATCCCACTAAAGATGTCAGTGATTTTAATTAAATCATTAATTTAATATATTCAATTTGAAGAGCTTCTTCATAGAATGAAGAATTGGGAGCAAAAGATTAAACACAAATTTTAGTTTTGCAGCAATGAGTATAAACTCTTTCCACGAACTTCGGACTTTTTTAGCACGTCTTTTGTAAAAAGTTAGTAAAATCATGCAATGCATTGATTATAATACGCTTTCCAACATACCAGAAATCATTACTGAAGTTATCACTCAAGTTATGAGAATAATGGCTGTGGATAATAAATCTTGGTCCTGTGCCCTGACATTTGATTCCATTTCGATGATATTCAACAGAACCGGTTTGGTATACCTCCGAAATAACATGATAAAGTTTAGTAGCAATCGAAGCATTTTTACGAAAGTTATGATGCATAAGGGCTATGGAATAGATCCCGCTCCTGTGTCCTAACCTTTGATCCCATTTCGCCCATTTTCAATAGAGTTCGTCTCCAGGCAAGATCCTTCAACATACTAACATTTCATCCAAATCGAAGCATTTTTACGTAAGTTATGACGCATAATCGCGTTGGAAGTGATTCCGCTTCTATGTCCTGACCTTTAACCCCATTTCGCCCATTTTCAATAAGGTTTGTCGCCAGGTGGTTTTCTACCACATACTAAAATTTCATCAAAATCGAACCTTTTTTACGTTAGTTATGACGCATAACAGCAGTGGAATGGATCCCGCTCCTATGCACTGACCTTTGACCCCATTTCGTTCACTTTAAATAGGGTACCTTCCCAGGTGATCCCCTACCAGATACTAAAAATTCATCGAAATATAACGATTGTTACGCGAGTTATTGTGCGGACGGACACAATCACACAACGCGTGACGTAATGAGGCAGATGGGAATAGCGACCATCTGCTCGCAAGAGTATGACGTCATAAAACTTTAATAGGATCCACACACAACGCGTGACGTAATGAGACAGATGGCGTGACCGCGCGCCAACATTCTCAAACGCGGCGAGATTGTGACGTCATAAGATTTCTAAGCATTGGTAACATTAATGGAATAATGGAACAACGCCATCACTAAAAACATTATAATTCGGGGTGGTTATTTAACCCACTGAACGAATTCTCCTAATGTCGAGATCAAGCTAAATCGATTTCTAGTATCAGAAAACGGTAGGTTAACGACTTTCATCAAAATTCTTAGAGCTGTTTTCAAAATGAAATGTACATACAAACATAGAAGAATTGCTACTTTAAGGTGGACTTCAAGTAATTTTGCTACCTAAACTTCCAATGGAAAAACTTCTGTACACATTTTCTTCACAATTAATGCGTTCCCAAGGATGAAAATTTGAACATCGATTAAAATATCTTCATTTTATAACTTGCAATACTTAATATTTTCTAAAACATAACCATAATTATGCAATTCAACATTTGTTTGTCTACTGACGTCATGAAAACACAGATCGCACCATCTTTTTTCTGGACAATTGTTGCGTTCACAAGGATGAAAGTTTGAACATTGATTAAAATAGCTTCATTTCATAACTTGGAATACTTAATATTTTCTAAACCATAACCGTAATTATGCAATCCAACATTTTTTTGCCCACTGACGTCATCAAAGTACAGGTCGCGCCATCTTTTTTCAGGTTTCAACACAACCAAAGAAAAAGTTATTGATTTTTAATATGATTATGGTTATGTTTTAGAACATATTAAGTTTTCCAAGTTATAATATGAAGTTATTTTAATCGGTGATCAAATTTTCATCCTTGGGAACACATTAATTGTGAAAGAAATGTGTACAAAACTTTTTCCATTGGAAGTGTAGGAAGCAAAATTACTTGACGTCCACCTTAATAATATGGGATAAGGGCAATGGAGAGGATCGCAATCCTATGTCCTGACCTTTGACCACATTTCGTCCATTTTCAATAGGGTTCGTCCCCAGGTGGTCCCCTACTACATACTGAAATTTCATCGAAATCGAACCATTTTTACACAAGTTATGACGCATAAGGGCAATGGAATGCATCCCGATCTTATGTCCTGACCTTTGACCCCACTTCACCCATTTTGAATAGGGTTTGTCCCCAGGCAGTCCCCTACCACATAGTAAAGTTTCATTGAAATCGAACCATATTTACGCAAGTTATGGCGCATAAGGACAATGAAATGATTCCGCTCCTACGTCGTGACCTTTGACCCCATTCGTCCCATTTTCAATAGGGTTCGTCCCTGGGTGGTCCCCAACCACATACTAAAATTTCATCGAGATCGAACCATTTTTACGCCAGTTATCGTGCTGACGGACAAAGCTGGAGCATATACGCTTCTTCAACCTATGGTTGGAAAGCGTAAAAAATATCGTGCTTCTGTTATCGGTTTGTCTGTCCGTCTGTACCCACGATATCTCAGCAACTATTAGTCCGATTTGAAAAATTCTTTTTGCATTGGGAAGCTTGAAATATGCAAATGATGATCCTTTATTTCGTTTTTTTTACGATGTACAATTTTTCGCCGGTAGAGGGCGTAAATGCAGATGATGTCGAATTCAAATATACGTTTTATTCCACATGTTTGCTTCTAAACATCCGATTGAAAAAAAAATTATATCTTTCGATTCCATTTCTATCGAAGAGTATTTTAGATATAGTTAATTTTTCAAATTACGCATAGATTTTCCGCTAGGGGGCGTAAAAGTAAATTACATTTTCCCCGATAACTCTTCTTCTAAAACTCCGATTTGAAATTTTTTTTCCTCAGCGGATACATCTCCTGATGGAAAATCTTTTGCATATAATTTCAAATTTTTGGTAAAGAATACTTTGGCCACCAGAGGGCGTAAGTGTTAATTTTTGCTTCTGATGTATTTGCAATAAAATCGTAGCTTCTAAAATATCGATTAAAAAATTCTTTCGTGGACTGATGCCACTCACATGGATAAACCTTTTCGGAATATTTTCTTCTTAAAATATTCCACAGTTTCTCCGCCAGGGCGGCGCAGATGTATATCTTATTTTTGTGAATATCTCTACTTCTAGGAGTCCGATTTGAAAAATTCCTTCTTTGTTGAATAGTGTTTTCAGTGTGACATGTTTTTCATATAATTTCAAAATTTTCAAGTAATTCATAGACTTTCCGCTAGGGAGCGTAAAGGTAAATTGCTTTCCCCCTATATCTCTGCTTCTAAATCTCCGATTTGAAAAATTCTTTGCACCGGATACAGCTCCTGATGGGAAATCGTTTGCACATAATTTCTAATTTTTGTAAAAAAATGGTTTGGCCACCAGGGGGCGTAAATTTTAATTTCCGCTTCTGTTGTATTTGCAGCAAAATATGAGCTTCTAAATTCTCGATTGAAAAAAACGTCGTTTGTTGACCGATACTACTCATGTCGACAAAACTTTTAGAAACATTTTCTTCTTCAAATAGTGCATGGTTTCTACGCCAGGGGACGTAGATGTATATATTATTTTTGTCAATATCTCTACTTCTAAGAGTACGATTTGAAAAATTCCTTCTTTGTTGGATAGTGTTTCCGATGCGAAATGTTTTTCCTATAAATTCAAAATTTTCAAGTAAATCATACACTTTCCGCTAGGGGGCACAAAGGTAAATTCCGTTTTCTGCGTTATTTCTGCTTTTAAATCTCTGATTTGAAAAATTCTTCCTGTATCGCATACCTGACCTGATGGAAAATATTTTTCGCATAATTTCTAATGTTTGTTAAAGAATGGTTTAGCCACCAGGGGTCATATGTGTTAATTTCTGCTTCTGAAGTATTTGTTGCAAAATCTGGGCTCCTGAAAACTGGACTATTTTTTTTTCTTCGACCGATACCACTTATACGGATAAACCTTTTGAGAATACCTTCTTCCTAAAATAATGCATGGTTTTCCCACCAGGGGACGTAAAGTCACATCTTATTTTTGTCGATAACTCTGTTTCTAAGAGTTCGTAAGCTCACGATTCCGTTTACAGCAATATCTGAGGGATTAAAAACCCGATTGAAAATCTTCTTTCTTTGGTCAGATCTATTGTTTTCCATACCAGTTCCATTGCCTTTGAATAGCTTTGATAAATTTAATTTGCGTCAGAACGGATTCAAAAGACGTGCTTATTACACCCGAAAATTCGGTGTCAACTTTCTTGTTTTTTCTTAGATTGCTATTAATTTAAGACTTGAATATTCATTCTGATTGCAGAGATTCTAATTGCTGGACTTTCTATTTCATGAAAGTCCCTATTGGAAGGGGACTATCATCTCGGATGGGTTTCTTGGTTCAAGTCCAGCTGAATCACTAATGATTAGCCAAGGTTCGGAAGCCTCGTTAATCCGTTGGTCCCAGGATGTAGACTCCTCGTTCTAAACAAGCCTAACAGCAGTCCATGGTGTAGCATAAGTAGTGCCCGCTGGATTCACAAACCAATCAACCGAAATCGACAGCTGTCGTTTCTGACTTCTGGTGCAATAGTATTACACGGAATTGTCAATTGTCAATTAGATTTAAAAAAAAAAAAAAAAAAAAAAAAAAAAAAAGGTTCTTTCTTCCAGGGATTTTTTTTTTTTTATTATTCAGTTTTGGAGATTTTCTGAAAAAAAAACATTTTTTCCGGATAATTTTTAACTTAATATGAGCATACTGGCACTTCGAAATGTTCATTTCGAGCTCTACTTCTAATAATAGGAAATTTACAAAATCATAATACACTGGCGGAAAGTGAAAAAAGAACACCAAGTAGGAGACAACTGATACCACCGAAATTTACACAGCATAATAACGGAATACAGAGGATAACGTGATCAAAACATTATGGCAAAATACAGCTGTATTTGCTGGTAAACTGAATAATAACATTTCCATGTAACATGGTTAGTACGAGGTTGAACCGCCATGAACTGCGTCACATTGTGCAATTCTGGCATGGAGTCTGTCGTACAGATGTTGGATGTAAGTTTGAGGTATTGAGTTCCAAGCATCCTCAACCTGGACGCGTAAATCAGGGATGGTCGTGGCTGGCCGTTTAGACCGGATAAATCATTGTCCCATAAAATCCCACACGTACTCAATGGGGGACAAATCCGGTGAACGTGCAGGCCATGGAATTTGTCTCACACCCTGAAGTGCATGTTGCGTTGCACGTGCCGTGTGTGGGCGTGCGTTATCTTGCTGGAAAACACCACGATGGACCGACCTTACAAATGGCACAACAACGGGCTGAGGTGCTGTTAAACGTACCCGGTACAAACACTAGTTGTATACGTGAGTGATAGCTGATCGCTCCTCACACCAGGAGACCAGGTTTAGGCCCTGTGTGTCGCTGGCGGATGCAAGAAATTTGGAGACGCATACGGCCATCGGAGGCTCCCAAGCAGAATCTGCTTTCATCGCTGAACACGACAGATCGCCATTGCGTTCTCCAGTGCAGACGTTGGCGACACCACTGCAGCCGTTCCTGACGGTGGGCTGGAGTCAGAGGTACACATGCCAGAGGCACACGTGCACGTAGTCCTGCATCCAGTAGACGGTTGCGGATTGTTCGCACAGTCACCTCAGATGCAACGGCAGCTCGGATTTGCGTCGCATTGGATGTTCTGCTTGACAACGCCGCTCTTCTCATGCGTCGACCGGTCCGCTCATCAGTCCGTCTGTGACTCCCGGTTCCACGTCTTCTCGAGTGGGAATGTTCCTCGGACCATCTACGCCACCATCGTACCACCACCTATACTTCCCATCCAATTCGCTCTGCAATACGACGATACGACCACACGGCCTCGCGGCCTCGCGGAATCTGACTAGACGACCTCGCTCAAAGTCCGATAACTGCTGAAATCGTACACGTCTTCCATGTCCAGGCATTACAGCTTCTTCAGGGTCTTTGCACGTGTCCGTACGCCGACGACTGATTACATTCACTTCGCCGTACTCCTTAAATATTACCGACGATAATTTGCATATTATGCCGTGCTGTGGCGTAAGCGCTCACCGTTTGGTCCCGAAATTAACATCACACCTACGTAAACTTGACTCCATTAACATATGTAAATTTCATGATCGTCTGCCAATTGTTTCTTGGTGTTCTTTTTTCACTTTCCGCCAGTGTATATATCAGCTGGTGATTCTGTAACTTTGCGTGAAAGACTTTCCACGATTTTAAAAATATTTTTCTAAAATTTATTACACGCGCTGAACTACCATGATGGATGTGCTTCCTGATGTGAAAACTGTGATTTCTGCGAAGGAGTGTGTGTGTGTGGGGGGGGGGGTTCCCACAAATCGCAGTATTATGACGAGCAGAATTACCCTCCATAAAAACCTGCATTTCAAACCCCAGAATCTGTCATAAACATCAAAGAATTTTTATAACGTGTGTAACGTAATCTGTAAATAACTTTTCATTTGAATTTCTGTTTTGTAAACTTAGCCGTAGTTACCTCTTCATTAAACGTTTTCAAACTGAATAAGACATTACTCCCCCGTAGAGCTTTTATTACTTGGCAACGCTGACAGTGGGTCACAGGACGATAAATATGGCTGTTTCCGGAGCGTAGAAATTACAAGTACATTGCTAAATGTTTATATAAAGCCTGTTGAGTTGATATGTTGAGGTGTATGCTATCGACTATTGCTGTCATTGAAATGAATTTTGTGTAAACACCTGAGAGTAACTTTGTATCAGTGGATTATGCTCATCTTACAGTGAGGGAAGGACTAAAGTGGTAAAGTAACGTAAGCATCTTGCCTCTCGTGCTGATTCTTCGTTAATTAATTATTCAAGAGTTTGAATTTATATACTATAAATTTCCCTATGAATTGTGTTAAGGAAATTAAGCTTCAACTATCATAAGCCTAAAGTACAACTACAGGGTGTCCACAATGTCTTGTTACCCCCCTCCCCTGTAATAAGAAATGTAAGTGAGCTATGTATCTGTTGTATGATGTATATGTTGAGTCATATGTTGAGGCATCCTTAAACATCAAGTGGATCCATTTGGGCTATGTCATTCTCGTGACAGAGAATAATCTTACGCCATGTTCTCTGGGACATTTTCCGAAGCAGTTGCGGGGTGATACGAGAGAAAGCACGTCTCACTGCTTGTTTAAGTTCATCAGTGGTTTGGTAGCGCTGCTGTGCAACAACCTCCTTTATGAAACCCCAAAAGGGCATTATCACACGTTGAGAGATCTGGGCTTCGAGGTGGCCATTTAAGTGAAGCGGGCAGCACTGCCGAACCTCGGCCGATCCAACGATCCCGAAAGACCTCGAACAGCGATTGCGTAATGGGCGTGTGCCCATCCTGTTGGAACCATACGTCATTCAGAATGCCAAGATTTCCAAGTTGTGGCACAAACCAGGTTTGCAGCATGTCCAGCTAAGTTGTCTGATTCACTGGACCATCAAAGAAATACGGTCCAAACAGATGTCGACTATTCATTGCAGCCCATATATACATGCGGAGGATGATATTCCAATTCTTCGACATAATCTGGGTCTTCCTTGGACCAGAACACAACGTTCCGTGATCGACAGCTGCGGTATATCGCACATTCATAACTGAAAATGACCTTTCCGCGTTTTGGCATTGTGGCAAATGTCTGAAGCATCATTGCACATGCATCCCGTCTGCGGTTTAAATCGATGTGTGAGAACTCCTGAACGAACATCGGGCGATATGGATGCAAATTCAGGTCATTCTTCATGTGCTTGAGCAGTGTCGATCGTGGTATTCAAGCTCCGCTGATCGTTTGCGGAGCGACTTCGTCATTGACCTGATAACTGATTCCTCGACCGCTTGACATTGTTGCTCTCTGGTTCATGGTCTTCCCGTTCGTGGTTTATCCTTGATGTTGCCTGCTTCGAAGAGTTTATGTTCCCACCGCAGACGAGTCTGTTTTGGAGGGGCCTTCGTCGAATCGTTGTTGGAAATCGGCACTTACGTCACACATTGTTTTCCCTGTGTGTGGACGTTCCTGTACCCAGACACTGACAACAATCCGCTGTTCCAGGGTGTATTCGTTGGTATCACACATGGTTCCGGTACCTAATCTGTAAATAAACACAATACAGACCATAACTCAACATATACACTGAAGATCAATTGAATTAGAGACAGCTGGCGTTATGCAAATGTGGCGCTGTGGGCGGCCCTGTAAACGGAAACGACATGACGTATGCAGCGATCCGACAATATAAGGAGTGATGCGACGGGAATCACTAAGAGTCGGGCGCAGTATGGGTAAGACGAAGGATCTATGCGCATTTGATCGTGGGCAAATTGTCGGAGCCTGACGAATGGGTCACTCCATCTCGAAAGTCGTGCAGGCACTAGGATTTTCACAAGCCACTGTGTCACGGGTGCACCGCGAGTACATGGAATCCGGTAAAACCATCCCTGCAAGAGCCAACTGCCGTGGACAACAGCGTGTGGATGAGCGGTGTTATCGTCGGCTAGCTCGCATTGTAATAGCGGATAGACGGGCCACAATGCAAGAAATCACTCGGCAATTTAACGCTGGTGCACAAAAAACGTGTAAGCAGCAACACCATCCAGAACCATCTCCTCGCTATGGGATACAGAAGCCATCGTCCCACGAGAGTACCGCTGCTGACCGCACATCACATGGTGCAAAGATTAGCATGGGCACAGGAACATCGCCACTGAACCGTAGACATGTGGGAAAATGTTGCCTGTACTAACGAGTCGAGATTCACGTTGGTACGTTCGGATAGCAGGATACAAGTACGGCGCAAACCACATGAAGCGATGGATCCTTCTTGCCAGCAGGGTACTCTTCAAGCTGGTGGGGGTGGCATTCTCGTCTGGGGACTGTTTACGTAGTCTGAAATGGGACCCCTGCTACGTGTGACATCGTCCCTCACAGGTCAACGTTACCGGGATATCCTGGACGACCATTTGCTCCCGCTTGTTCGTCTTCAGCATCCCACTGGGGACATCATCCTGCAACAAGACAATGCACCGTGACATCGCTCCCGAATTGTATATGAATGGTTGGATGAACACTCCACCGACGTGACCTTGCTTTCTTGGGCAGCTAGGTCACCTGACCAAAATCCCATCGAACACATCTGGGATGCAATCGAGAGAGATGTTTGAGGCTCTGACCCTCTCCATCAAATCTTCGTGAACTGTGGGAGCTTGTTCAGGGGTCGTGGATCCGTATGGCTTCCCAACGCTTCCGGTGTCTTGTCGAGTCATGTCGAGACGAATCGCAGCCGTCATCAGGGCGAAAGGTGGTGCTACACGTTTCTAGACAAGTATGTCTAATTCAACTGCGTTTTAGTGTACATCACACAACAGATACATAGCTCACTTACATTTCTTATTACAGGGGGTGGGGGTAACAAGACATTGTAGACACCCTGTACATAACTACATCGCTCAAAAGAATTCTGCGAGCAAGGGATATTATGAGGAAAACCATGTGCGACTGATGTTGCTGAACGTAAAATAGTATTTTAATGTAAGATACAGTAGAGTATCTTTATATATATATATATAAAACAGACTGTGTGTGTGTCTGTCGGTCGGATTTCACATAGAATTAGGCGACCTAGAGCGACGAAATTTGTTATGAAGGTAACTGTAGCCATCTTCTGGTGCACCTCGAAGCGATTTTTTTTAAAATTTAAATTTGATTTTTAGGTATTTAATGTTACGCGTTTGTATCCGATCTGAGTGTGTCTTTTCGCTTTGTTGATATCAACCTGATTATACCGAACTTTAAGGCGTGCAGAAAAGTAGTTCACCATAAATTTTAGGCGTTTCTTTTTTAGAATTCCGTTACGACTGTTTTCATTCGTAAATACATTTATTACGCCTTTTTTTGTAAGCGTTGTTTGCCGATTGTATTATGACCTTGAGGGCGGAGAAGAAAAAAAGAAAATAGAACGTAGTTTTTTAATCTGCGTTATTAATTCAAAAGTGTCATAGGTCAGAAAGTCATCATACTGTGACGACGTTGTGAGCTAGAAAATAGAACGTTGTTTTAATGAAATTCTAAAAAAGAAATTGTTCAAATTTTTTGTGAACTACTTATCTCCGCGCCTTCGCGTTGGGTGTGATCAGGTTGCAAGTAAAGAAAGCGGAAAGGCACATGTTTTTTGTTAAGCGTTGTTTGCCAATTGTATTATGACCTTGAGGGCGGAGAAGAAGAAGAAAAAAGAAAAGAAAATAGAACGTTGTTTTTCAATCTCCGTTATTAATTCAAGTGTCATACGTCAGAAGGTCATCACACTATGCCTCAACCTCCCAGAAAGAAACAGTGTGTAAGAAGAACACAAAGAATGGATAGAGAAAATCAAAGAAGAAGAGAACAAGAAACAGCAGAACGAGAAAGAAGGCTGGGACAAGATAGGATTTCCAGAGCACAATCAAGGACACAGAAATCATTCCAGCAGCGAGAAAGAAGACTGGAACACAATAGGACTTCGAGGGCACAGGAAACACTCCGGCAACGAGACACACGATTTCAGCATAATCGTCTCATTATGCAGCAGGCAAAAACGGTTTTATTCCAAGGATCCCGACCATCCCATCTGATGTCCCGTTTCAATTTAAACAACGTCTTCAATTCCCGATTCGTTTGAGTTTCACCATGAGCATCGATAAGGCACAAGGGCAGTCTCTGAAAGTTGTTGGACTGGATCTACAAAGTCCATGTTTTTCCCATGGTCAACTGTACGTTAGTTGTACCAGAGTCGGAAATGGGGAAAATCTTTACATCTTTGCTCCGAATAGAAGGACTGTTAATGTTATTTATCCCGAGGCTCTACAAAAATAAGGTACTTTTCATTTCAATCAATTTCATTGCATAAGCCTTCTGCTTTCAAACTTTTTGAATTATTTACATTGGACGTGACAACTACTAAATAATTCAAATACATTTTATCCTAATATTCTATTCCGGGAAGTTGTACTACAAAGTTGTATAAACCTTGATTTATCAGTCTGAATTTAATTGCCGATATAGCTTTCATTTTATACTATCACTAGCCCGCCAACGACGGGTACAAGAGGCTAGTTCAGTGCTATGAGAAAGAAAAACACATCAGCAAATTTTTAAGCAATATTAGCATTTAATGCACACGATGCGATATGCTATATGACTATAGACATATCTGTAAAAAAGAAGAAATGACTTCTTGAAGTTGGTAATTGACCTCTAGTAAGATGTGTGGTCCCGTCGAATGGCAAACACAGCTGCACATCTGTGTTGCACGGAATTGATGAGGTTACTGAGGAGTTTTGGGGTACCTTCACCACTCTTCTAGGAGTGTAGAATCCTAGGCATGCTCAATCAGACTTAAGACAGAGAAGGCACGCTGACCACTCCATACGTTCGATTCCCTCCTCTTGAAGCTTGTTGTTCACTAGCCGACCTCTTTGAGATCGAGCGTTATCATCCGTGAAAAGGAACTAATTACCGACTTCTGCAGAGTATGGCATGAACACAGGTCTCTGAAACTCGTCTCTATATCTCTTGGCGGTCAGACTGCCTTTCCGGATGACGTACAGGCCGGTACGCCTACCGATACTTATGCCTACTCAGACCATCAATCCATGTCCGCAGTAATGTGCAAAAAGGCTGGGTTATTTCGTGTACCGGTTGTCCTTCTGATGACTGGATTTTTACACGTCAGAGTAGAGAACTTGACTCCACACGTCGTGTCCCCAACCACGATGTTACTCATCCCAGTTTCTACTGGCCATACGATGTCGTGTTGTTAAAGGGACAAACATCATTGGCCTAAGTGCATAAAGTCCACCTTGGTGAAGACGACCCAAGTAGCACAGCCTTTCAATTTAACGTAGGCTCAACACTGAGCCGCCGTGTTCTATTCCTAAAAGGCGGTGGCTCAGTGTTGGACCTTCGTTAAGTTCAAAGGCTTTGCTGCCTGGGGACTACGGATAGTTTGAGTTGGCAACCTGCATCCCATTGACACAAGTAGCTCTCGCTGAAGCTGAGTAGCATTTTGTCACCTGTTCCGGGGGGGGGATAACAATAGATAACGGTCGTCCCTTACTGTAGTTGCTCATGGACTTTCTTGACCTTGTCTTCTTCGAACTTTTCCCGTATCCTAGAATAACGTATGCTAGAATCGTGTCCACAGTCGGGAAATGACACTTCGTGACACTTCAATGGCTTCTGCTACCTCCCGCTGTGCCTGATCTACTTCCAGCCTGCCAATAAGTACCCACGCCATTGATTCCGGTAAATCATGCTGTTGAGACATTCTTCGAACCTAAGACTTCTAGAAAAGCGTCACGATAAACGCGGAAGACTAGGGAGCACCCAGAAAAACTTCGATTTTATCCCAGTCTGTGATTTATGCAGTCTGAAGTCACAGACACTAATATGCATTAGGATATGCATGATTTGGCTGTCTACTTCACACTCGACTAGGGTATTTCACGTTTCGGTAAGATATCGCAAGATTGACTTGCCTAATGTCGTCAAATTCACATGCTCCCTAATTATTTTAACCAGTGTAGATTAAAATGTCATACATGCCAAAACTCGTGCGAACTGAAAGTGCGTTCGCTTTGCAATTCGGAATAATGCCACTTGTCACTTTTCCTGTAATTTCGCATGGAACAATATTTGATGCATTGGCGCACCCACGGAGGGGGCTTTGGGGGCTTCACCCCCTCCAAGGAGATTAAGAGCGACGTACGTCACAAATTATTCATTCAAAAATATTATTTTACATGTTCAAACAATTACATAGTGTCTGAAATAATATCTTCTATTACATAATGTCTTCTTCCCGAAGCCCTAAAGAGATTAAAAGCGACGTACGTCATAACCGTATATAAACTATAGGCGTGCACTATATATTGTATATCATCATCATCATCATCATCATCATTGTCAACCATTATCAATCCACTGCTGGACGAAGGTCTCCCCAAGTTTCCTCCACAACGGTCTGTCTTGTGCCAGTCTCCTTCGTGCCATTCCCGCATACTTTCGAATTTCATCCACCCATCTTCCATGTGGTCTTCTTCTGGGTCTTTTCCTGTCCCTTGGAATCCAATCTAAAATTTCGGCTGTCCATCGATGGTCTGTTCTTCTGGCAGTATGTCCAGCCCATTGCCATTTCAGGGATTTAACTCTGATCATGATGTCCTCCACTCTTGTCATTTTCCGGATCCACGTGTTCCTCTTCTTATCTCTCCTGGTTACACCAAGCATGCACCTCTCCATGCTACTTTGAGTTGTCTGCAGCCTTTGTATGTCTCTTTTAGCTAAGGTCCACGTCTCTGCACCATACGTAAGTACTGGAAGGATGCATTGATCAAACACTTTTCTTTTAAGACATAATGGCATATTGCTCTTGAAAATTATGCTGTTTCTTCCAAAAGCTCTCCAGGCAAGTTTTGTACGCCGATTAATTTCTTCACCAATGTGACCCTCACTTGATATCTGCTGTCCAAGATAAACGTACGTGTCTGTTATCTCCAGCTTTTCTCCATCAATCGATAAATCTTCATTTCTTGTAAAAGCATTGTACATCACTTTTGTCTTCTGAAAGTTCATTTTTAATCCCACTTCTTTACTCTTGTCAGCAAGTTCCTGGATCATACTCTGTAGCTCTGATGGGGTAGTTGCAAAAATGACTATGTCATCAGCAAAACGAAGGTGGGTTAGATAATCTCCATTAATATTTATCCCTTTGTTTTCCCAGTTCAGTGATTGAAAGACATTTTCCAATGTGGCATTAAAGAGCTTCGGAGATATGGTGTCACCTTGTCTCACTCCTTTTCCAATTTTTATGTGTGTTGTATTTTCAAACAGCCGAATCTTTGCACTTGCATTTTCATAGATGTTATTAATAATATTAATGTATGCATCTTCAATACCGCAGAATTTCAGAGCCATTGCAACTGCTGATGGTTTCACCGAATCAAAGGCTTTTTCATAATCGATAAAAGCCATGCACAATGGAAGTTCATATTCCCTCGCTCTTTCAATTAGTTCTCTCAGTGCGTGGATATGATCTATTGTGCTGTAGCCACTCCTGAATCCAGCTTGTTCTCTCGGTTGAGCCATGTCCAGTGTCACCTTCAAGCGGTGTGAAAGAACTTTAGTGAAGATTTTATAAACCACTGATAGGAGGCTGATAGGTCTGTAGTTCCTGAGATCCTCAATGTCACCTTTTTCATGTAGCAAGATCATTGTAGCGTTGTTCCAATCCTCAGGAATCTTCCCTTCATTAAGGCATCGAGTGAAAATTTGGGTGAGTACTGTTTCGATTTCTCCACTTGCTTCTTGTATGATGTCTACAGTAATTCCATCTTCTCCTGCAGCTTTTCCCCGCTTCATGTTCTTGATTGCATGTGCAACTTCTGCTGGAAGGACTGGAAGAACTCACTCTGGTACTGGTACCTTTCATGATGTCTGGAGTACATGTATCATCCCTTTCATATAATTTGGAGTAGAAATATTTCACTCTTGTCAAAATTTCTCCTCTATTTCTTGTTACAGAACCATCTTCTTTTCTCAGTGCCATAATCTGTTTTTTTCCCCTTACTGAGATGTCCCTTTGCTATCTTTAGGTTTTGGTTGTTTTCAATTGCTTTCCTTACTAGTTCACAGTTGAATTTCCTTACGTCTTCAGTGATACTTTTTCGTACTGTCTTGCATAGCTCTATATATTCCACTTTGGAAGTCACATCTTCTTTAGTTGTCCTCATCTCTCTTCTTTTTTGCATCAACATTTTGGTTTTTCCTGATAATTTGTTCACATGCAACTTGTTCTTAGACCCAGCTAATTTTGTTGCTGTTTCCATAAGAGCTTTGGTTACTTTTCTGTTAACTTCAGAAATATCCACTTCTTCCGATGTTATACCTTCTAAAGCAGAGAATATGTTCTTCAGTTCCAATTTGAAGGTATTATGGTGTTTTTTAAGGTTGGTTATGTCAATACATTTTGTTTGTCTTATGAGCTTGCTACGTTCGAGTTTAGTGTTGAGGTGCATCTTACATCTCACCAATCTATGGTCACCGCCTGTGTTGAACTTGTTTAGCACACTGCAGTCTTGTATGACGAATTTTTTGTTACACATAATAAAATCAATTTCACTTGTCGTCCCATTTGGATGTCTCCATGTCCATTTCCTGTGTGGCTTTTTCTTGAAAAAGGAGTTCAAGATGAAAAACCCTTCTGCCTCTGCAAACTCTACGAGAGTATTTCCACGCTGGTTTCTGTTGCCGTGACCGAATTTACCTACTGAAGTTTCATTCTGTTGCCGTTGCCCTATTTTTGCATTGAAATCTCCCATAATTATCTTCAAGTGCTGCTTACCTTTATTATTTAGATCACGAATTTCCTCATAAAATTCTTCAATTTCTTCTTCAGCATGACTTGTGGTGGGTGCATAAGTTTGAATAATCTGAGCCTGGTATCTTCTCGAGAGTTGGATAACGAGTCGTGCAGCTCTGTCAGAGGAACTTTCAACTTCTACAACTTTATCCTTCAGTTTCTTGTTTATTATAAATCCAACACCACTAGTTCTGCCAGTATCTGTCCCACGATAGTAGAAGAGATGTCCACTTTTCAGTTCGATGAGATCTTCTCCTTACCTCACTTAGCCCGACGATGTCCCACTTGATCCTTTGTAGTTCCTCTTCCAATTCAAGAAGCCTTGAATCAGAAGATAGGGAGCGTCCATTATACGTAGCCAAGGTTAGCATCAGATGGCAGCCTAGTCCGGTCCTCCGGGGATTCTTAGCACCCTCTGCCTTCATGTCGCACTGGCCGCTGCCTTAGCCAGGTACATTCCAGCTGCCGGAGACTGAGGGCCAAGATTTAAGTTGTGGAGTCATTTTGGAGGGGTTTGGCCATAACTCACCACGCTGGCCAAGCGGGTTGGTGAGTGTGGGATAGCATTTCCTCTAATCCCGATGGTATAGTTATACCGCTATTGGCGGTCGTCAGAGCCCCTTTAGTGGGAACAGGATGTACCACGAGAAGGCAGGGTTGACATTTGTCAGGGAGAGGCTGTGATGTTACGCATCACCTGACCTTACATCCCAAATATATTGTATATATATACATATATATGTACACACATTGTGTGTGTATACTACCAAGGCAGCGGCCAGTGCGACATGAAGTCAGAGGGTGCTAAGAATCCCCGGAGGACCGGACTAGGCTGCCATTTGATGCTGACCTTGGCTACCTACAACGGACGCTCCCTATCTTCTGATTCAAGGCTTCTTGAATTGGAAGAGGAACTACAAAGGATCAAGTGGGACATCGTCGGGCTGAGTGAGGTAAGGAGAAAAGGAGAAGATCTCATTGAACTGAAAAGTGGACATCTCTTCTATTATCGTGGGACAGATATTGGCAGAACTAGTGGTGTTGGATTTATAATAAACAAGAAACTGAAGGATAAAGTGGTAGAAGTTGAAAGTTCCTCTGACAGAGCTGCACGACTCGTTATCCAACTATCGAGAAGATACCAGGCTCAGATTATTCAAACTTATGCACCCACCACAAGTCATCCTGAAGAAGAAATTGAAGAATTTTATGAGGAAATTCGTCATCTAAATAATAAAGGTAAGCAGCACTTGAAGATAATTATGGGAGATTTCAATGCAAAAATAGGGCACCGGCAACAGAATGAAACTTCAGTAGGTAAATTCGGTCACGGCAACAGAAACCAGCGTGGAAATACTCTCGTTGAGTTTGCAGAGGCAGAAGGATTTTTCATCTTGAATTCCTTTTTCAAGAAAAAGCCACACAGGAAATGGACATGGAGACATCCAAATGGGACGACAAGTGAAATTGATTTTATTATGTGTAACAAAAAATTCGTCATCGAAGACTGCAGTGTGCTAAACAAGTTCAACACAGGTAGTGACCATAGATTGGTGAGATGTAAGATGCACCTCAACACTAAACTGGAACGTGGCAAGCTCATAAGACAAACAAAATGTATTGACATAACCAACCTTAAAAAACACCATAGTACTTTCAAGTTGGAACTGAAGAACAGATTCTCTGCTTTAGAAGGCCTAACATCGGAAGAAGTGGATATTTCTGAAGTTAACAGAAAAGTAACCAAAGCTCTTATGGAAACAGCAACAAAATTAGCTGGGTCTAAGAACAAGTTGCATGTAAACAAATTATCAGGAAAAACCAAAATGTTGATGCAAAAAGAAGAGAGATGAGGACAACTAAAGAAGATGTGACTTCCAAAGTGGAATATATAGAGCTATGCAAGACAGCACGAAAAAGTATCACTGAAGACGTAAGGAAATTCAACTGTGAGCTAGTGAGGAAAGCAATTGAAAACAACCAAAGCCTAAAGATAGCAAAGGGACATCTCAGTAAGGGAAGAAAACAGATTATGGCTCTGAGAAAAGAAGATGGTTCTATAACAAGAAATAGAGGCGAAATTTTGACAAGAGTGAAAGATTTCTACTCCAAATTATATGAAAGGGATGATACATGTACTCCAGACATCATGAAAGGTACCAGTACCAGAGTTCTTCCAGTCCTTCCAGCAGAAGTTGCACATGCAATCAAGAACATGAAGCGGGGAAAAGCTGCAGGAGAAGATGGAATTACTGTAGACATCATACAACAAGCAAGTGGAGAAATCGAAACAGTACTCACCCAAATTTTCACTCGATGCCTTAATGAAGGGAAGATTCCTGAGGATTGGAACAACGCTACAATGATCTTGCTACATAAAAAAGGTGACATTGAGGATCTCAGGAACTACAGACCTATCAGCCTCCTATCAGTGGTTTATAAAATCTTCACTAAAGTTCTTTCACACCGCTTGAAGGTAACACTGGACATGGCTCAACCGAGAGAACAAGCTGGATTCAGGAGTGGCTACAGCACAATAGATCATATCCACGTACTGAGAGAACTAATTGAAAGAGCGAGGGAATATGAACTTCCATTGTGCATGGCTTTTATCGATTATGAAAAAGCCTTTGATTCGGTGAAACCATCAGCAGTTACCACGGCTCTGAAATCCTGCGGTATTGAAGATGCATACATTAATATTATTAATAACATCTATGAAAATGCAAGTGCAAAGATTCGGCTGTTTGAAAATACAACACACATAAAAATTGGAAAGGGAGTGAGACAAGGTGACACCATATCTCCGAAGCTCTTTAATGCCACATTGGAAAATGTCTTTCAATCACTGAACTGGGAAAACAAAGGGATAAAGATTAATGGAGATTATCTAACCCACCTTCGTTTTGCTGATGACGTAGTCATTTTTGCAACTACCCCATCAGAGCTGCAGAGTATGATCCAGGAACTTGCTGACAAGAGTAAAGAAGTGGGATTAAAAATGAACTTTCAGAAGACAAAAGTGATGTTCAATGCTTTTACAAGAAATGAAGATTTATCGATTGATGGAGAAAAACTGGAGATAACAGATACGTATGTTTATCTTGGACAGCAGATATCAAGTGAGGGTCACATTGATGAAGAAATTAATCGGCGTACAAAACTTGCCTGGAGAGCTTTTGGAAGAAACAGCATAATTTTCAAGAGCAATATGCCATTATGTCTTAAAAGAAAAGTGTTTGATCAATGCATCCTTCCAGTGCTTACGTATGGTGCAGAGACGTGGACCTTAACTAAAAGAGACATACAAAGGCTGCAGACAACTCAAAGTAGCATGGAGAGGTGCATGCTTGGTATAACCAGGAGAGATAAGAAGAGGAACTCGTGGATCCGAAAAATGACGAGAGTGGAAGACATCATGATCAGAGTTAAATCCCTGAAATGGCAATGGGCTGGACATACTGCCAGAAGGACAGACCATAGATGGACAGCCGAAATTTCAGATTGGATTCCAAGGGACAGGAAAAGACCCAGAAAAAGACCACATGGGAGATGGGTGGATGAAATTCGTAAATATGCGGGAGTGACATGGAGGAGACTGGCACAAGACAGACCGTTGTGGAGGAAACTTGGTGAGACCTTCGTCCAGCAGTGGATTGATAATGGTTGACAATGATGATATATATAAAGCGCCCCCTCCAACAAGAATTCCTGGGTGCGCCACTGATTTAATGAACCTGTTTTTGTAAGATCGAGTAGGTCTAGTAAGCCCTAGCATTCCTTGTTTAACTGAATGAGTTGACTGTCAGGTCCAGAGTTTGTTTCTGCTAAAGGTATTTATTACAGGATGAGAACAAAGGATTATAAAAAAATTAAGTTTGGTGATAAATAAGGGAAATTTAGGTGTCGTGTTGAAAGATCACAGAATATTTAATTAGGAAAGGTTTTCAGTTCTTTTAATTTGAAACACATTCCAATTTAATTTAAGAACGTTCATTAAAGGTTCGTTGCATTTGAAACTTTTTTTAACACCATTTTAAGTGTTTTCTTTTTCCGGTTAGTAAGCAATAAAAACCAAGGGTTTTATAGCTGAGAGATTTTATAACTGCAGTGCAGAAAGATATTCTTTAGCTGAAACAGAAACATCGCTTTAGAAACTCTTTCCAAAACTGCAGTTTTCTAAATATCGCCATCTTTGGTGAAATTTGCATTAATTTGGTAGGTTTCTTAATGCATGAGCACTATTCAGCTAAAAGCGGATTTTGTTGTACGTTAGTCTCATCAGGAACTTTAGATTTCCTGTAAATATGGTATGAGTGCTCCTGGAATGAAATTAAATTTTAAATGAAGCGATTTCAAAGTACAGAAGTTTATATTTTTCGAGGGCTGTCAAAAGGTACGAAAGTGTGATAATCCACTAAAATGGAAAAGAATAAAACGTTAAATATATACTAATAAAAGAATAGGCAAAGTGATTACGCATTTGCACTAGTCATTATAAAATGTGCGAACAAAAATGAAATATGATAAATCGTTTATTTTTTCTGTTTCATAAGTCACAAATGCGCATTTCGTCTTTTTTCATACTGTAATCTTTCCACGCTGTGAGAACTTTTGTTATTAATTAATTCCCAGCTTTTAGAATGTAAAAATGTAGATTGTGTTCCTTATTTGCCATGTGTCAGTTACAATTTACTTCCAACACTTTTGTCTTCATGAATTCCGTTCATAGTTGCTTCATAATTCGTGGTTTCATAAAGCCATCTCCTGAATGCAGATGTTTCTTAATTTCTTCTTCGCCTAGCAAAACGATCTTAATTGCGACGCATGTGTAACTCAGAACAAACTCGTTACTTCTGAATGCTCCAAAACTGTCTGAAACAATTTCCAGAATAGATAGTTTCTTTTTCTATTTCTTTCTTTTCATTGCTACTTACAATGCATTAAAAGCAAATATTTCTCTTTAATTTGTTTAGTGTACTTAACACTCCTTTAAAAACGGAAATACAAAAATTAATTTCCGATAACACTTGAAAAGTACCCAACAGTGTGCGCTGTCTTTGTTGAATGGAAATTTTTTCCTTTTTATTTTTTAATCTCTTGCCATTTTTTCGTCTTTATTCCCTTTAGGGCTTTGTTTAATTAAGAAGAAAAACATACGCAGCTGTCTTAATGAAAGGAACTCCGTTTGCTTACCTCTCATTTTTTCCCTTCCTTTTTTTTTTCTTTCGCTTTTATGTTTTATTTTTCTTTCCTATTCTTCTAACCTTTTTCCCGAATCAGTAAAATGCAAAAACGTATGAAAAGATGGGAAACGAAAAACTAAGCCATAAGTCGCCCCATTTTTTGAATGGGGGCAAATAAGCGTCATTAACTGATATTCGCGCACGCCGATGCCACTCAACAAAAACCTTAAAATCTTATTCAAATGCCAATTTATAAATTTTGATTACCTCTTCTTCTCGCTGCTACGGAGTCAATCACGAGCGTTTTCTCGTAAGATGACGACGTGCCACAAGAGACGAGATGGACCTTGTGCCTCAGTTTTTCTTTTGTACGTCAGCAAAGAACGTGATCAACAGAATTAACGTCCGGAAACCGCAAGAATAGCATTTTTCGCAAGTCCCTCGTCGAAGGTTCTCCCGCCTTTTACTACCTCCTTTGCTTAATCACCAGAGGAGAAAGAGGACACGCATGCACACATGTGTTGGGCTCTCAGTCCAGCGGCACGTATCTCCGCTAACAACAAGAGCTCTTAGCTGTGATGAAAAGGCTGAATTCTCTCGATCTGAGATTCTGCATTTCCAGATAGAAGAAATTTCTATACATATTCATTGCAGCTCTTTATTTCTGATTCATAGTCCTGTAACCAGTAATGAAGTCATCTTTTGCACCAAAAGGCTTCATTGAATCCTCGCGGTCTCTTTTTTTTTTTTCTTTTCTGCTTCTCATTTTCCCCATTTTTTATTTCGCTTCTCCGTAAACTTCGTGTCTGGAATCCCTCTTTCATGCTCTCAGCAGTTAAAGTATTTTTGCCACTAAAAAATCTAAGCAGGTTTCGAAGAAATTTACTAAATTACTACGCCAATATTGTTGCTTGCTAAAGTGTTTTGAACTCATATGAGAGCTCTTTTTTTACACGGCGTAATGTTACTGTATCCGGAGGGTACGGTTAGGTTTCGTGTTGTGTTCAACAAGTTACCACTTTACAGTAAAAATGCTCGGTGTTTCAAATACTGTTTAAGGCTTCTCAGTAAAAGCGGTAATTCTCGAGGGAATCGCAGCTGTCTCTTCAGTTAGTGTGCTAATGAACTCGTACGAACAAAATGCTGCTTTTCTAAATAATTTTGTTTTATTCTATTGGGGCGAACACATACTCTAAGCAAAATACTGTATATTTGCAGACATAGTCATGCAATAAGTTTTATAATAACCGGGAAATAAACTAAACTCATTTCAGAATGTTACAAAAAGAGAAAAAAAAAAAATCGGGAACGCAAAATATAAAAACGTCACCACGATCTGTTTGTTTTTTGCTTTTGAGTTGCAACGTAGAAAACCAATTCAACGATTATTTTCACATAACTCTTAATAGTGTATGGGCCAGCCAGTTGTTCAGTTTATTTATTTATTTCTGAAGGGGACTTAACGACCTCAGTGGGTATCTAATGATATAAAGCATCACCTGTAGCTAATTTGAACCCACTTCTTCAAAGCTCCCCCTGAACATCTAGGGCTATAATGAGACAATTGTCCCTAATTTAGACTCTCAAGCTTAGAGACCCCCGTGAGATCTGCGATTTTTTTAAGTGCGTGAATGGCAAATTGGTAGGATTGTATGAACATAATCATTTCACTAAAAATGTTTACAAATTCCATTCGCGTTCGATTTATTAAAATGGGGCGGGGGTGGGTAGACCGTTCTCTAATTACGTAACGAACACGAAAGCAAAACTTCTGATGTAGTGCGTATATTTCTTGAAAATGCGGTAAGATGTGTGCCCAAATCTTGCAACAACTTGCAGAAGGTAAAAAATATCATCATTGTCAACCATTATCAATCCACTGCTGGACGAAGGTCTCCCCAAGTTTCCTCCACAACGGTCTGTCTTGTGCCAGTCTCCTCCATGTCACCCCTGCATACTTTCGAATTTCATCCACCCATCTCCCATGTGGTCTTCTTCTGGGTCTTTTCCTGTCCCTTGGGATCCAATCTAAAATTTCGGCTGTCCATCTATGGTCTGTTCTTCTGGCAGTATGTCCAGCCCATTGCCATTTCAGGGATTTAACTCTGGTCATGATGTCTTCCACTCTTGTCATTTTTAGGATCCACGTGTTCCTCTTCTTATCTCTCCTGGTTACACCAAGCATGCACCTCTCCATGTGCTTCTTTGAGTTGTCTGCAGCCTTTGTATGTCTCTTTTAGCTAAGGTCCACGTCTCTGCACCATACGTAAGCACTGGAAGGATGCATTGATCAAACACTTTTCTTTTAAGACATAATGGCATATTGCTCTTGAAAATTATGCTGTTTCTTCCAAAAGCTCTCCAGGCAAGTTTTGTACGCCGATTAATTTCTTCACCAATGTGACCCTCACTTGATATCTGCTGTCCAAGATAAATGTATGTGTCTGTTATCTCCAGCTTTTCTCCATCAATCGATAAATCTTCATTTCTTGTAAAAGCATTGAACATCACTTTTGTCTTCTGAAAGTTCATTTTTAATCCCACTTCTTTACTCTTGTCAGCAAGTTCCTGGATCATACTCTGTAGCTCTGATGGGGTAGTTGCAAAAATGACTACGTCATCAGCAAAACGAAGGTGGGTTAGATAATCTCCATTAATCTTTATCCCCTTGTTTTCCCAGCTCAGCGACTGAAAAACACTCTCCAATGTGGCATTAAAGAGCTTCGGAGATATGGTGTCACCTTGTCTCACTCCCTTTCCAATTTTTACGTGTGTTGTATTTTCAAACAGCCTAATCTTTGCACTTGCATTTTCATAGATGTTATTAATAATATTAATGTATGCATCTTCAATACCGCAGGTTTTCAGAGCCATTGTAACTGCTGATGGTTTCACCGAATCAAAGGCTTTTTCATAATCGATAAAAGCCATGCACAATGGAAGTTCATATTCCCTCGCTCTTTCAATTAGTTCTCTCAGCACGTGGATATGATCTATTGTGCTGTAGCCACTCCTGAATCCAGCTTGTTCTCTCGGTTGAGCCATGTCCAGTGTTACCTTCAAGCGGTGTGAAAGAACTTTAGTGAAGATTTTATAAACTACTGATAGGAGGCTGATAGGTCTGTAGTTTCCGAGATCCTCAATGTCACCTTTCTTATGTAGCAGGATCATTGTAGCGGTGTTCCAATCCTCAGGAATCTTTCCTTCATTAAGGCATCGAGTGAAAATTTGGGCGAGTACTGTTTCGATTTCTCCACTTGCTTCTTGTATGATGTCTACAGTAATTCCATCTTCTCCTGGAGCTTTTCCCCGCTTCATGTTCTTGATTGCATGTGCAACTTCTGCTGGAAGGACTGGAGGAACTCTGGTACTGGTATCTTTCATGATGTCTGGAGTGCATGTATCATCCCTTTCATATAATTTGGAGTAGAAATCTTTCACTCTTGTCAAAATTTCGCCTCTATTTCTTGTTACAGAACCATCTTCTTTTCTCAGTGCCATAATCTGTTTTCTTCCCTTACTGAGATGTCCCTTTGCTATCTTTAGGCTTTGGTTGTTTTCAATTGCTTTCCTCACTAGTTCACAGTTGAATTTTCTTACGTCTTCAGTGATACTTTTTCTTACTGTCTTGCATAGCTCTATATATTCCACTTTGGAAGTCACATCTTCTTTAGTTGTCCTCATCTCTCTTCTTTTTTGCATCAACATTTTCGTTTTTCCTGATAATTTATTTACATGCAACTTGTTCTTAGACCCAGCTAATTTTGTTGCTGTTTCCATAAGAGCTTTGGTTACTTTTCTGTTAACTTCAGAGATGTCCACTTCTTCTGATGTTAGGCCTTCTAAAGCAGAGAACCTGTTCTTCAGTTCCAACTTGAAGGTATTATGGTGTTTTTTAAGGTTGGTTATGTCGATAGATTTTGTTTGTCTTATGAGCTTGCCACGTTCAAGTTTAGTGTTGAGGTGCATCTTACATCTCACCAATCTATGGTCACTACCTGTGTTGAACTTGTTTAGCACACTGCAGTCTTCTATGACGAATTTTTTGTTACACATAATAAAATCAATTTCACTTGTCGTCCCATTTGGATGTCTCCATGTCCATTTCCTGTGTGGCTTTTTCTTGAAGAAGGAGTTCAAGATGAAAAACCCTTCTGCCTCTGCAAACTCAACGAGAGTATTTCCACGCTGGTTTCTGTTGCCGTGACCGAATTTACCTACTGAAGTTTCATTCTGTTGCCGTTGCCCTATTTTTGCATTGAAATCTCCCATAATTATTTTCAAGTGCTGCTTACCTTTATTATTTAGATGACAAATTTCCTCATAAAATTCTTCAATTTCTTCTTCAGGATGACTTGTGGTGGGTGCATAAGTTTGAATAATCTGAGCCTGGTATCTTTTCGAGAGTTGGATAACAAGTCGTGCAGCTCTGTCAGAGGAACTTTCAACTTCTACAACTTTATCCTTCAGTTTCTTGTTTATTATAAATCCAACACCACTAGTTCTGCCAGTATCTGTCCCACGATAGTAGAAGAGATGTCCACTTTTCAGTTCGATGAGATCTTCTCCTTTTCTCCTTACCTCACTTAGCCCCACGATGTCCCACTTGATCCTTTGTAGTTCCTCTTCCAATTCAAGAAGCCTTGAATCAGAAGATAGGGAGCGTCCATTGTACGTAGCCAAGGTCAAAATATATATATATATAAATCAAAATAACTTAGGAAAAAGTTATTTGTCAAATTAACATGGAAGGTGTTAATTTGGATATTGCAAATTTTATGTTAGGAAATCTGAAAAATTTTTTTTTCCAACTTTGTGAAAACACATTTTTTACAAAAGGTATTAATTTTCCCCAGCAGTATATTGTAAAGCAAAACTTTTTTTTCATTTTTAAACTGAAACAGATATTGAAAATATCAATTAACACATTAACAGATCCCCCCCCCCAAAAAAAAACAACGGAAAACAGAAGCATCAACAACTGTGTTCCTTCATTATGCATAAGTACTTTCTTTTTGGCACGATGTGCTTCTTGCAGAGAGAAATGTTTCACTGCCAATATTCATGAAACTATCTTTATACAAGTGACTATGAATGTCAGAGGCAAACCACAAAATATTGCTCCCCCCCCCCCCCCGAAGTTTTTAAGACAAAAAGCTGCACAGCCTGAATTATTATAATCATACTTGTTGCATGAGTTTTTAGGATAGTAAAACTGGATTTGTGTGCTGATTACACAGATTTGCATTATTTAACACTCATATGCAGTTGCAATCTTGCAAAATAACTAACACTGGCTGTCGAGAGTGGCTTTTGACATTTGGTTTCACTTCGAATTTCTTACTTTTTTTTTGTCGTATTCTGTTGTAGTTAAATGATAACTCATAATCACTAACGGTTGTGCAATAAATTTTAAGAACCGACTAGTTTTTCAGCGGACCAGATGAAGTCCTTTGCGTAGTTACAGCTGCCCTATGCCAAATAAGGAAATGGGAGGGGGGGGCAGAACTCAGCAGAACGGTTTCGTGCATTTCTCTTTCCTTTATTTACATCAGGGATGTTCTGGGTAGTGAAGCTGAACTTGAAGCAGAACGCCACTCAGGGGTCTAAAATACAAAAGGTGAAGAGCGGTGAGATTCCCAACTGCTACGGAGTTCCTACCTTTGGTACCACATTAACCAGACCGAATGCATCTTGAAGTAGAGCCAGTAATAATCGAATCTCTTCACAGAACCTTTAAAAATAAGAACGACATCCTTATCTTATAACTTACGAAGAACCGCGCCTTCATTTCTGATTGTGAGCAACTTACATTCCTTGCACATTTTGGGGAAGAAATGGCAATTTTAAGCAGGCAATCTACCGCAGCTGGCGAAAGCTGTTATCGGTAAATTTTTTAAATGGACAAACGACAAAATATGGCACGAAAAAGATGTACCAAGCAATTGATGCAAAAGTTTCAATTCCGATTTTAATCAGATTGCGAGCAATTACTTCTTTACGCCGTGCCGTCTCTTGAGCTGCGCCCGGGGCAACCTCTCCGCCTGCTTCGCCTTAGTTACGCCCCTGATGAATGTAGCTAGGAATTAAAGTGCTGCTTTGTGGAAGAGTTCAGTGCAGACAATTCAAGTTCATAGTTATCTAACCCGAACGTCAATCTCTACCACAACAAACTTAAAATTAAATTGAACGCAGAACATGCTATCGTGAGAACAATTAGGCTTAACTAACTTTTGAATTCACGGTGGGTTCAAAATCCTTAATTGGTATGGAAGAAATCCATCTTCTTCGAAGGCTTTCATCTTCAGGAAAGCTGAAAACAGTGGCCTTTGGGCGTGCTTTGTAATTAGATCTACATAAAGGCACCCAATATTTTCCAGGCATGAATGGAATACGGGATTTTTTTTTTTTTTTTTTTTGATTGGAGGTTTAACGACCACCGTGAGCAACTCAATGGGCTATAAGCAGTCGCCCGTCCCTAATTTAGTGTCACTGGTTCCAGGGAAGGGAAAGAGCCAGTGCCGTAAGACAAACACAACATCCATGCCTGACCGGGATTCGAACCCGGACCCCTTACGGACGAATGATCAGAGGCCAACGCCTTAGACCACTGCGCCACCGGGGCGGCGGAATACGGGATTACACCATACAATACAAATTTTGAAGATGACAATCCGTTTTTTGGTATAAATGTGACAAGGATGGCAAGTCAGTAATGTAATATGATATTATGGTCAGATAATATTAATCGGAAATTTAGATTTGGTCGTTCTGAGTGGTGTAGTGATTAGCATACCCGGGCGCTATCTGAGAGACGCGGATTCGATTCCCGCTTCAGGACGACGAAATTTTCAACCTTTGGGATATTATCTGACTTACCATCCTTGTCATATTTACACCAAAAAACGGATTGTCATTTTCAAAATTTGTTTTCCAGGCATGTTGTATAGAAACGCTAACTCGCGTGCACTACAATAGGAAGCTCGACACAGACGAATGCAGCACGAACGCGAAGCTAATATGGGCACTCCCCTTACGTTTGCCCTTTGAACCCTCTGGATAGGGGGACTGCGATGGTCCTATGACCGTGACGTTACACCCCTTCGCAGTTCGCGCTCTGGGGATTGTTCTCCAGGGGGTTTGAGACAGGCGACTGCTTACAACCCACTAAGTTGCTCTCTGTGGTCATTAAACCTCCAACCAAAAAACAATAAAAAAAAAATCTTCGAGCATCCTGCATAATTCTGGGGTCCCTTGAAAATGCGGGGCCCGGAGCGGCAACCTCTCTACCCCCCCTCTTAAATGGGCTCTGATTTCCTTTCCAAACTCTGACGCTTAATCTCATACTCGCAACGGAAAGAGAGAATACATTTTTCTTCCTCAATGATCATTCCTTTCCAAAATGGCGTCACCGTTACCATAGCGGCCCAAAAAGGTGTTGGCAGGTATTCAAACGATTCCGCTTGGGCTGTACTGTAAGACATTTTGCGACCCATTTTGCAGAGACTTTACGAAAGTTAAGGCTGTTGCGCATGATTTCATTGGCGGAACCAAGATTATAGCCCCCACCCCACCCCCACCCCAAAAGGGGAGGTCATTGTTCAGTGTTCTTCTTTCGTGCACATCGAAAGAGGAGGGGCCATGTTAAGAAACACATCAGCACGAGAAGAGACAAATCAAAGTGAGATCTCCTTCCCTGCGATGACAGCGGCACCACATCTGCACATGCGCGCGCAATGCTACCAACCGAAAAGAAATCGAAACTATATTTCGGATGATTATTGAATGAGCCTCTTACTAAGATACAGAGGGTGAGTCGAAAGTTTTGCAATATTTGCATAAACGCTTGTGCTGCGGCGGGTATGTCACGTGTTCAAACTAGTACAAGTCGCGCACTGCAGTCTTTCGAAAGGGATACAAAGTGGTAGTCCTTGTTGTGAACAGCATTGCATGTCATATTTCTGCCTGTGGTTGGGACGCCTAAAAGATGAACAGCCACAACCGACTAATTAGAGAACTTAGTTTGAACTCTGCCATAGCGCTGATCAAGCAACAAGAAATATGTGTCATGCGAAAGGGGAAGGTTCCGGGCACTACGGCACCGCAACCAGATGGTTCAAGGAATTTCGCTCAAGTGACAGAAACCTTGACGATCAGCCAAGGTCAGGTAGGCCGCAAACCGTGGATTCGGAGGCCGTGCGCCAGGCCATAGAGGCAAGTCCGACAACCAGCACTCCGATGATATCAGGCGAGCTGGGCATATTACAGACCACCGTAGTTCGTCACCTTCAGGACCTCTGCAAGGTCTACAGGAGCTGCCGCATTGTCCCTCACGAACTAGCGTCAGCTGAAGCAAATCGCCGAGTGGAAGTGTGCACGAAACTCATAGAAAACCCGCGCGATGTACGTTTTATCAAGAAAATTATTGCGTGCGATGAAAAGTGTGCCAATTTCCATAATCCTAACACACAACGGCAGGGGATGATCCCGGGCCAGCTTCCTGAACCTGTTACCAAACGTGGGCGCTTCGAGCACAAGGTGATGCTCTGCATCTGGTGGAATTTCGAGGGGATAATCCATTACGAATTTGGTTTCAGACGGTCAGACCTTCAACGCCAACCTCTACTCTGAACAGCTGGAACGGATGTATGCCGTTTTGGAGGAGAAGCACCCGGTACTGGTGAACAGAAAGTGAGCTCTCCTGCAAAAGGACAACGCTCGGCCTCATACCGGGCGAACGACCCAGGCAAAACTCCAGGAACTTGAGGGCATCGAACTGATGCCACAACCAGCATATAGTCTGGACCTTGATCCGTCGGATTATTACCTATACCAGTCCATGGCTCACTTTGCGGGCGGCACTTCAAAGGAGGTGGCAGCCGGGGTGAAGGAGTCCTTCGTCCCGAATAACAAGAACAGGTACCGCCGCGGAATTGAAGAACTGGCAGACAGATGGCTAAAGACGGTACAACATGGTGGCCTGTACTTTGATTCCTAATCATCGTTCGTCGTAAAGGTACGTATGAAGACACAAAGTGATCCAAATATTGCAAAACTTTCATCCCACCCTATGTAGTTACAGGGAACTGAAAAGACCTTAGTCAATGATTTCTTCTTCTGACGCAAGAAGAGTTTTTCCAATCTGATTCCTGGAAACAGAGATATCAATATCCAAAAATGACATCAATAGATAATTTACTTAATAGCTCACTAAAACTGAAATGATGAGCGGACGCTTTGTCAGCAATATTAACCTTATTAACAGATATTGATTGGAAATAAAGTCTGACTCTGACCATCGCGTCAGCAGTGAATTGAATAACGAAATGCTTTAATCCATGACTGCATTGAAAGCCATCCCTGATATTAACTGATTATATTTGAAATATTTCTGTTAACGAAATTTTATATCGTAATTGTTTTCAGTGTTTCTTTTACCGAAAATTTCAAAAAATTTATATTTCGCAACTGTTTGATTAATTTTTCTTTTATCGAAGTATAAACAATCAGCATTTAATACAGTACAATTGACGTTTATGTCGGAGTGAAGGAAATGTTTTTTAAGCTTCTAGAAATGAGCCAACTACACATAAGAATGTTTCTAATGATTGTTAAATAACAATTTCTTTTATTGTTGAGTTTCGCATAATGTAGAATTTACATGGAGTTATAACTACGCTAGTGATCCGAATTTATTGGCGCTGATAAAAATCCAAGCTTCCTAGCTTTCGCTCATCAACCACATGGCTTTTTCAAGGAAGGTACACAGCAAACTGGATAATAGAACGCTTATGGATAAAGAAGCATTCTAAAATTTCCCATCATAATATCTCATCAAACTGGACAACACTTAACAAGGAATGTGACGTACCTGCCAGCAGGACGCACACGACATAAAGGCAGATATTAATCAGAATAAATGTCTGCGTAGCTCAGTTGGTAGAGCGACTTGTTCCGGAATAAGCGGCCTCGGGTTCGAATCCCGGCGTAGACCAAAAATGACGGAGAAATTTACTTCGTTATAATGGCGCCCGAACTATCCGGATGACCCGACCGTTAAAAATCTCGCAATGGTGTGATGTTCTTTCCACACCGCGAGACAGGAAAAATCAGAGAATTCCTTCTCCAGCGCTTCGAAAAATAAAAATGTGTGATGTTGCATTCCACACAGCAGATTGACTGGGAGTTCTCAAGTGCACGTTCTACAGTGGATGGCTGCCTGCAACGATTCATGGTCACGGCTGACCCGTGGGCCATGCCCCCGGCCCTCTTTCGGGGGGGGAGATGTGACGTACCTGCCAGCAGGACGCACACGACATAAAGGCACATAGCAATCAGAACAAAATGTCTGCGTAGCTCAGTTGGTAGAGCGACTTGTTCCGGAATAAGCGGCCTCGGGTTCGAATCCCGGCGTAGACCAAAAATGACGGAGAAATTTACTTCGTTATAAGAACGTTATCTGGACATTTTATGCTACTTACGGAGTCAATTAGTCGTAAACGGCCGGAGATGTGGCGAAGTGGACAACGGTACCTTCTCCATGACAACGCGCCTGCAAATCTGTCCCACTGAGTTGCTTGCCCGAAATCGTACTAATATGCTTCCACATCCTGCCTATACACGACTTAGCCTACTGCGATTTTTTACCTCTTTCCACTGATGAAACAAAGTCTGCAGGGACGTCGTTTTGTGTCAACAAATGAGGTAAAAACCAGCAACGCAGGGGCATTACGAGGGTTGCAAAACATGGCTTTAAACAATGCTTCCAGAAGCTTTACGAGCGCTGGCAAAAGTGCATATTCGCTCAGTGGGATTATTTTGAAGGTGGTTGTGCATCGGTGTTTTAAAGTATTCAAGATAAGGAACTATACGCAAAGTCCCCGAACTTTTGGATCCTACCTCATAGAGCGCATATGGATAATGAAGGATAATGAAGCGTTCTATGATCCAGTTTGCTGTCTACTTTCCTTGAAAAAGTCATTTGGTTGATGGGCGAAAGCTTGGGAACTTTAATTTTTATCTACGCCAATAATTTGGGATCACCAGTACAGTTATACTATCTTATATATAGTTGGCGTGAAGTTCTTTGCGCTATTACTTACATAGGCTGGTTATGTATAACCCCATCAAGTGGTTTGTTTTAAAAAAATCTTTTCAGATTTCTTTTTTTTTTTTTTCGAGATGTGAAACTCAAAATGTTTGGAAACAAGAAATGTTGTTGAAAGAAATTTGGTGTGGAATTTAAAATCACTACTGAACTGCTTGCTCCATCTACATGTGCGACAGCAAATGATCACCCAGTTCCATCTTTTCAACAAGAGCACTTCGGCCTTTCGAAACCAATTAAATGGCACGAAAAGACTGATTACTAGGAACGACGAATGTACGAGAATGCTTCAGCAGACACTCGCAAGATTTGAAGGAGTAACAGACATAATCATTTCATTAGGCATTATTTATAATGTGGTAGGCAGTCAAAATGGAACACGTTACCGCTCTATATATATTAAAAAAAAAAAAAGCCGCCATTAAATTTGACAGCAAACCTGAAGTAGATTGCCCGAAGCTTAGCAACTTTCTAAACTAAATAATAAAGAAGACAAAAAAAAAAAATCCGGTAAAAATAAAGCGTTTAATGGGAAAAGCGCTATGGGCATTGAAGAGAAGCCACGTACAGAAGCTTACTGAAAAAGCATCGACGCGTTTAATTGTTGGTGCGCGGAACTGGAGCTAATTAAATCCACGAGAAATGGTCATTACGATGGTTCTCGGACTACTCATTGTTGGAAGTTAAGTTGCCAGTGAAATGATGTCACCGAAGCCCATTCGTCCCCAATTACGATCCTCAGCCATTTCCAATAGCCTTCCCGTCGAAGAGAGATTTCCACTTAAAAGGAACGGAGGCGCTGGAAGCCAGTAGCCAATTAGTTTGTCCTTTTCGTTACAACGCCCCTTCGTCCACACCCCCTCTCCCCTTCTTCATTCTCTTGACATCACCAAAATACTCCCGACTCCTGCTCTCCTCTATCTTCTCGGGATTCTTCCCTCCCATCTCCAGTCCTCTCCTACGTCTTGCCAACTCCTGGAGCGGTTCCGAATTAATGTCATCCACATCAAGCGAGTTGAAAAGCCTTTTATGGACTCGCTTAGCGTTAGGCTTTATGCAAATGAGGACGGATAGGAAGTGCTGGCAAGGCGAACCGTTTAAGTGTTTTCAGACAACCGCTTCCAGCTAAGTTTTTGTCTGATCTTTCCTAAGAGGTTTTCTTCTTTTTTATTTCTTCCCGTTCCTTTTGTTTTTTCCCTTCGTTTCTCTTTTAGGCTCTTCTTTCTCCTCATGCAAATAACTTAATCATGATGTATATTTGCGTAATTTGTTTTAGTTGCTCTCGGCGCAGATCAGCACTGGCCGCTGAAGAACGTCTTAATGAGCTGTTGATGCAAATATATCATCACCGCTCTTAGCCTGGAGAGGGGGAGGAAGAAACGATGATCATTCGTAAGGGAGGGAGTGCGTGGAGTGGGATGATGGAGTTGGGGGGGGGGAGAGATGATGGAGGAAGTCACGGTGGCTTGTTGACAACCAACTATCAGTTGCAGCGAAGCACCAAACAGAGATCGGAAATTGTTGAAATCAGTGATTAGCTACCCAAGTTTCTCTTTCGAATCTCATGTGAATTGTTTTCACTGCGTAGCCTCAATCGCCTGAGGCTGCCATATTCGTTCAGCTTGTTTTGAAAGATGCGGCTTTCCTGCAGTAAGTAACTAGGATTAAATCTTTCCGGAAATTGTGGCTTCAAGATGGAACAACCTTGACTGCCGATAATCAAAAGACTGGAAGGGAAGGCGTTTGCTGAAATGATTACTCGACAAAATTGAGAACCAGCAATGCTGTGAATTTGCAACATTCTCACTATCAATCAGATCTCCGTCTGACCACTCCAGCATAGCGTTTAAGATGCTTTATGCTTATCTCAATCAAACACAGCTGAAGGCATTTTATAACTCAGAAAGGCAAATTTACTTATTGCTTTATTCATACGTAATACAAAGCAAAGCCAGCTGGATTGAGGGAGACGTAATGATCGTGCCCTTTCTTGGGAGAAAAAGATTTCCTGTTTTGGGTTCCTGTGTTTCACAGATCTTTCGAAAGGGCAAACCGCGCGCGCTTTTGTGTGTCATCATCATCAACCATTATGAATTCACTGCTGGATGAAGGTTTCCACAAGTTTCTTCCAAAATGGTCTGTCTTGAGCCAGTCTTCTTCCTGTCACCACCTCAAGCTTCCGAATTTCATTCACCCATCTCCACGTGGTATTTTCTGGATCTTTTCCTGTTCCTTGGTATCTAGTCTAAAATCTCGGTTGTCCATCGGTGGTCCGTTCTTCAGGCAAAATGTCCAGCCCATTGCCATTTCAGGGATTTTACTCTGATCATGATGTCTTCCACTCTTGTCATTTTCCTGATCCATGAGTTCCTCTTCTTATCTTTCACAGTTGCACTAAGCATGCATGCATCTTTATGTGATCCTTTCAGTTGCCTACAGCTATTGTATGACTTTTTTAGTTAAGGTCCATGTCTCTGTTTCGTGTGTAAGAACTGGAGGAACGCACTGATTAAAATTTTAAGACAAAATGGTACATTACTCTATTATATAATATATATTCATAGGGTGCTAAGAATTCATAAATAAATATATTTATATTATTTATTTATACATATAAACTATTTTGTACATAAATAAATAAATAAATAAATAAATAAATAAATAAATAAATAAATAAATAACATATATTATTTATTTATTCTTAGCACCTTATGAATATATATTACCTAAGAGAGCAATATACCATTTTGTCTCAGTTTTTAATCAATACATTCCTGCAGTTGTTACGCACGGACCTTAACTAAAAGTCATATATATATATATATATATATATATATATATATATATTCTATAAAGAAGATACCTAAGCAAAAAAATACATATATAATTTTGACTCACACCTAGTACAACATAGAAAGGTTATGTATCTACCTGGTGATCAAAAGGAAAAAGATAAAAAAATAAAATAAAACAACTGAATGTAGAAGGTGTCGAGAATACTGAGCCTTGGCTTTATCAAGGACCAGCAAAAACTCTGCATTTTCACTTCCACAAAGACCTAGTTGGAAATGGGTTTCTGCAAGGCCATAGATGCAAATTATTCCACCTAAAATAGTTTAAAAAATATATATATAAGTCATGTCCTCCTTAGAGTTGCATGACCTAGCACTAGTTAACAATTGCTTGCATCCACTAACCTTCCTGGCCTGACCCATACTCTTCATCTGTTACTATTAAACAGAGAGAAGAAGATTAGAGAACTCAAGCTGTGAGAGTGACATAATAATTAGAAATGATTTTCAGCCATAACGAAATTCCAAGTTCGTTTGAGAGAGAATTTAAACCTGAAAAAACAATGCAAAGAAATCCAAATTTTACATTGCAATTAAAAAAGGAAATGTTAATTTATAACGAACAGATTTTTTGAAAGAAAACTTGAGTCTAAAACCCCTACTCTACAACTTATGACAACACGAAAACGAGAATAAGTTAAAGATAATAATTAACTAAAGAAAACTTTGTGAAAGTTATACCTTAAACAGTTAGTTGCAATATGTACAAAGTATTTCAGCAGTGCTTTATGCATAATTAATTAGTTATTAAGAACTTAACTACTTTGAAAAAAACAGCGCATATACAGCGCATAGAAAAGGAACAAGCTAATATCTTCTGTTCCTAGGTACCCCAAAAGACAGCTCAAAGTTACAAAGAAAAGAAAGAGTTAAAACCCGCAAAATGTTAACAGACAAACCAATGCCTAAAAGTTGAAAAGCTAAAAAACGACAGAGAGAAAAGGTACATGAAGTACAAACATTGAACTTATAAAACCTAGAACCCGAAAACAAGGAAGAGAGCTTACCTCTTGTGTTACAAAAACTTTTCTCCTCACAAGAGAAGAACATGGCTGACCTCTTCTGCCACTCCTAGACGCTGGGGCAGTGAGGGTGGGGCTGATAGCCTCCTCATACAGCAAGAAACCAACGCGCGGAGATTTTAACCAGAGAAAAAAAATATATATAAACATAAGACTGTGGATCTGTATGATCAGAAAGAGCAATTAACTCTCCAGAATACATGAGAAATATTATAAAATACACGAGCAGTTTATTTAATAATCTTTGCATGTATTAAATCACCTTAATAGTGAGCTTCTATAGATTAATCAGAATCTTATTAATTTTAATGTTGGTTTTACTATTTTTAGTATAGCTATCCTAGTGATGAATAACTAGTTTCTTTTTATTTGTTTTTATTTTCTTTTATAAACGGATTTTTTTAAGTTTTTTTTTTTTATTTTGTTTATATTATTTAATTTTTTGTTTTAATAGGACCGTCATATCCATAGCACTAAGGTTCTTTTAGGTAGTTAATAGGCATCCTCTAGCCAACTTCCTTACGGCTTTGATTGGTCAGAATCATATTATTAACTGTGTAGAAAATTAAAGCAGATCTGCCAACCTTACTCTATTATTCAGAATAATTTTTCTTAAAGTTCTTTTGATGAAGAAGAAAATTTCGTTCTCTAGAAAACTTTCTAATAGTATATTAATGTGGTAATTGAAGTCTCAAATTGTTGCTGCAAATTCTTGAAATTCTTAGGACCTGAGAAATTAGTACATTCTCAATTACTTTGGTTGAAATGTTATTATTCCAGTGTAGATATTTAATTACTTTGAAAGGAAAATTAACTCTTTTATCATAGAGGCTAATAGATGGGTTACCTCTGTTGAGCTTAATGCTTAAGTCTAGGAACTCAAGTTCTGATTACTGTGGTTGGTTTTACATAAGTTAAGAGAGCTAGGATAGATATTATCAAAATCACTCTCTATAACTTCTGAATTATTGATACACAGCAGATCATCAATATATCTAAAAGTGTAAAGGTAGTTATCTGAGCAGGTGGGGTGATTTTTAATGAATTTATATTCCTTAAAGAACAGGAATAGATTAGCGATATGCGTGGACGTTGATGTTCCCATTGGAATACCGTTCACTTGCTTATAGAGAGTATTATTATATAAGATATGGTTATTTATTATGCAGCAATTGAGATAAGAGTTCCAAGTTCCTACATCAACAAATTGGTTAAGTTTAAATTCTGCATACAGCTCTTTAAAGGTAGTGATTATATCTGATAGAGGCAGATTAGTATATAGGTTTTCAAAATCATAACTGCCTCTATCAGATATAATCACTACCTTTAAAGAGCTGTATGCAGAATTTAAACTTAACCAATTTGTTGATGTAGGAACTTGGAACTCTTATCTCAATTGCTACATAATAAATAACCATATCTTATATAATAATACTCTCTATAAGCAAGTGAACGGTATTCCAATGGGAACATCAACGTCCACGCATATCGCTAATCTATTCCTGTTCTTTAAGGAATATAAATTCATTAAAAATCACCCCACCTGCTCAGATAACTACCTTTACACTTTTAGATATATTGATGATCTGCTGTGTATCAATAATTCAGAAGTTATAGAGAGTGATTTTGATAATATCTATCCTAGCTCTCTTAACTTATGTAAAACCAACCACAGTAATCAGGAACTGAGTTCCTAGACTTAAGCATTAAGCTCAACAGAGGTAACCCATCTATTAGCCTCTATGATAAAAGAGTTAATTTTCCTTTCAAAAGTAATTAAATATCTACACTGGAATAATAACATTTCAACCAAAGTAATTGAGAATGTACTAATTTCTCAGGTCCTAAGAATTTCAAGAATTTGCAGCAACAATTTGGACTTCAATTACCACATTAATATACTATTAGAAAGTTTTCTAGAGAACGAAATTCCTCTTCTTTCATCAAAAGAACTTTAAGAAAAATTATTCTGAATAATAGAGTAAGGTTAGATCTGCTTTAATTTTCTACACAGTTAATAATATGATTCTGACCAATCAAAGCCGTAAGGAAGCTGGCTAGAGGATGCCTATTAACTACCTAAAGGAACCTATGCTATGATGGATATGACGGTCCTAATTAAAACAAAAAATTAAATAATATAAACAAAATAAAAAAAACTTAAAAATCCGTTTATAAAGAAAATAAAAACAAATAAAAAAGAAAACTAGTTATTCATCACTAGGATAGCTATACTAAAAATAGTAAAACCAACATTAAAATTAATAAGATTCTGATTAATCTATAGAAGCTCACTAAAATGATTTAATACATGCAAAGATTATTAAATAAACTGCTCGTGTATTTTATAATATTTCTCATGTATTCTGGAGAGTTAATTCTGCTCTTTCTGATCATACAGATCCACAGTCTTATGTTTATATATATTTTTTTTCTCTGGTTAAAATCTCCGCGCGTTGGTTTCTTGCTGTATGAGTGAGGCCATCAGCCCCACCCTCACTGCCCCCAGCGTCTAGGAGTGGCAGAAGAGGTCAGCCATGTTCTCTTGTGAGGAGAAAAGTTTTGTAACACAAGAGGTAAGCTCTCTTCCTTGTTTTCGGGTTCTAGGTTTTATAAGTTCAATGTTTGTACTTCATGTACCTTTTCTCTGTCGTTTTTTAGCTTTTCAACTTTTAGGCATTGGTTTGTCTGTTAACATTTTTGCGGGTTTTAACTTTTCTTTTCTTTGTAACTTTGAGCGTCTTTTGGGGTACCTAGGAACAGAAGATGGCTTAGCTTGTTCCTTTTCTATGCGCTGTATATGCTGTTTTTTCAAAGTAGTTAAGTTCTTAATAACTAATTAATTATGCGCTTAAAGCACTGCTGAAATACTTGTACATATTGCAACTAACTGTTTAAGGTATATAACTTTCACAAAGTTTTCTTTAGTTAATTATTATCTTTAACTTATTCTCGTTTTCGTGTTGTCATAAGTTGTAGAGTAGGGGGTTTTAGACTCAAGTTTTCTTTCAAAATCTGTTCGTTATAAATTAACATTTCCTTTTTAATTGCAATGTAAAATTTGGATTTCTTTTGCATTGTTTTTCAGGTTTAAATTCTCTCTCAAACGAACTTGGAATTTCGTTATGGCTGAAAATCATTTCTAATTATTATGTCACTCTCACAGCTTGAGTTCTCTTTAATCTTCTTCTCTCTGTTTAATAGTAACAGATGAAGAGTATGGGTCGGGCCAGGAAGGTTAGTGGATGCAAGCGAAATTGTTAACTAGTGCTAGGTCATGCAACTCTAAGGAGGACATGACTTATATATATATTTTTTAAAACTATTTTAGGTGGGAATGTTACTTGCATCTATGGCCTTGCAGAAACCCATTTCCAACTAGGTCTTTGTGAGAAAATGCAGAGTTTTGCTGGTCCTTGATAAAGCCAAGGCTCAGTATTCTCGACACCTTCTACATTCAGTTGTTTTATTTTATTTTTTTATCTTTTTCCTTTGATCACACAGGTAGATACATAACCTTTTCTATGTTGTACTAGGTGTGAGTCAAAATTATATATGTATTTTTTTGCTTAGGTATCTTCTTTATAGAATGTGAATTCTGAATTTTCAAAACTGCTGCGTTGCGCGTTTTGATTTTCAGGTTATTTTGCACCCTTCGTTTTAAATTCTAAAATTTTTTTCCTTAGTCTTCAGTTTTGCTCTTTAGTATATATATATATATATAGGCAGAAAGACGACAGGTATAATAACCTAAAGCAACGAAAAACAAAACAAGCTAGAAGGAAAATAAGCAGGATAAAATGCAGAAATAACAAGAATGCTAGCCATGGCTTTATCAAGGGCATGGATAATTCTCTTGTTTCTACAAAGACCTAGAAATTGGATTTCTGCTACAGCATGCTTGTATTAGATCAGGCAAAACTGTTAAAAGCAACCCAACAAACCCTACTTATTAAAAAAAACTTCAATCTATTAGAAACCTTAATTAATTACTTAAAAACAACAACAGCAGCAGCAACAACAAAAAACAAACCGACAATCCAAGCATGCCGATCGCTGGCCCGACCCAAATTACAGGAAACAAATGAGGAAATAGCTACCTATGAAGAAATAAGCTTGAATTTTTTTTTACAATATTTACAGCAAATATTGCTATTTGAGAATATTCAACATGAAACAGGTCATAAGTTTTGAAAAGTTTTTAATTCCAACTATAAACTTACTTGCACCATTTGTGATTTGGTGTACATTGGGCATCCAAGAACCCCTTGCACCTTAGAATAAATGGGCACAGGTCGCTGGTTAGCAAATTTGAACCTGATAGTGAAAGTGGGCATCGCAGTGATTCGAGAATTTCCACCCATGAACTCGAACACTTCCACCTTCATTGGTTTAATAATGTGCACATTATTCCTAACTTGCAAGACAGGCTCGCCACGGAATCAGTTGAGATTCTTAAACAGCAGGTACCCATATGGGTTGAATTCTACCATTACAGATAACAAACACTCTCGGTTTAAGGTGGCCGTTAGAGAACTTTTCTCCTTGTATCCACAACAAGCATGCAGCAGAGGAAATACAGGGAAGAGGCTAGTTAAATCTTCCAAAATAGTTAACTTTGATATATTAAAACAGACTCTTCTTGATTTCAAAAATTACAACAATTTTGTGAAAAACTCTGTATCCCTTTTTAAAACATTTAAGCACACTGTGCTTAAAGCCTTCATCAGCTTCTGGAATTCTCAAGCTGGTAATATAGATTCACATGTTTTCTCTCTTGTGTTAGATATTTTGAAATTTATTCTTAAAGATAAAATTAACCCTAACTCCCAAAACTATATTACCATTAGGTTCCTTAATAAATGCAATGACTCTCTCAAAATTAGAAAATTGTTATACAATGGTTCTAGCAGCTTCCCTATTCCCTATCACCAAACAGTAGTAAGTTTCAAATATGTCAATATGTTAGGTTCTTACGTTAAGAATTACAAGTCCTTTCCCAACCTTACGACCTTAGCAAATTTCAGTTGAAAGTGTTGTGAATTTTAAGATACAGTTTTTTATGATAACTTTCATAAGCACATAATTACTGGTAATTTAGATTTCATTTAAAATCCTGATTTAAGAAGGATCTTAGGGTTTGGGGCCAAGTTCAGGCCTACATTCTGCCTCTCGAAAGATAGAATCAAGTATGATTTTTATCAAGATTTAAGTAAATATATTGTTAAAACTAGCTTAGCCTACAACATGCCAATCAAAGCCTTTGCTGAATGGAAATGCAAAATTTATCAAGAATTTAAACAGAATCTAGCAATTCAAAATACTTTTACAATAACAGTCTTGCATTATCTCCTGAATTAAAAAAATCACTTTCTAAATTACAGGAACATTTTATCTTTACCACGACAGACAAAGCAAATAATAATTTTGCAATTATTTGCAAAAAAAATCCTACTTTGAATTAATTTCAGAAAGAACTACATAATAAAATCACCTATATGCCTACTTCAGCTTCCCGTAAGGAACTCACCCAATAAATTTAAAGCATTTCACAGACAGTTGGGGCTTAGAACGGCATATAGTTATGAGCCTGAATTTCCTTATCTTTTTGCTACTGCAAAATCATAAGGAACCGGTGAAATTCAGATTCATAGCTAGTGGTACCAAAAGTCCTAAAAAAGTAGTGGATCAGTATTTTGAATCAGTTTTGAAGAAGGTTTTAAACATTATTAAATCCAAAGTAAACCTAACATGTAAGAAATTCTGGATTATTAAAAGCAATGCTGAGGCTATTTCGGAAATTCTTGATAACACGCCAGCAGAAGCTAATTGCTATGATTTTTAAAACCTGTATACCAGCCTTCCGCTAGAAGACATTATCAGTACCCTCAAGTTACTCTTTAATGAATTTCAAATCTTTAACATCATTTCGGAAAGTTTTTGGCATACGCTTCTAAATTGCTGTATTAAAAATAACTTTATCTTCTACAATAACAAGTTTTTCAAACAGGTTAATGGAATGCCTATGGGGTGTTCCCATTCCACAAGCGTATGTAACTTGTTATTGTTCTTCAAAAATTTCAATTCATGAAGTTAAATTCATCCAATCAGGAAAGTTACTCTCATACCTACAGGTACATTAACGACCTACTTTGCTTTAATAATTCAGGAAATATCGAAAAAGACTTTGTAGCTAGTTATCCTATATGCCTTAAACTTAATAAAACGAATGATAATAACCAAGTCCTTGATTTTTTTCGATTTAGCTATAAATATCAATGCAGGTAACCCAATCATAAGCCTTTATGATAAGATAAATCAGTTTAAATTTAAAATTGTCAAATATGGTATGTGGTGGAGCAATATTTCCAGTAAATTAATAGAAAATGTATTTATATCACAAGTACTAAGGCTTTCTAGAATATGTAGCTTAAACTCTGAACTAGAAAAACTTGTTATCATTTTAATCAAACAGTTTCTCGAAAACCAAGTACCTCACTATCAGGCTTAACCTATCTAGCTTAAATCCTCGTTGTACCCTTCCTTTCGGTACTTCTCGGGTTTTTTTTTTCTAATATACTGCACACTTTGCTTTTCTTCGTTCCTCGTTTTAAGGTTTTCTATGTTTACCTGTCATTCTGCGTGATGGTCTGCGCTCCTATTCCCTTCTATTGTCGATTGCTGTACTTACTTTTGTTTCTACGTTGTTCCCATGCGTGTTTGTTTTGTCCTCACTTGTGCCTGTCAGGTATACACTTTCATTTACGTGCCTCGTGTGAGCCCGTTGTTGTCATCTTTTGCCTATGTTCACTACAGCGTTTGCAAGTTCACATTTATTACTGTCTTGTTTCTATTTTTATTTACGTGTCTCGTGTGAACACGTTCATGTCATCATCAACCTATATTCAACCTTGTGCTACGTTTTCTTACCTTTCGTATATGCTGTACCAAGGTTCTTAGATATCTATTTAGGTTGAGCCCTTTCGGATACCAGCTGCTATTGGCTGGCGAAATGACGTCACACAAGAAGCAAACTCACATTAGCAAGGAATGTAAACAAATGCAATGGAAAATGTATTAAAATACTTCTAATTTCAAACTTCAACGATTAGCACATTTTCTTAGCCATCTCTTATATCCTGTTTCGTGAATGAATCAATTTTGAAAACAAAATGGACAGTTTTCAAATATAGAAATATAAGGTCATTTCTGTGAACAGGCATATTTCTGCATTTCGTATAGTTGGCAGGAAGTTGTATTTACAAGCATTTAATGTCAGTGCGATGTAAATTCTTAAAAATTCAAACTATTTAAAGGCTAGCCTTTCGAATTATCGGCGCATCAAGTAGTTTGGTTTACGAGCTAAACAAACAAGAAGTAGATAATGTTATTTATTATTCAACGTTTCATTTCTACAAAACAAATCCAAATATTCTTATTTTAATTCACGAATATAACTATTAATCGTAAAATGTTCAGAGTAAATTCTTGCATTTACTTTAGTTATCGTTTCGTTAACATTTGAGTACCCAGATTTTTTCCAAATCAGGATCTGTAAGAAAATAATTCTAAATAATATCTGAACCCACGGGTATTCCGGTTGTAGGATAAATAGTTTGCTTCTGCACATCCAGGCTTATTGAGCTACACTGATATAAAATAATAATAAATTATGAAGAAAAATAACGAGTTATGAAGAAAATAATAATTGCGAAATAAATATGCATACAGGCCTATTCACCGAAGCGAAATACTTTCCTAAGCATGTGAATGAGCGTGCATATTCGTTGTGCCAGCCATGATTCTACGTCGGCATCGTGCATTCTGTGTGACGTCAGGCGCAAATCCGAGAAAACAGATACATATTACAACTGTGCATCCAAATGGTGACCCCTTGTGCTGTACCTGCTCTTCCTTTATCATTATGTCTGCCTAATTGGGAATAAACTGAGTACTCTTATGGGTGCTCACAGCTTCTTAAAATAATAACTCAGTACATATACACTATACAATCAAATTATGTGGATACCCCTTTTGGGCAATGGATTTGCCCATATACGTCACAACCATGGTCCGTACAGGAATAAACAAGAAAGATGACACCGAATTTTCGGGTGTAATGAGCACGTCTTTTGAATCCATTCTGACGCAAATTAAATTCATCAAAGTTATTCAAAGTCAATGGAACCGGTATGGAAAACAATAGTATCTGACGGAGGAAAGAAGTTTTTCAATCGGGTTTTTAATCCCTCAGATATCGCTGTACACGGAATCGTGAGCTTACGCCTTCTGGTTGCAGACTTGTGCGTTAAGAAAAATTTGAATTTATATGAGAAACATTTCGCAGTGAAAACGCTCTCCAACAAAGAAAGAATTTTTCAAATCGGACTGTTCGATGCAGAGATATGGACAAATATAAGATATGCATCTGCACCCCTTGGCGGGAAAACCATCCATTATTTTAGGAAGAAAGTATTCTCAAAAGGTTTTCTCAATGTTAGCGGTATCGGTCCAAGAAAAAAAAATTTAGTCGAGTTTTCAAGAGCTCAGATTTTGCTGCAAATAAACCAGAAACAGAAATTATCACTTATGCCCCCTGGTGGCCAAACCATTCTTTAGCAAATTTTAGAAATTATATGAAAAACATTTTTCATCAGAAACTGTATGCGATATTCATATGGAAGTAAACATTCGTCATACATAACACTATATGCAACTTGCTCATTAACCACCTTTGACGAAATGATGAAGATCACTTCTACATTTAATCAAATTAAAAACGGTATTTACAAGTTAAAAACATATGATAGATAAAAACACTAGATATTTCGATCACACTAGTGATCTTCATCAGGTCACCCACCTAATGGCATCAAGGTACGTCGACACGCAATATATAGGGATTTTTGATGACCCAAATAATGGGTAGAGCGCATGCTCACGAAAGTTGTTGTGAACACAGAGAGAGACACACAAAGAGAGACAGGTGACAGTATTGCAAACGAAGAGAGTAAAAATGGTGCTACACAAGTATTAATAATTCAGCTGTAATTATTATTTCCGCAATGTTCAAGTAGAGCAGTCCATGTTCGTGGGAGGAAAGAAGGTACGTCGTCATTACAGCAAATACCTCTATAATGGTGAACATATAAGCTTTCTGCAAAGAAGGTCATGCTTTTGGTGCTGTGTGTAATGAGAATTTTGCATTCATCCTGTAATGGTCTATGTGTGCCGCTAGCTACCAATCGGGCTAGGGTTGTCGAATGTGAGCCTGTTCTGACATCGCGTGAGTGTTCAAGCAAACGGGTTTTTAAATTACGAAGGGTTGAGCCTATGTACACTTGATCTATTTCATTAGGGTTTAAAGCTCTCAGGGGTATAAGGTAGACGCCGTACCTGTGTTTGGTTTCAACGGGATCCCTGTCACGTTTAATTAGAGTGTACAAATTGCGTGTTTGTAAACCAAAGTTTATATTAAATCTGTCACATGCATGTTTTAGAACGCTGGTGCAGCCGGTAAAATAACTCATGGATCCTACGTACCTGGTAAGGGTGCGGGTTTTTTCTAATGCGGTAAACGCAAGTCGTCGATGCCTGCGGAGAATGGTGTGTACCAGGTCTTTCGGGTACCCGAATTCGCTAGCAATGACAAAAATTCGTTGAAGTTCAATGCGCCGTAGATGTACAGATGACGAATGCGTAAATGCCCGTCGTACCAGGTAGCGCAGGGAAGCCAGCTTAACAGATAAAGGCTGCGCTGAGTTGTATGGGGCTAGAATAGGGTGGGATGTGGGTTTACGGTACACTGAGTATTTTAAAGTGAAATTTTGGGGGTCCCGTTCTATGAGGAAGTCTAAGAACGGGAGTTTTAAGTTGTTTTCCAATTCCAAAGTGAGGTTTATGGAGCGATATTTGGAGTTTAATAAACTGAGAAAATGCAGCAGGTCGGAATGCGGATGTGGCCCAAAGACAAGGACGTCATCCACATAGCGGGTGTAGAGGATGGGTTTGAGCGTACATACGCCAAGTACCTCATTCTCCAGGGTTTGCATGACAACCTCGGCGAGAATCGCTGAGAGGGGTGAGCCCATAGTGGCGCCTTCTTTCTGCTGGAAAATAACATCGTTGAATTTAAAATAAGACCTGGATGCAACGAGCTTTAAAGCTGAAAGGACAGCCTCTATTTCCAAAGGTGGGAGGGGTGGATTATGAGTATATAATTTTTGACAAATGATGTTGTGTGCCTCTTGAAGGGGGATACTGGGGTACAGCGACACAACATCCAGGGATGCCATTATAAACGGCTTGCCTTGCGAACTGAAGGAGTTTATAAGATTAATAGCTTGTAGAGGGCTGTAAATTGAAAACTGAGAATGATTTAGGATAGGGGAGAGAAATTTTGCAAGGGCTTTTTCAAGTGGGCGGATAGGAGACGCATACGAAGAAACTAAGGGGCGGAGGGGTGATTTTGTTCATGGAGCTTGATCTTCCCGAAGATTTTGGGTACTCCGAAATCTTCGGGAAGATCAGCGCCTAGCTCCAAGCCAGACGCCCTGTAGTCTACAGTCTGTTGGACTGTATGCGATACAGGAAGTTTTCAAATCGGAGTTTTAGAATCAGAAATAACTCAATTTACCTTTGCGCTCCTAGCGCAAAGTCTATGATTTACTTGAAAAGTTTGAATTTATATAAGAAACATTTCGCATCGGAAACACTATCCAACAAAGAAGGAATCTTCCCAGTCGGACTCCTAGAAGTAGAGATATTGACAAAAATAAGATATACATCTACACCCTCTGGCGTAGAAACCGTGCATTATTTTAAGAAGAAAATATTGCTACTAGGTTAGTTGACGTGAGTAGTAGCGGTCAACAAACGAATTTTTTTCAATCGAGATTTTAGAAGCTCAGATTTTGTTGCAAATACATCAGAAACAGATATTTAGACTTACGCCGCCTGGTGTCTAAACCATTTTTTACCAAATTTAGAAATTGTGCGAAAATAATTTCTCATCAGGAGCTATATCCGGTGCAGAAAGAATTTTTCAAATCGGAGTTTCAGAAGCAGAGATATCAGTGGAAACACAATTTACCCTTACGGCCCCTAGCGGAAAGTGTGTGAATTACTTGAAAATTTTGAAATTATATGAAAAACATGCCACACCGGAAACTATCCAATAAAGAAAGAAGTTTTCAAATCGGACCATTAGAAGCAGAGATATTGGCAAAAATAAGATATACATGTACGCCCCCTGGCGGATAAAACCTACAATATTTTAAGAAGAAAATATTCCAGAAATGTTTATCGACGTGAGTGGCATCGGTCCACGAAAAATATTTTCAATCGAAACTTTAGAAGCTCAGATTTTATGGCAAATACACTGACGGGAAAAAATCCCAACACCAAGAAGGGGTTGTGTTAGATAAACGAAAGTTGGTAGGCGGTGAGAGTACATCTGTAAGATGACGTCTATGCAAATTTAGCGCTCGGCGCATACGTGTGGTGCTAGTAGCACCCCTCGGAACATGCAAAGCAGGTTTGCTGTAAATACGCGCTGTAACATTCATGAGCGTTAGTTATCGTTGAGATTCGACGTAGTGTGTTTATGTTAGTCAAGAATGCCTTTAAGAAGACGAAGAAGCCATTATCAACAGCTCACGGAGTTTGAACGAGGTCGTGTAATAGGGCTACGAGGAGGTGGATTTTCGTTCCGCAATATTGCAGAACGACTTGGCAGGAATGTAGCCACTGTGCATGATTGCTGGCAGCGGTGGTCAAGGGAAAGTACTGCCTCAAGAAGACCGGGTTCCGGCCGGCCACGTGGCACTACTGAGAGGGAAGACCGCCGTGTACGGCGTATGGCCGTGGCGCATCGTACCGCGTCTGCGGCAGCGATTCGAGCTGCAGTTGCCAACACAGTGATACAACGAACTATTACAAATCGGTTAGTTGAAGGGCAGCTCCGAGCCAGATGCCCTGTAGCGTGCATTCCACTTACTCCAAACCACTGCCGTTTGCGACGTCAGTGGTGTCAAGCTAGAGCTCATTGGAGGACGGAATGGAGATCTGTTGAGTTTTCTGATGAAAGCCGGTTCTGCCTGGGTGCCAGCGATGGCCGTGTGTTGGTTAGAAGGAGGCCAGGTGAGCGCCTGCAACCAACCTGTCTGCGGCCGAGACACACTGGACCTACACCTGGAGTTATGGTCTGGGGAGCAATTTCCTATGACAGCAGGAGCACTCTCGTGGTTATCCCACGCACTCTGACGGCACAGTTGTACGTCGGTCTGGTGATTCAACCTGTTGTGCTGCCATTCATGAACAGCATTCCAGGGAGTGTTTTCCAACAGGATAACGCTCGCCCGCATACCGCTGTTGTAACCGAACATGCTCTAGAGAGTGTCGACATGTTGCCGTGGTCTGCTAGATCACCAGATCTTTCACCAATCGAGCACGTATGGGACATCATTGGACGACAACTCCAGCGTCACCCCCAACCAGCATTACCCGTCCCTGTATTGACCGACCAAGTGCAACAGGCATGGAACTCCATCCCACAAACTGACATCCGGCACCTGTACGACACAATGCATGAACGTTTGCGTACTTGCATTCAACATTCTGGCGGTTATACCGGTTATTAATGTACCAGCATTTCACATTTGAAATGGCTGTTCTCGAGCTTACATTAAGCTGTGATCTTGAAACCTTAATCGATTAAATATGTTACCTATACAAATGTATTGCCGCCATTTCATTCCTATACAACTATTTTTTCGTGGTGTTGGGATTTTTTTCCGTCAGTGTACATCAGAAGCAAAAATTAACACTTTCGCCCCTGGTGGCCAAAGTTTTATTCTCCAAAAATTAGAAATTATATGCAAAAGATTTTTCATTTGCAACTGTATCCGCTGAAGAATTTTTTTTTTCAAATCGGAGTTTTAGAAGAAGAGATATCACGGAAAACGTTATTTACTTTTACGCCCCCTAGCAGAAAATCTATGCGTAACCTGAAAACGTAACTACACCTAAAATACTCTTCGACATAAATAGAATCGAAAGATAAAATAATTTTTTCAATCGGATGTTTAGATGCAAATATATGGAATAAAATGTATTTTTAATTCGACATCATCCGCATTTACACCCTCTAGCAGCGAAATTGTGCATCGTAAAAAAAAAAAAAACGAAATGAAGGATCATCATTCGCACATTTTAAGCTTCTCAATGCAAAAATAATTTTTCATGTCGGACTAATAGTTGCAGAGATATGGTGTCTACAGACGGACGGACGGACAAACCGATAACATAAGCACGATCTTTTTTTACAAAAGACGTGCTAAAAGACGTACGTAGCTTGGCAAATATCACAGAAGAGCATTAATAGTTGAACAGGCCGTATACTGATTTAACGTGGCATGGTCATAGGATTCCATCTTATCAACATGTCAGTTCGGACAATTTCTGCCCATTTGAAGCTGCCCCGATCAACTGTAAGTGATCGGGGCAGCTGAAGTGGAAACGCGTGTGAGCAAGAACAACGCAATAGC